>CM075815.1:14913605-15513605 GCA_037975025.1 Excoecaria agallocha | reverse complement strand
CATAATTATCAAAAAATATTTTTTTTTTCTTTTTTTTTCTCTTTAAACTTTTTTTTTCTTTTTATATGTTATTATTTATTTTGTACATGTGTTATTTTTTAATATTTTTTTTATTTTTTTATAAAAAAATAGAACAATTTTATTTTTATTTTTTAAAAATTTTCTAGAAGTTTTTTTATGGAACTATATATAAATTTTGTTTATAGTCCTAAAACTTAAACATAAAATTTCATGATACTCTAAAATTGTTTTAATATTATTTTTGTTAATATATTTTATTCTACTATTTGTGTTAATTCATATGAGATTTGCTTTATTATGCTAATTTATTTGTGCTAAAATTAATTTTGTTAAACATGATTGATCAAAATAATCAAAGATAAAAATTGATATTGCAAGCAAGTGCGATGGCAACATATACAATTTGTTTGGTTCTAGTTTGATTTTGCATTTTTATGATTGAGCTTGAAAGTGATAATAATACAATTAGACATAATATAAGGATTGAAAGACAAAGGGTTAGAGATTGTTGAGTTTTTTATTACTTAAAAATTTTTATTTTGAATGAGTAAAACATGTTTCCTAAATGTGGCAAATAGACGGATTTGGATTGACCTATTAATAGATGGGTTATTAATGAATTGAATCATTAATGGATAAAAAAATATGAGTCATAAATTAGTCAATATTCAAATGAGTTAGATAAATTTGGATCGATCCGTAAATTTAATGTAAATTATTATAAAAATTTTAATTAATTAATTAATGGATCTTGTAATATCCTTACTAAATAACTTTTCAATTTAGTCCTTTAATTTTTATTTATTTTCAAAATTACCCTTTTTACTTAATATTTACAAAATTATCATTATTCTCATTTATTTTCATTTCTAACCTATAAATTTGCATACAAATTACCAATTGGTCCTCATTACTAAAACTTCAGCTCAATCGAAGTCCGTTATCGGTCCGATTCAATCAAATTTATCCGATTCGATAATTATCGGTGTCACCGAAAAATTTAATTTTTATTACCAAAATAATCTACAAGAAATTTTAGTAAGACCTGCAAATTTTGGAAATTTTTAGGGTTCGTTTACTATTTTTAAAAATTCGGTCAAATTCAAATCAACCTTTATATTATCAAAATTGAATTGCTATCTTTTTTCGTATTTTTGACTTTTAGAGGACTATTTGACCTCGATTTTACTTCAAATTTCAACTCCAGACTCACCACGATCAATATTCTCCGATGGTCAATTAAAATTTTTTTTGCTTTCGGATGTATTTTTTAGCTCGAAAATACTATTTATCATAAAAAAAATTATTATTCTCAGCTGACCTGGTGTTATTAATCGCCGCTGTCAGCACCGATAGTGAAGTGGTTGAAATCGTAGTGAAGAGGTTAGGGTTTTGGAAAGAGAGGAAAATGAGAAAAAAGAAGGATTTTGGAAGAAACCCATTGGTATAGACCCAATGGGTTGAAGAATGAAATGAGTTAGTTTTGGATTGACCCAGTGGATATTAGGTTGGGTTGAAAAATAAAATGGATCAGTTTTGGGTTGATCCAATGGGTATTTGATTGGGTTGGCTTGGATTTTGATTTTTTTTAATGGATTTTGATCGATTTTGATCAATTTTTCCAGGTCTAATGGTTCCTAAAATTGAGTGTAGTGGCAGATTTTTCTATAATTAATGCCTAATTTTTCTCCTTTATTTTCTACTATATTGCAACTCATCTAATGTGAAATGGGTTTTGATAACACCCGAAAAAACAAGATTAGAGGCCCAATATCACTTAAGAAAGACCCAAGGGAAAGCCCATTAGAAACTCCCTTAGCTAGGAAGAAAATTCCTATAACCGAGGCTGTTTGATTGGATTAGACACCTTACTAACAGGATCCGAAACACGCCACTATACAATCGTCGCTGCCTATGAAAATAGGTCATGCTTATCACAGAATAGGGACACTATTACGCATACTGCTCAGGCTCTCTCAGACTATAAATAACAGGTTTCACTCTTAGAAAAGCATTCAATCTTTTCTCTCTCTTTCAATTGGCCTATCTATTCTCTTTACTCTAATACCAAACTTGAGCGTCGGAGTGCTGAAGTCCGGGACCGCCGAGCTAAGTATCATTGTAGGTTTCCCATCTGCAGGATCTGATCGAGACTGATCTCTCATTTCATCGGCCTGCCTCATCTAAAGTAGAGGATCCCCTCTATGAAATTTTATGATTTATCATTTGATGTTTTTATTGAGAGGCGATGGCTTAGCAGAAAAGCCCAGGTTCTGCAACTCGCGAATAGCATGCTAACTCGCCATCATTTCGTAGAGATACAAGATTTTCATGAAAGTCCTCGAGACTACATGACAATTCGTCAAATGGCAAGCAAGATACAAGATTTTCATAAAAGTCCTCAAGACTACATGACAAGTCATCAAGTGGCAAGCAAGATATAAGATTTTCACAAAAGTCCTCGAGACTATATGACAAGTCACCAAGTGGCAAGCAAGGTACAAGATCTTTATGAAAGTCTTCGAGACTACATGAGAAGTCATTAGGTGGCAAGTATAAGATGCCGCGAAGAAGAAGAGGACGCATAGACTCTGTGGAGGTCGCACAGAGCACGCCGACACTGAGTTAAGTAAGAATGAAACTCTAAGAGTGAAAGAAGGCAAAAAACCAAGTGTTAGGACTAAAAGGAGGCAAAACATCCCTCTTTCGATCTAATATGCAAAGGGCATTCCAGACTCTCTGAACCAGCATACTGGAAAATATTTTGGATAGAAAAAAGCAATCGACCCCCCTTTATATCTTCAAGCGAATCAGGTAGAGCCTAGTACTAGAACCAAAAGACGATAGTGGGATGCCCTTTCTTTCGCAAGCCCACCCAGTAAGAAAAAGTACTGAGAAAAGGAAGTCAAATTGGAGAAGGGAGATCTCGAAGAAAAGGCAGTACCGGCATCTATGGATGAAGACAACTGAAGGAGAGCAGTCAGGGAAAGGAGAAAAGGATGTGAAGGATCACCCCCCTTCTCCGGGCATCCCGTGAAAGGGTAGAGTAAAGCCCAAACAAAATCGTACAAGAAAAACGGTTAAGGTGAAGAAGGTTTTAAAAAGACGGCTTCTTTCAAAGAAAAGAGTGCAAAAGTAACAGAGTCGATTAGAAGATCGATGAAATATGTAATATTCCGATCGAAAGATCGATGAAATATGTAATATCCTGATCGAAAGATCGACGAAACATGTAATATCTTGATCAAAAGATTGAAAAAGCATGTAAAGATCGGGGAAATCGTCATTTTATTTCAATGAGCAGCTTGTTTCGTGAAACGAATCACGTTGATCCGAAATAAAAATAGTTTTTACATAAAGGTTTCCCTTCCCACAAAAGAGTTCGAACCATATTTCAAGAAATATCTTTGAAGGAATTCCTCCATCCCAAACCAAAGCGTAGAGGCACCCCCTCTACCGTGAGAGAGAGAGAGAGAAGTAAGGAAAAGAGAAAGGACAAAGAGAAATATGAATGGGGTAAAAGAGAATAAAAAAAGTCGAACGGTTAAGATACCACATTTTTTTACTTCCCCAAAATGGCTAAATTAAATCACAAAATAAATCACTAGTCTGATCCGCTAGCAACGAGATTGGAACCAGGTGCTAACAAAAAAGTGAAGGGAAGAAGATTGACATCAAACAAAATGCTTAGTCGGGCGATAAAATAGGAGACTCTTTTGACTGAAGTCTGATCACGATCATAGTCAGAACCTAGACTACAGAGTACAGTTAAAAAGGAACAAAGCGTTTGGAGCAATGCAATGCCCTACAAAAAAAGGTTAAGTGCTGCTCAATCATCGTTATTTCAATATCAATTATTGCCTTAGTTTCAATAACTCCTTTTTATTGCCAAAAAAAAGAGAAAGAAAGAGAGAAACATGTGATAATAAAGAAATTATATTCATTCAAAGAATACAAAGTACATAGATATTGCTCTTCCTACGATCTACATAAAAAATGTTCATGTTGATCGACTACCGTTCTTCTTATCTGGAAAGGCATGGCTAAAACTCTCTGCTTCCTCTCCCATAAAACAAAAAATAAAGATAAAAGAAAGGAAAAGAGAGGGAAGAACAAAAAGGAGGGGAAGAACAAAAAGGAGGAGAAGAAAAAGAAGAAGGCTAATTACAAGAAACGAAAAAGCAAAAAAAGAAAAGACAATAAGGAGAACAGAGGAAAATAGCATCGCCGCCACCTCGACCACTGCCTCCGCAACGAGACCATCTCTTATAGCAGTCCCCTGACAACAAAGCAATGCCAAGACAAATGGAGAGAAAAGTAAAGATATGTATCCACTACCATGATTAGGCGAGAGCCTTATGCCAAGAAAGGAGAGTCGCTGGAGCAGCACGTCGTATGGCTCATGGACAGAAGCCATATTCAGACAAGACAAAGGGTCTTTTCTTCATTTATCTTCCTAAAATAGTGAATTCGGATATAGCACGTCAGAAGTCTGGAGGCTTCATATTCAAACCCAATAGCCAAGGCGCAATAGACATGAGGAAACAAAAATAAAAAGAGGTAGAAGAAAATAGCATGGGATAGCAGAAGAAAACCCTTTTTATGGGCAAATTTGATTACGGGGCATTAATGAAGATGTCACACGTTCTCACTTCATTAATACACGACCAGAAACTGAAGCGCTAGAAAGAAAGCCAACCATCAAAATGCAAAAAACGAAGCGTCCGCCATTAAGTCAAGGAGATGAAGCGACGTTTGATAAATAACGTTTGAACAACTAACCGATCGCGTAAAGGTGCTTTAGAGAAAATAAAAAATGAGTCGGTTGGCGCGCTGATTGGCACACATATTTGAAAGTCCATTTGTCATGCTTGCATGCCTCGAAAAATGAGCAAACGCAAAATAACAATCATGTCAGGTAACCCCGTTCAATCCTCAAATTATTATTGTTTTGCGCTTACAGCAAATATAAAAAAACGGCGGATCGAAAAAGTACAAAAGTTGTCGAGCGTGTGGGCAAAGGATAAAGGGGGGTCACTAAAGGCATATTGGATGGACCCCAACCAGGGATCGCTGAACGGACAACAACCCTATCAGGTAACTCCACCTCTCCCTAAAAATACTAATATTCACAAATATATTAGATGCAAGGAAAACAACCGAAAAGAGCTAAAGCCCTTGATTCATTTGTCATCAGACTGCCTGAGAAAAGGAAGGGCGTATGAGCCGCTAGCAAAAGAAGCAATGAAAACTCTTAAATAGGTCAGAAAACAAAAATACAAAATTTATACTTCTTCAAGAGTACTTTCGAAAAACAATTCCAGCCCAAGGCTGATGGCTCTTTCATTTCGATCGATAAATTACTTCTAAGTTATTACGGTTTAATATATATTATTTTTTAAAATTAACTAAATGTCAAATTATTTTCAGAATTATTAAAAATATTATATTACTTCTTCATAAGCAGACAAAATATAACATGAAAAACGTGTAAAAACTATATTTTATATGATACATAAATGATGACATGAAAAGTAAAATGACGTTTTTAACAAATTAAAAAAATGATATTCAGTTAATTAAAAAGCAATAATCTAAGAGAATATTTATGTGTTGCAAAGAATTACTACTTAATTATCGAAGAACGGACAACGGGAGCAAAATGGTTGTAGTGGGACCCCTATGGGCTGACGGACAAGTTGTATTGGTCGGTCAGCCAGCTAATGGAAACTCCACCTAAAACAATATCGAGCACATGAGACCCCACCAACCATGGCCTACTCACATATCTTTGTCTTCATCCATATTTACTTCTCTGCCACTCCCCCTATTAAATTTTTAAATTCTACCACATGTTAACTTTTATTCTTATTTTTATTTTGTCGAATCATAAAGTGTAAAAGCTGAAACAAAAAGAAAGCTGAAAGAGAATCCAATCTCTTATCTTTTTCTTTATCTTCCTTTTGGATTTTAGAAGCCAAAGGAATATAGAAATAAATTTTGTCTGCAAGACGACTTTACCTACAAATTTGTTAGTATTTTATAGTTTTCTTCGCATAGTACGGCACATTACAATATTTCAAATTGACAATTTGTTGTTTTTTTTTTTTAACTTGTATTTAATCAAGGAATAGAGGTAATTTTTTGTTTACATATGTATAGATAAATTTTATAAATTAAAGTAATAATAAATTGACATTTATACCTGTTAACTACTATTTTACTTTTTTTTTTCAATCAATTTATTTTAAGTAACGTGATTTATATAACTTCTATTTTTCAATCAATTTGAATGCATAGTTTGATTTAGGGTAGGGCTTTTCTTTATTAGCTTCGAATGCATGATGAGAAATGCTTTAATAATTTAAGTTTTTTTTTTCTTATAATATGATTTTTTCCTCATAATTTAGCATGCACGATGCTATTAAAGAACAAAAATACATCTTTATGCATGATTGAGAAAGAAATCAACAACTAAATTGGCATTCCTAATCAATATTAGTTATACGTATGATATCATTGATATATTAAACATGGTAAATTAATATTATATATCAATAGTATATTGCAATAATAAAGTTTTCTCCTTTAGAATAAAAACATAGTAAATGCATATTACAACAAATAGTGGCTGGTCGACTCAATGATGTTCCACCCTTTAACTAATACAAGAATTCAACCATTTCCTACTTCTAAACAAAAAAGTCTACAAATCTATTATTTAATATATGGGTTGGAAATATTTAATGGCAATAATATAGAAACTAAATCATAAAGCATGCTTGTGTGTATCTAAATATGATTATTTCGAGATCGCTCGTGAAGAAACGTTGTTCATAATTCCTTGATCTCATAATTACAAATATGCTGAAAATGAAGGGTGTGAAACAAATAAAAAATTTTATCATTCACAAAATTGGTCTGAAATAAAATCGGTTAGATCTGTTCAAATTGAATCGGTTAACTTAATTTAGTTTTAATATTTTTAATTTCATTTTTAGTTTCGATTTTTGAGTACCATTAAATTGTTAATTAACGGTTGATATATATATATTTCTCTGTAAAGTTTATATAATACTTTAAATTATATAATTTTCTTTAACTATACAAAATAAAATTTATATAGCGTAACCGAATAATCTTTAAAAATTTGTTATTTTTTATATAATATATATATTGGTATCTATATTTTATTTGATAACATTTAATTGTATTTTCTTATATTTTAGAATCTAAATTTTAACACTTAATTTTGTCCAAAAATTTTCTTTGACTTATGATTAAGCATGCTAATTTTTAAAAAATATATATCAAATTTACTTTACAATATTAGCTATTAATTTATTAAACATTAATTTTGACTAGTATATTATGTTTGTTTTGTAATTTTTATTTTCAGTTACCTTACACATTTGAATTAAGTTGATTTGAATTTTGCATAATATTTTTTACTTATAATTGTATGTTATAAAGTTTACTTATAATTGTATGTTATAAAGTTTAGTGGTTAACTAAAAAATATTAGTTAACTAAATAGAAAAAAATGAAATCAATATGCTGGTTAACTGAATATAACAAAATAATTAATGGTTAATGATCTTGAAAAATCAATTTTAATGAACCGGTTAATTTTTTTTACTAATATATTGATTAACCGGTCTATACTCACTCCTATTAAAAATAATTAAATATAATGAATTTCCTGTACAAAAAAATATGTTATTGCTAATAATAATTTGTACTTTATATCTTAATTTGGTGGTTGGTCAATTATTAATCAGTGCATGAATTGGAGAGTTGTAGTTAATAATTATGTTAATAATATAATGTAAAATAAAGAAATATAATTAAGAATTATACTGTAAAATAATTGGAAATAATTACAAGATAAATGTCGATTTCAAAGAGAGAAAAAATCAACTTAAATATCATTAATGAACTTAACTATTATAAATAAAGAAATATAATTAAGAATTATACTGTAAAATAATTGGAATTAATGAATTTCACATAGCGAAAAATACATTACTAATAATTTGTACTTTATATCTTAATTTGGTGGTTCATCATGCATGTGAGCTTATTATTATTAATCAGTGCATGAATTGGAGAGTTGTGGGTCTTTTTTAACAATTTTTATTTTTAAAAAGTGGCCATGATTAATCAAATATATACATGTTAAGAAGTAGAAGTAAGAACCAAATAATTAGAACGGGAATAATTATCACATGCATTTTCCAAATAAACAAAAATATCCAAAATTAAACACGTATGTTTTAATATACAATCGCATTGACTGTTGATAAACTTTATATTTGATTTACGATATTGATAATCCAATTCTCTTGGGCAATTACAAATTAGAAAAGCCAATCTTCTTCTTTCTTCAATTAAGAAAAATTGCAAAGATTTTATTTTTTATTTTTTTGCTTATGTATATTTTTTGATATTTTATATTATCGATTGAATAGTAATCCAATATACGTGTGCATCTAGATGATCGAATTGCTTATATTTTAATAATTAAACTCTGCAAAACTAGTTAGACCACTAAATGATTTGTAGCATTGTGGTAGGTGCACAATTTGGGTTAGATTCCATCTTGAATGACCCACCAGAATTTTTGGGATTAATTTTACATATGTTAATTTAATTTTTGTCCAAACAACATGTCCGTTACTATTTTTTTTTTGTTGCGAAATAATAAAATAAATCAGGAATAATTTTTTTAACAACAAAGTAAAGCGTATCAAAAAATATCATTTCGATAATCTAATGCGTGCATTAATGTATAGTCACCATTATTTTTGATATCATTGGTGAACAATAAAAAGTAATATGATGTTGAATGTATCACGAAATCTGATGATGATTCGGCCATTAACATACGTGTCAAGTGATCAAAATAATAATTTTTTTTTCAGTATTTTTTACTTTATTATTATAAACTTTTACTTAGCTTATTTTATTATTATTAATAAAAAAAAATAAGCATCATAACATCATGTCGGCCAAAGTCCAATAGCCACAAATAAAATTAACCCCAAATTTTCTAGCAATTAGTTTTAGCGTTTCTGACCCTAAGAGTGTACGTCTAGCGGTATAAAAAAATTTTCATTTAATTCTTGAGTTTGCTCGTTTACTACTGATATTATATTTTTTATAAATATTTTAGAACAATTAACCTGCAAAATATTGTTTATTTGAAAAATAATCGATACACTATTGAATTGTCAGATAAAAAATATAAAAATTATTTTTATCAAATAGCTCATATTTACTGATACATAATACATTTAATATTGTATAGAAGGGCCATGTTTGGTATCTTATATTATATATGAAATAATATAATATAATATAATACAAACTAATATAAATATTATGTTTGAAAGATTTTTTAAAAATTAATGCAATAATAATATAATACACTATAAACTCTATTATCTCATATATACAGTATAAAATAATACATAACGTATCATTGAGTTTACGTAATACAGTAAATACCGTGCTATAAAATAGAGAAATAAATCTTTAATATATATATTTTTTTTAATTTTCGGTGTCACTTTGATATCCAGCATCTATTCAAATCAAATTTTTTCTCAACTTTTTTCATTTTGGATTTAGAAAATACTAGAGTGTATCTTATTGGACAATTTATTATGCTTTAGTTTATAATTGTTTTTTCAGTTTGTCACGTTTTAAGATTACGAATTTATATATATTTTGTCATTGTAATATTGTATTTTCGTTTTAATTTTTAATTTTTATTTTTACAGTTTAATTCTGTATCTTTTAATCAAAAATTAATGTATATATCAAAAATTGTATTTAATAATTGTAATTTTTCTAAATTAATAACAACATAAATAACTTAATTTAATTAATTTTTATTTTTTTCAAAATCAACATGGTGCCATATTGTACAGTATCAAATATTATAGAGAAATACAACCTCACAAATACTATATATAATAATATACGCTAAATAATATAAATTAATATTATACAGATTAATATAATATAACTATTCATGTATCCAATATGTATTAATTTATTATTTAAAAAAAAGAAAATCTTAATAATTTATTAAAAATTTTAACAGAAACATGTTATTCTTAATTATTCAAAATCAAAAGTATGAGTGAATCCAGCGTCAGTAGGAAAATACATATTCCATATTCTTGAAGTGGTGAACATTTTGTAATATTTTCTGTGTTTTTGTCTTGACATAAATAATAAAACTTAATAATTGTCGGTGAAATTTGACAGACCGACCAAAGTTAGACTAACAGCGGCACCCAACCAATGAGTTCATACCACGTATGACCGGCATGACGTAATTTGTGCAATTATGGGTGTTGAATCATTGTGAGTCACACCGACTGGACACTTTAGCAGCCGAAATTTCTTAGTAGAGAAAGCGAGAAATTGGAATTGGATTCTCAATTCTTGATTGCTCCATTTCCAAGCACTTCGCTTCCATTATTTATCTTATTCTTTTTACGATAATAAAAACCCTCGAAATTTAGGATATTGGTTCGACGTCTGAGGTTTAAAAAAATAAACTTATTTTTCTTTCTTATTTTTGTAATGAAATCATGTACGTCATATCAAAATTATCAGGACTAAATTATAATAGAATTAAATTATTATATAATAAAATATATATGAATTTCGAGATAATTTTTTTAATAATATTAATTTAATAATTATTTACCAAAATAGGGAAGTCAGAAAATATATAATTATATTAATTTAAATAATATATAATTATTTACCAAAATAGAAAAGTCAGAAAAAAATTACAGAAATGGAGTTTTTTTCAAAAATCGTTGACAGATGGTACGGTATCGTCAGTATGTCGGTGCCAGGTGGAGCAGACAAAATGCAGTGAAATCATTAGTAGGACCAGTGGTTTCAGACCTGAAATCACTAATGATGTCAGCAATTTCAGGTCTGAAACTGGTACCTCGATTTCAATGAAAAAAAACTGGCCCCCTAGCTTGCTTGAAAAAATTATTGCTTCCCTCTCTATATAAATATTATCCGATCATTTTCATTCCTTTACAATAAAAAATTATAAACTCTTATACTTCAATTTTTGTTCGTGTATTTACAATATGTTTATCTCGAATTAATAATAATTTCTACAATATCATCATGCAAGGTTAGTAAATATTTATTAATTTTTTATTTATAATTATATATGTTCAATTTTATGTTAAATTTATAATGAAATGAATTTTATTGAATAAAATGTAGAAATTAATCGAAATGCGGAACAAACGAGCTCTAAAAATTCCAACTGTGTAGCTAATGAAAAAAGATAATTTATTAATTTTTTTGTTGTATACTGTAAATCTAGACGATCCTTAAAAAAATAAAATGAATAAGTGTTGTTATTATTATTATATATAAATAGTGTAATTGTGGTATAATTTTTAAACAATAGTATTAGTAGTTTATTATTTTTTTGTTATTATCAATATTATTGTTGATTTTGTTATCATTGTTGTCGTTGCTGCTTATGTTAGTATCAATAAATTTATTATTATTATTATTAAATTTTTAATATTATTATTTTTACTATTATGGTTGCTGATGTTATTACTGTTATTATTATTGTAATCATAATTGTGGCTATCTTAATTATTATTATTATTTAATAATAATAATAATAATAATAATAAAAATAAATATTATTATTATTTTATTATTATTATTATTATTATTATTATTATGCATAAATATAATTAGAAATTAATAATTATTATTTAATAATTAAAATTATATAAAATAATTAACAAAATATTTTAATATTTGTTCACATATAGGTAATTGAAAGATGTCGACATATACTGACTTTTATTTGCACACCGGAGGAAAAATAAGTGTTGCAGCGTCGGATTTTCAGTATAATGTATCTGGTCTAAATACTGTTAGAAGGAAATGAGAGTTAAAAATAAGCCGACTCTTCCTAAATTGGTCCATAAAATTCACGTAAAATTGGAATTAGGTATGAACGATGTGATTTCTAGAATAATTTACAAAAGTCCAATGTACAATCACGGATTTTTATGTTGGACGTCCATGGATTTGGCAAATGACGAAGATATAGATGCAAGTTATAATAATTTGATGAGATATGATGATTATAACTTGGTAGAATTAATTATTGAAGTTGGTGAGGGGGGTGTAGGAGCTAGTCAATCCACTTATGGACAGGGATATCAATATACAAGTGAGGCATTGAAAAGAAAAAATATCGAGGTAGGTCATCAACAAATATTTAATGAATTCGTCCATAATCAACCTACATAGTGCTTTAGTCGTCAAGATATTGAAATGTTCTCTCAATATAATTTTGTCGGAGATTCATTACAAAATTTAGACGAAAGTGCGCAACTACGATCTTATAGCCATCAAAGAGATGATGTTTCCAGTCAGCCAAGACAGTTTGTAACTCAACGGGATGGTGAATTACTTGGAACCTAGGTTAGTGTTAGTTCAGGTCAAGCTCAATTGTGCCGATCAGTTAGCCAGGTGCTTAATGCAAGGGTGAGTCAACCCAAGCGATCAATTAGTTGAAGGGTTGGTGATTTTTTTAGTAAATTACTTTTTGGAAACAGATTGGAAAGTCGTTCTAGTGAGAGGAATTTTGTTGGAGGAGTAGTTGCAGAGTCAAGTCATGTTACAAAATTCAATTGTCAGTGACATTTGATTTTCCATGTCCCAGGTGCCAGTCGACGGCATTCTATTTCCCATGTACCCGATGATAGTCAACGACGATCTATTTCTCATGTTCCACCTGATAGTCAATGCCATTCTGTTTTTGACATTCCTGATATCAATCAAAAGCCTTTTATTGAACAGGTTATAGATATAATGCCTAGTCAGTATGGACAATCTTTTAATAGAAGAGATGTAGATTTACTTTGTGATAGCATTTTTGGCAACACTGAAAATATTGATGCAAGTGAGGAAACTGGCCATAATGTAAACACTGCAGATTATTGGAATGAATTGTCAATGGCTTTGGGAGAGAATGATGATTTTGAAGATGTTCCAATGTACAATGATTATGTATCGCCTAATGAAGATGTAGAGGCTGAAACAGTTAACATGATTGCAGATAGTGATGGCAAGGATCTGATCACACTGAATATGCTAGTCCATTATCATCAATGCATCCAATAGAGGAGACAGGCGAAGCAAACTTTGTGTTCCCATCGGAGCATTACTCAAAAATAGATTTCGATGCAACCCAAGTTAATATTTCTAAAGATGTTAACTTTATGACTTGGGATGGTGTGTCTGAGTTATCGATAAGCTTGATTTTTCACAGTTAGGATGAAGTGAAGTATTGCGTGAAAAAGTATTCAATAATGAGAAATGTAGATTTCAAAGTTATTGAATCTAAGCCAAATTATTGGGTTGTGCAGTGCGCAATGGCTGATGATAGATGCAGATGGAGGTTAAGAGCAATCAGAAAATAAAGTAGTCCTTTTTGGACTGTGACAAGATTTAGGGGACCACATTCATGTCTCGCTGCTAATGTATCAATGGATCATCGACAATTGGGCTCTCAAATTATTCGCAATTACATCATGGGTTATGGTAAGTAAACAACCAACCCTACCTATTGATGTTATTATTGAGGCTATTAAGCAACAATTTAATTTTAAAGTATCATACCGCAAGACTTGGTATATGAAGATGAGAGCAATAGAGTGTATATTTGGTGATTATGTTGAGTCCTATCAAAGGTTGCTAGGATTCTTAATTGCCTTACACACGTACAATTCTAGAACTGTTCATGAGTTTGTTGTTCAACAAACAGGAGGACCCAGCAGTGAAGACAAATTGAATGAACTAGAAAGATCGTCAGGAAGATAAGGCCACTACATTGGTTCAGGATCTTGGTGCACTCCAGTTAGAATATGAATAGACTCAACTGTAGACTACCTTTCTCCCATTCCTCTCCTGCTGCATATAGATTGACGAAAATCCTAAAAAGGATGAGCCATCGGGGGGATATGTGCAGTATTAGGAATAGGCTGTCTGGGATAGTCAATGGATCGTCTTCAATGGCACTAACAGCTCCTAATATGCCCTCAGATGCCAAACGGATAATAACTTTTGCATTGGACGAAGAACCAATGTTGGAGTGCTTGATTTTTTCGGCGTAATCAGCCTACATGCAAATAAACAAATTTATTAAAAATTATAAATATTATTATTTCTATATATAAATATTTATATTAAATCATACCGATGCACCAATATTGGCACCTATCTGGGTCATCCACCGTATTGTGCATGATGCAAACCATTGCATATATTGTGACCTCGGGGACAGCCTGTAAATTTTCTAGCAGTGGCAGCCACATCAACTATATGTAATTATTTGATTGTCCTTGACATAATAAGCCACCAATACACCTAAGAATCCATGCCCGAGCAAAATATCGTATCTGATATTCATTTGCATCAGGTGGCAAAATATTAAAATGTCCTCCCAACCATGCCATTTTTACGCTGTCCTCTTAACTTATTTTCTGGAGGAACCTGACTTAAAAGACGATCACATTCATAAGGCCAATCATGGTATAGATGTCCAGTTACAGGACGTTCATCGATGGGCAATCTGGTCAATACAACAATATCCTGCAGTGAGATTATCGCTTCGCCAACCGAAAGGTAAAATGTGTGCGTCTCTAGTTGCCACCTCTCAACTAGTGCAGTAACTAAATTATTATTCACATTCATCACACCTATTTGTGACACGCCATAAACTCTTGCTACTCTAAGGTATGGAATTATTCTATCATCAATGTTTCTATAATGATTACTCATGCTAGCTCTGCGTATTACCAACACATTATGTTCAGCCTAAAAATAATTAAATAAGGTATGAGTATTATATAATTAATTATGTACCTACATAAAAGTTTATTACGGTGAAATAAAAAAATTACCCGTTCGTTCCAAGTGGCATCGGCTCGATGTTTGCCTCCAAGCGTTAGTACATCATTTGTTAGTGTAAGCCCTAGCCCCAATACATTGTAATAAAACACTTAGTTAATAAAATGAGACATTTATTTTATCTTTTTAATTCCTGTGCATGTCAATTGATAAAACTATCCAAGAATGTCGTTTCGGTTTAAGTTATCATGTGTGAGGCACATGGATTGTAAGACCTTGAAACAAATGGGACTTCATTCTAAATATCCCTAGTCAGTCATTGTTATGGGAATAACAAATGAATTAAGACTAGTATGCTCTCTCTGATACTATGAGTTCTGTCTTACGGATCATTAGGACAAGAGTGTCAATCAGAGATCATAGATACATGTAAAAGAACATGGTATCTGGATTCGATCCGCTCATGAGAACACTACATGGTACAAGTCATAAGTGTTTCTCATATGCAAGTTTTGTATCGGAGTTCTTAGACCTGAAATCTCTATGAAACTCTTTATGAATTACTGTGTACTTTGACATACACCTAACGTGCTCGTAACAGAGTGATAAGTACGGGTATGATTGGGTATGCATTGATTCATGTTAGAGAGCATGAGAGAAGTGAAGGGATTACCCCTCTCGATAAGAGAGAAAATATCACCGGCCACTTGATCAGTGAACTGAGAAGTGTATGGCCATACCGAGATGAAATAATGAGTAATCATTATTTATCTAAGAGTTCAGTGTCACTGGAATATCAAGAAAGGAATTAATATATATAAGGATGACTAGTTTCATGCCTTATATTAATTCTGATATTTAAGGGTAAGGGACTATGCAAAATTGCATTAGGTCACCAAATGCCATATGCATTTTCATTTAATTTGGAATGCTATAATATCTTGCTAGAGAATATATATAGCCTTTGAATTAATTTATTAATTCATTGCCAACATTAAATGGACCTATAGGATCGCACACAAAGCATTGGGCTTAAAATGTTTAAATTAAGTATTGGGCATTAATTTGGGCTTTTAATTAAAATCAAATTAATGTATGTAATGGGTTATAAAATTGCTATTGGGCTTTGGTCCATGAGAGAGAGAAATTCAGCCCACAAGGTTTAATTTCAATTAAGTAATTATCTTGTGTTAATTAAGTTAATTGAGTATTAAAGCCTAAAGGAATTTAAATTAAATTAAATCAATTATTTATTTAATGAAGTGGCCGAAATTCCAAGAGGGAAATCAAGGAATTTCGGCACATGCTATTTATTTAAATTAAGTGTTTTCATTTAATTAAATGACTTATGTTTTATTTCAAATTTGAATTTAAATTCAAAGGAGTTTAATTCAAAATAGATTACTTATCTTTAGAAAGTGATAGAGTTTGAATATATTATCTTAAGATAGTTGAATTCAAATCTAAGACTTGCCAAAGGATAAGTATACACATTAAAAGAAATAAAACCCTAGGATATATAAAGAAGTTGGCGTGAAAATAAGCTAAGCCACCTTGCTTTTGGCGTGAATTAATTCTCTCCCTCAAAACAATTCTCTCTTGGCCGAAATACACAAGGAGAAGGATTCTTCCTTGCTTTCTTGTGTTCTTAGGCATTAATAGCACCTTAAAGAAGAACAAGATCAATTCTTGTAGCTTCAAACAATTGCCATTACACAATACTTAAAAGAGAGCTAGCAATCTCTATTTTAAGCCTTCTTTGCAAGTGTGTGTGTGAGGATAGGGGGAATGGCGTAAAAGGCTGTTCCTTGGCATTGGTGATCAAGATCTAAGGTGGATAGAGGTATCTTAGTTGCTGGTCATCACCAAATTCAAGATTAAAAGGCATCAAAAGTTGTAAGTTTTAAAACCCTAAAAATTGCATGTTTCGATTCTTGTTTTGGATATGTATGGTATGTATGATAAAAATTTTTGCTTTTTCGCTGTGCTATCATGATTATCATACCATGTCATATTCCATCATCATTCATGATGGATCCGGAATTAATATTTTCTTGGTTTCTAAATTGATCCATCTCTTATTGCCCTATCAATGATTTTGATAATAAATGTTATATGTGCATTGTAAATATTTTTTTCATAAATAATTCTTTCTATGTCCATATCAATATTATTCAGTAAAATAATGCAATTTAAATTACCTAATTTTTTAGAACAATATATTAATATTATTTTTCTACAATAAATATTGCAAGTAACAAATTAATATTTCATAATTGACTATTGGTATAACAAGTACAACAACATAAATAATTATTTGATTTTTTTCCATATACACATAAATTAATTCTTTTTCATTTATTTTCAATATTTCAATTATATACAAATCTTACATTTTTTTCTTTGTGTGTTGCAAAAATATTTATCAAAATACAACTACTAATTAAATATCAACGCAATTAAATATTATTTTTATTTATTAATTATAAAACATTTATGTATACAAATTTATTATGACTAACACAATAAATATCATACCTTGTAATACAGTATAACCCTTGTAATACAGTATAAACAATTGTTATTTAACATTATAATTTACATCTAAATAAATTTTGTATAGTTGAATTAAAGCTATTATCATAACATATTTAAATTTTTAAATTCTAAATTTACTTGCCTTTCTTTGCAGGTCACCCAGCTACCTAACATATATCACCTATCAAAAATTATTTAACACCATTAACAATATTTTTTAAATTTATTTACACCACGGATTATTCAAATTAACAGTTAATTTATTTGTCTTTAATTTTTACCACAACTAAGAGACTAACAGTACAATTTAATTCAACTGTTGAACTAAATAAAATATATGATCTTTTATAAAAGTATAAAATAATAACAAACTAATTAACTTAATTCATATTCATTAACTCTAAATTATTTAACTCTATAATCATATTACAAATCATATTAAACAAATAACTAATAACATGATAAATTAATAACCAATTAAATAACTGTCAATTACATTCAAATAATAGTAAATTAATACCCAAACAAATAACTAAATACGTGCTAAATTAATTAAATTAAATCATATTAAAACAAATTACTAAATTCATGCTAAAATAGTAACCAAATAAATTCTTAAAATCATATTAAAATAACAACCAAATAAAATTTTCACATTTAATCATTATTATTAATTTTTTTATTTGTATACTTAATCCTAACATTACAAAATAACTATAATCATGTTTTCTCTAATTATCTACTTAATATTAATTATTTAATTATTTATAAATAATTACTACTTACAATTATCTATAGCTATAATTATTATTATTTCATTAAATATAACATAATTAACACATTATATAACATTCTTATTACGAAACAAAAAATAAATCAAAGAAGAAAGCACATAAAAGATGAAAGATCATAAAATATGAAAGATGAAAGATGAAAGAAAACTTACCAAGTTCTTGAAGGAGCATGTCGAAGAAGAGAAGGGAAGAAGAGGACCACCAAATTTGGCAACTCCCTTAAAATATAGGGCATTTGCCCTAAAAAAAAAATTCAAACTCAATCTCTCTTGGGTCAAATTGACAAGATAACACAAGGCCTTTTTTAGAAAACTGGAAAATCTCATAGATTGTGGGGGGAGAATCTGTAAAAGCTGAAATCACTGCAGGCTCCAGCAGTTTCAAACCTAAAATTGCCGAAGCCTGTAGCGGTTTCAGCTTTTGTAGGCTCTTTTCTCTCCTCTGCGGTGGCTGACATCTTTTGACAATTTCGCTCCCCCTGTCAGCGGTTTCAAATATGACCCCATTTTTGTAAATTTTTTCTAAAACATCCTATGTTGGTAATTAGTTATTTAAATTGCATTATTAAAAAAATTGTCCCATGAATTTCATCACGAATAAATTGAATTATAAATTTATAAATTGATCCAAGTAAATTAGATAACGAATCGGTCAATTTATTTATTTTTTTTTACAGATTTTCATGGGCTTTGCTCAATAAAATATTTTTCTTTTCATAATCAAATAATTTGATGATCAAAATCACATTAATTATTATTTAAATTTTAACTTTCGTATTATATTATTTCACTTCATCATTGCAATTTTTTTTCAGAAATTTGCTTTTTTAATTTACATTTAATGTTATTAGTTAGATGTACATTTGATGAATTGTTTTTAACAGATATTATAATTGCTCATTTTTATTAATGATTTTTCAAAAATAAACTATAATTGAAAATATGAAGTATATATAAAACATATTATAAATAAAAATTCATATATCGTAAAATTTCATATGTTGTTAGAGAGTATGTCCTAGAGCCCATGTAAAATGAATGTATTTCATATGTATGAATTCATATTCTTAATAAAAGGCATCATTTATTTATTAATGCTATATTTAAATACATGAGTTTGTAAATCTTAAATTAATAAATGAAGTCCTTGATATTATAAACACAGTGCAAAGGCAATCATGAAAGTGTTCATGATATGAGATGTCTATTACATGCAAATGTGTTAATATCTAAATATTCCTAGTCATAGAATTAACAAGATATGACATTGTTAATTCAGACATACTAGCACATGTTATGCTTCTTCAATGGTTCAAGCAGTGGTTCTCATAACTGTGATTATGAAAGATAATTAAAGCTAATATGTGGATGCTTGTTAGAAGAACAAGTTCATTGGAGACCTGCAAAGAGAATTCTCATATGGATATTAAATCTATATCAGTGAGGAATCTCTTCATAGCGGTTATACAAGTATCCTTAGACTTGAGATCACCAAGGTTATCTTAAGTAGCAAGTGGTATACTTTGACTCCATAACTGATTACTTCCAACTGGAGGTGAACATAGTTAGGAGGTTGGGTATATCATGAACTATTTGAAGATAGTTGAGTGATTGACAAAGGATTCCATCCCAGATTTATTAAGAGAAGTTATCTCGCATGATTCTATAATTGCCTTGTTCAGAAAATCTCTGACTAGAGTAATATGCCAAGATGGATAGAGATCCATGAAGGGCATTTTGAGAACAATGGTTAAATTAATAAAGCATACATAATTAGATTTATATGGGTTGATAGATATCCATACTTAGAATCTAATTGAGATAAGAGTGGTGAAAGGAGTAATTGCACGGTAACTATTTCTATGGAAGGGTATAGTCAAACCACTTAACTTTCCTGACATTTGGGTAGTCATGGTGCCTAGCTAGAGGCCGCTCATAATTTGTATAATAGTGTATCATAAATATTAATAGGGATTGATAAAATGATTTAAAGAAGTTTAAATCATGTGAGTTTTGAATAGAACTCACAGTTACATATTATACTGCCAATATGGACAAGAACCCAATAGGTCACACACATATAGAGAAAAGGATAAAATGGTGAAATGATAAGGATAATAATATTTGATATTATTATTGGAATAGAGAAGTGAATAAGAGAATAATTAATTAAAAATTTTAATTAATTATGATCAAGTAAAATTGTTTGCAGAACTTTTTAGAAATGTTCTGTAAAATGGACCTAATTAAAATAATGTATTTCATAATTAATTATTATTGGACTATAAGTATTATAGGGCTAATATAATAATTAATAGATCCATTATAGAAATTTAAAGAGGCCCAAGGAAATGACTTTGGCGCAGAAACCCTCCAGAGGAAGGGTTTCACGCCACCTTCTGATAGATGGCCTTAGAGGCCTAATTTTTGGACCAAAATAAATTAAATATATTTCATAAGTGTTATGTTGGAATTCATTTGGGTGATTAAATCAAAATGTATGCACAAAGGGTCTAGTTTGTGGATTTTGTGTATAGTCTTTTATGAAAGGACTTAAATTGGATTTAATTGAGCCCAAATAAATTATTAATAATTCTAGAAGCCCATTTAATATTTCTCCAGCAATTTTAAAGAGCCCAATCCTATTATGAAGTTGGATTTTTAAGCTAACTATAAAAATCCAAGTGATAGGATTTTAGGGTTAAGGTAAATAATTAAGAGAAAAGAATTTCTCTCACTCTCTCAACCCTATCCGCCACCCCCTTCTTTGCTAGCTTCAAGGAATTTCGTCCAGCCTTGTATTCATCCATTGTTGGTTCATTCAATCCTTTCTCTAGTGTGGATTACTCATTGGAGATGTTCAACTTTAGACACTGTGGTTTGCGATAACCCGATAAGAAGGAAAATCAACTGTTCAACAAAAATCAAAGGTAATTTTTCTTATTCTCATTAAAATGTATATTGTAAATTCATGGCAAAGTCAGATCTATTGGTTAAAAATTTTAAATTCCGCTTATGTATGAGATGCATGTAATTGATAATTCCTAACATGGTATCAGAGCCTCGATTTTGCCATGAATCTACAATTCTATATTTTTTTTGCGAAATAGTTTTTATTTTTGAGTTATTTATTTCATGAACTTTAAAATATCAGATTTGATTGTTCATGAATGAGAAATATTGATTTCTGGATGTATGTGATCAAATATATAAAACAAAAAATAAAAATGATTCTTTTGAGAAAAGAGTAATTATGACAGGATTTTATTTTTCAATAAAGTTTAGGGGCTGTTCTAAATTAAAATTTTATTGATCCACTCTAAAATTATTTTGATGATAATTTATGCATTTAATATGTTATATTAAACCATAGGATCAAATAAAATTAAAATCGAACAAGTTTTGCATGAAAACTAATTTAGTAGAAAAATTCGATAAATTAATGTTTTTCGTGTGTTCTTGATATGTTCTTGTTGTGTTCATATGTAGAACAATTTTTAATCTTCTAAATTTGATATATTAATGTGTTTTTAATTAATTGAATTAATTAAAATGGGCCTTGAATTAATTGGATTAATTTTAATTCATTAAAATCACTTAATAGGCTTAATTATATTTACAGACTTGGTTTAAATTAGTGAATGACTTGGTGGGTCTAAGGAGCTAAATTAAATTAAATATTATAGACTATAATTAAGTTTATTAATGGGTTTTAAGGGTTGGAGTGATCTTGGCTCATTCCAAAAGGCCCAAATGGTCCAATAGACACAAAACTAGTTTGTGTGTGAACACACTTTAGGGTTTATTGTGTGGGTTTCGGCCTACCCTTGTTTTAAGCCCAAAAATTGATTTTTTAATTATTTAATATGATTAATTAATTAAATAATCAATTGATAATTAATTAATAATCAATTGGATTGATAATTAAGGCAAGAACACATGCATGCAAAAAGATTTCCTAAAATGAAAGTTTTTAAAATGGAAAAGGTTTCTTAATTTGATCACATTATTAAAATAACTCAAAAGTATGTTTCAAGAGTTGAAACAAAGTTAGTAATCTATTATATGTTTTACTTTATGTATTAGAAATGCATTTAAGGGTGTATGATTGGCATGATGGATAGTTATGGACAAGGCCCAATGTGATTAAGCATAATGTATGTTTTGGCCCAATGAGGATTTTCATGTCCCGGCCACTTATTTTTGGTTTGTATTTATTTTTTAAATTGTAATATGTAATTAGATTACTTAGATTAGGATTAGAGATAGAGATGGAGACCACTATCAAGGAGCAAGATGGGCCGAATGGAGATTCAACAAGTTTGAAGATAATGTAATTATTTTTTTACTTGTTTGAATCATGCATATTACCTAGGTGTGACCTTTTGATTTCCCTTTTGGCTCGAAAAAATTAATGTAGTAAAGTCCATAACTATACCATATTTGGATTCTTATATTTATGTGATAGATATAGGATGCATACCAATGTATGCCAACCATATATGATGAGACTTAATTAACTAAAATCCTCAAAACAAATACTAAGGTATATAAGCCTTCCATTAATTTGAGGAGAACCAGAGTTCTTTATAGTATGGGTTGTTGACCACAGTCAAGCTCGCATTATAACGAATATGTTTGAATCTAATTAAATGGGTCATCTTAGCTAACCCATTAGCTTGTTGACCACAGTTAAGGCTAATGGTTCTAGAGGCAAGATTAGGAATACATATATGATATGCATGTATCAAGAGTTGATAACCTAATGATCCAATAGTTGTGTAGAGACACAGTTGGTATAGAGATGCCTACCTTTCAAGGGTATGGAGTTTGGCTTGGTGACCATAGTCAAGGTCAAATTACATATCAAGGATTGGATATTGGCCCACTAAGAAAAATATCGGGTTTTCTCGGATTAAATAGTGAGGGCTATTGATTCGCAATAAAATAGTCGGAGTAAATGGATTAATTAGAGACCTAATTAATGCATACATATATATGAACATACTCTCATATGTTTTCTTTTTCACATCTAGGTCATCATCATGAGTACATCAAACATTAATATACGATCAATCTTGGATAACAAGCTGGTTGACAGCAACTATTTTGACTGGATCAGGCAAGTGAGAATTGTTCTTAGAGTTGAAAAGATCCATTATATCTTGGATAAAGATCCACCACCACTTCCATTAGATGATGCCATTGATGAGATCAATGGCACTTATCGAAAATACATGGAGGATAGTGAAGCAGCAGCATGTCTGATGCTGGGTGCTATGTCCTCAAAGCTTCAGAAGCAACATAAGATGATGAATGCTAAAACAATCATTTTGTATCTAGAGGAGCTTTATTCTTCTCAGGCTAGAACTGAGCAATATGAGATTTCTCGAGCTCTATTTAGCTGTAAAATGGTGGAAGGCACTTCGGCTGCTACTCATGCATTGAAGATGTATGGGTATATTGAGCATTTAAGTAGACTTAGCTATGTAATGGATAATGATCTATACATAGATTTAATCTTGTACTCGTTGGCTCCAAGTTATGCACCTTTTGTGCTTAACTTCAACATGAACAAGATCCAAGTAACCATTCCTGAGTTAATCAACATGCTCAAAACAGCTGATGGATCCTTCAAGAAGGATTCAAAAAGTGTCATGGTTGTCACTTCTGCTAAAGGCAAGAAGCAAAAAAAGAAGAAGATAACCAAGGTGATAATCTTATTTTTGGTGTTTATTTTCTGGATAATTTTGTGCGTTTTAGTGTCTCATCTTGCTTGTTTTTAGTGTTTTAAGGCTATATTATTGTTTTTTATATTTATTTTAGTTATTTTGTTTAATTTAAAGTTTTTAGTTGATTAATGGTCTTAAATTTTACTTTTTGCAGAAAATTTTGCTAAGGTACGGCTGAGACAAATTGTTCCAGCCGTGTCCAGTGCAGATAGCAAAGCGCACCGTTTCACCAATGGCCACGGCAGAGACAAATTGTCCCAGTCGTGTCCAGTGCAGATTTCAAAATGCGCCATTTCATTAAAGGTCGCGGCTGAGACAAAGTGTCCCAGCTGTGGCCATGACAGCTTGCGAAGCACTTTTGATCCAGAAGCTTGACACGGCTGAGACAAACTGTCCCAGCTGTGCCTATTGAGTTAATTTCCATACATGGATGAATGATGTTTATCATATATCTTTGAATGTGTATTAAGTCTAGTGGATTGAAGTCCATGTATAATCTTGCTCAGTTTTTCCTTCATGAATACTGTATTATTTTAGATGGTTTCGGAATGGGATTCTAAATGTGCAGTAATTATGATTTTAGGATTAGAGTATGGAGTGAAATGGATGAGATTTGGGTTGTTTGGCTCCAAAATGGGACGGCAAACCAAACTTAGGATGTTAGACCCGTGCATAGGCTAGTTGTTGAGCTGGCTCCGGAATGGAAAGTTTACCAACTAGAATAGCTGGCTCCGGAATGGGAAGCTTGGGTTAAGAGGGTTATCCCGAATTTGTTCATGTATACTTTTAGGTAAAATTTATTCAAATTTGGGTATGGGGTGGATAAGTGAACCCGAGCAATGTTTGATTTCTATAGATTTTTACATTTGCTAATTTTTCAGAATTTAATACACTGAATTTAAATTTCTCTACATTACATACTTAAGCTTTAAAGTTACATTATATAAATCAAACAACTCATACACAAAAACAATTGGGAATTCTTTAGCATACAATTAATCTTTACAGTCTTTACACACACATTTCCCTTGGGTTCGATATTGAGGGTCCTAACTATACCCCACTTTATTACTTGTCGATCTAGTACACTTGCTAGGGTCGCAACAAGTTTTTGGCGCCGTTGCCGGGGAAATTGGCGTTGTTAGTAAGCTGTGATTATTGTTTGTATGTGTTTTCTTTTCCTTATTTTGTTTTTCTTGATTCTTTTCAGGTGAAATTGGTGCATGAATAGAACAAGACAAGTACAATTACTACCTTTTGATCCTGAAATCGAGAGGACTCTACACCAAAGAAGGAGAGATAATAGAGATAACGAGATGGAGCACGATCCTCCTCTTGACGAGTTTCCTCCCAAGAATGAACAAGTGCCGAGGGCACATGAACAAATGCCAGGGGCAAGAAGAGAAGAAATGCCTAGGCAAAGGACCATAAGAGACTACGCTGTGCCAAGGTGGAATGAAGATCACCGAATAATTGTATTACCGAGAGGAGTACAATTTGAGCTTAAGCCAGCCACCATTACCATGGTACAGAGGAATCAGTTCTCTGGTTCAGAAGTAGAGGATCCAGCTCAGCATATTGACATATTTCTGGAAGTGAGTGACACTATTCAAATTCCGGGTGTTAGTACGGATGTAGTGAGGTTGAAGCTGTTTCCATTTACATTGATTGGCAAGGCAAGGGAGTGGTTACAAATGTTACCACGTCAGTCAATATGGACATGGGATCAAATGCAAGAAAGGTTTTTAATGAGATTCTTTCCTCCAACAAAGACTGCAAGCATTCGAAATAGCATAATGAGTTTCCATTAAATGAATGAAGAGCCTTTTCACGAGGTATGAGAGAGGTTTAGAAGATTATTGAGAAGCTGTCCACATCATGAAATAGCTGTCTACCAATTGATGACCATCTTTTATACGGGAGTTACACCTCAAACAAGATCGTTATTGGATACAGCATCGGCAGGATCTTTCTTGAATAAACTGCCTGAGGACGCTTTTCAGTTGTTGGATGAGATGGCAGCAAATGACTCACAATGGACTACCCCAGAGCAATCCCAAGGAGGCAAGGGTTACACATTATGGATGAAATGGCATTATTAAAAGCACAGTTAGAATCGGTAAAAAAGGAGTTGAGTGGTTTGAAAGTTCAAAATGTGGCTGCAGTAAATCAAGGGAGTGGACCGTGTGAAAGTGAGCAAGTTATCCAAGAAGGAGGAGTTGTAGGAGATATAAATGCATTAGGTGATTTTAGAAGGAATGATCCCTACAACAATTCATATAATCCGGGATGGAGGAATCACCCTAATTTCTCATGGAAGGATGGGAATCAACAAGCTTCATCCTCTCAACCACAATCAAGAGCACCTTACCACTCAAATGCCTATCATAGTCAAGCTCAGCCCCACCAACCACAAGCCACCAATCACTACCAGGCCCCCTATCCACCAAACCACCATCAAGGACAAAGCTCTAATCATTCCCAACCTCAATCCTATCACCCACCGAGATTTCAATCACGACCACTCATTCAAGAAAGGAAGCCAAATTTAGAAGACATGTTTGCTAGTTTCATGAATAGCCAACAATAATTCATGGCGAGTCAAGATTCAAGGTGGAAATCTCAAGAGCAATGGAACCGAAATCAAGATGCTTCAATGAGAAATTTGGAGACTCAATTAGGTCAACTTGCAACTTCGATTTCAAACAGACAACCAGGGACATTTCCTTCAAATGTGGACCGCAATCCCAAAGAGGAGGCCAAAGCAATCACTTTGAGAAGTGGCAAGGAAGCAGCACGGGAGGAAGAAAGAGGTAAATCACCAACTTCATCAACTGATTTGGAGGAACCAATGCGAAAGGTAAGTATTTCTAACTCTAGATTAGAGGTAGATGTGGATGCTCCAAGGAATGACAAGGGAAAAAGTATTGCGAATCCAAACATAGAGGATCTTGATATCAATAGGTTGCCATTTCCTGCTGTAGCTAGGAAGGAGAAGAAGAATGAGCAATTGGCTAGGTTTCTAGAAATGTTTAAGAAATTACATATTAACTTGCCTTTTGCTGAAGCCCTAGCACACATGCCCAACTATGCTAAGTTTATGAAAGAACTTTGTTCTAATAAAAAGAAATTAGAAGGGTATGGAACTGTGCAACTCACTGAGAACTGTAGTGCAATTATAATGAATAAGATCCTAGAGAAATTGGAAGATCCAGGTAGCTTTACTCTACCTTGCGAAATTGGTGAAACTTTTGTTGGAAACGCTTTATGTGATCTAGGAGCCAGCATTAATCTAATGCCTTATTCTATGTGCAGGAAACTCAATTTAGGCGATCTCAAGGAAACAGGAATGAGACTTCAACTTGCAGATAGATCGGTGAGAAGGCCAAAGGGAGTTATTGAGGACTTGCTGGTAAAAGTAGGAAAATTCATTTTTCCCATGGATTTTGTAGTCATGGAAATGGAGGAAGACAGAAAAGTACCCCTTATCGTGGGAAGACCATTTTTGAACACTGCAAAGGCTTTGATTGATGTTCATGGGCAAAAGGTTACTCTTCGATTCAACAACGAAGAACTGGTGGTAGACATGAACAAGTCTCAGAAATATCCATCAAGTGACCTAGAAGAGTCAGTCTACTTCATGGACAAAATCGATGAATGTGTAGAGGAAGTGCAAGAAAAAGTACTACTAAATGATCCAATAAATTCAAGTTTGATGCATTCCTTGGAAAATTAAGAATTGGATGGAGTAAAAGAAGAACTACTAGCAGCTGTGGTGAAAGACTGCAAGGAGGAAAATTCAAAGCAAGAGAAAATCACTTTGCAAGAGGGAGAATTGAAATCTGAACTAAAAACTCTTCCTTCTCATTTAAAGTATGTATTTTTGGAAAGAGAAGAAAAGCCAGTGATTATTTCTTCTTTGTTGACAGGTGCTGAAGAGGAGACGCTGCTCAAGGTGTTGAAAAAATACAATGAACCAATAGGATGAGAGACAGCGGACTTGAAGGGTATTAATTCGAGTTACTGCACACACCAGATTCTTATGGAGGAAGATTGCAAACCGGTCGCTCAACCCCAAAGACGACTCAATCCAGCTATGCAAGAGGTTGTGAAGAAAGAGGTACTTAAATTGCTTGATTCAGGTATAATATATCCAATCTCTGATTGTAACACCCTTATCCCTCCTGATACTGTACCGGCGTACCGAAGATCAGAATTTTTTTTATTCCAACTTAACTTTTATACTTAAAACCTTAACAACATTCAATTAATCATTAACTACCCTTCGCCGATGACCTATAACTGTTCAAATTACTATGCATTTAACAAAAATTTTGCAATATAACGGCTGTACATAGTACTAGCCCCCTGAAAAGCAAACAACCCACACAGCCTCTCAGAGGCATAACAATCAATAGTCATAACAACATTCATTCATTTCCATCCATTCATATATTCACAATCCAAATACCATTTACTAAGAATAACTCCCGTTTACATTACATATCCAAAAGTAAAGTTGTACTTATATATACATGCCAAAAGTAATATGGCTAGAGCATTCTAAAAGAAATCTTACAATCTTAAGTCTTGCTCCTGCTCCTGTTTACCTGCGCGCAGTAAAACTACACGCTGAGCACTCAACATGCTCAGTGGTGACTAATAATCGATACATTTCCTAACATTATCATTATTATTCTTAAGTATTAACATATATATGTAAAATAATTATAAAATCATTTATTATCACTTTCAAAATACTACCTTAACATTTTCTATAAGATTATTCATTTTAATCACATAATTACAATTTTGCCATTACAAGTTCAATTATCATCTTTAAACTCATAATTGAAGCAATTTACATTTCATTACACTTAATTTATCATTTTTATGCAAAATTACCTTTTAGTCCTTGTTGTCAATAAAGTTCACTTTTTGAATAATTTAACTATTATTTGTCTGTTTTATTGTTATTTAAGCAGTTCTCACTTAATTTACTAACTTTTTACACTTTTAGGAAAAATTACCATCTTGTCCCTAAACTTTCTTTTTCTTTCATTATGGTCCTTTTTCACTTTCTTTTCTTACTTTTCATTTCCTTTTCATTTTTTTTATTACCATTATGCCCCTAGTACAGACCCGACAGAAAATCTCAGACCGGATACACGGAACATGGACCCCACGGGCCCCACTAAAAAGAGAAATGATTCCCAAGGAACCATTCTCAGAACACTGCACTTTTCACTTTCACTTTACACTGAAGCTATGGAGATCAATGATCCTACCCATAGCTAAGCAAGTCGCCATGACTTGGACTGTGGTAAAGGGTGTTCCTATGGCTAGCCAACTATATCCAGAACTCGTTTTTACTGCTAGACTAACTCTAAGGGCACAATAATAATTACTTTATTAATTCTTTTCAAGTCCAAAAAATTCAATAATTGACTTTTTATTTCTGTTCATTGACCTTAATTTAATTTCATATAAATCCATTATTTTTCATAATTTTTATGCAATTATTAACCAATAATTCAATTATTTTCAATATACATATTAACATTAAATTCTAAATAAAATCACAATAATTTCAATAAATGCCCATAAAATTTATTTATGCATTATTTATTATTTATTATAATTTCTCATCAAAATAATCACTTAATTCACTATAAATCACAACTTTCCTTATGTACATATATTATACATAATCTTAAAAATTACCAATTAATTTCCAATTATTCTTTAAAAATTCATACACATTAATTATCAAATGTACTATTAATTTAAGCTAACAATTATTATTTTTATGCAATTTTCTCACTGCATATCATTATGATTAAATTCGGCCAACCCTAATTCACCTCCCTAAAAATTATATTTCTTACATTTAAGCCTTCATTTAAGCTTCTTTCATACTCAATTTCATTTACTCTAACATTAGTGCATCAATTAACAACTTTAATTATTTTTTCCCTAATTCCATAATTAAGAAAAATTCATAAACTTAGAAAATGTAAAGATTTATTAGTCACTTACAATTTTTTCTTGAATTAGGGAGTCTAGGCTTCCTTTTCCTTGCCTTTTTCCTTTGAAAAACTCCCTCTTTTTTCACCACCTACATAAGCAGCCCATTAAAGCTTAGATTTCTTCAATTTCTTGTTCTCAAATGCAAAAACCAAGCTCATAATCATAATCTACATCCAAAAATCTATGGAAAACCACTAAGAAATCAAATTAAAACACCAAAATTCACAAGTTCCAACTTACCCCTTTTTCTTTCTTCCCTTGATTTCTTCACTTCCCTTACCCAAATCAACCAAGTGAAGCTATATTAGTGATCTAGAGGGATGGAACTACAACTCCTAAGTTGAAATTTAGGAGAGATTTTGAGTAGATATGAAGCAAAAGAAAGAGAGAGAGGAAATGGAAGAGAATTTCGGCCAAGGAGAGGAAGGAAGGAGCTGATTTGATTTCTGGAGTTTTCTCCAGATTTCTTCCTTTAAATACCTCCCCAATGGGCCTAAAATTTGGCCAAAATGATGGGCTTTGCCCATTTAAATTAAAAGGCCCAATTTAGGCCCCTAAAGGCCCAATTAAAATTATCTCTCTTCCAGCCATAAAATCACTCAAAAAATAATTTCATCACTCTTATCACATCAAAAATAGCTAGCATGCAAATTTTTGGCTTAATTGGAGTTCGTTATCGATCCGATTCAAACTTATCGGTCCGATTCGACAACTGCCAGTGTCATCGAAAAATTCCATTCTCATCACTAAAATATTCTACATAAAAATTCATGTAGGCATGCAAAATCTGGCAATATTCGGAATTCGTTTACTATTTTTAATTATTTATACAAAAATAAGTTACCTTCTCTAGCAGGAAAATTGACTCGCTAACTTTTTCGTATTTTTGACCTTTGGAGGTCTATTTGGTCTCAATTTCAATTCAAATTTTAACCCCGGACTCACCATGAACAATACTTTTCGATGGTCCAATAAAATATTTTTGACTTTCGGATGTCCTTTCGGGCCCGAAAAGCACTATTCACCATCGGGAAGTATTGTTCCCAGCTGACCCAGTGTTGAGGCCATTACACTGATAGTAAATGGGTTAGCCCAGTGCAATGTGTCCCTAAAAAGGGGGAATGACAGTAGTAAAAAATGAATTAGATGAACTAATCCCCACTCGGACGGTCACGGGTTGGAGGGTGTGCATAGACTATAGGAAATTGAATCATGCCACCAGAAAAGATCATTTCTCATTGCCATTTATTGATCAGATGTTAGAAAGGTTAGCAGGTAATAGGTTATATTGTTTTTTAGATGGGTATTCGGGATATCTGCAAGTCCCCATAGCCCCTGAAGATCAGGAGAAAACCACCTTTACCTGCCCTTATGGCACTTTCGCCTATAGGAGGATGCCTTTTGGCTTGTGCAATGCACCGGCTACGTTTCAGCGGTGCATGATGGCAATTTTTCATGACTTTATAAAGAAATTTATGGAGGTATTTATGGATGACTTCACCATATACGAGCTTGACTTTGAGAGCTGCTTAGAGCATCTCGACTTAGTGTTAAGTAGGTGTAAGAAGACCAACTTAGTGCTAAATTGGGAAAAATGCCACTTTATGGTGAGGGAAGGCATAGTTTTGGGACACAAGATTTTTGAGAAGGGGATTGAGGTGGACAAGGCAAAAATAGAGGTTATAGAGAAGCTTCCACCACCGACCAATGTTAAGGGAGTAAGGAGTTTTCTAGGGCATGCAGGTTTCTATAGAAGGTTTATAAAGGATTTTTCAAAAATTGCGAAACCTTTGTCGAATTTGTTAATGAAAGATACTCCTTTTGATTTTGATGATGAATGTTTATTGGCTCTTGAATTATTGAAGCAAAGGCTTATTTCAGCTCCGGTGATCATATCTCTGGATTGGAATTTGCCCTTTGAGCTAATGTGTGATGCGAGTGATTTTGCAGTGGGAGCAGTGCTCGGACAAAGGCAAGAGAAAGTATTTTGTGCTATTTATTACGCAAGCCACACTTTGACAGGAGCTCAAGTTAATTACACCACAACTGAAAAGGAGCTTCTTGCTATTGTATTTGCCTTTGAGAAGTTTCGATCGTATCTACTTGGAGCAAAAATTATGGTGTGGTCTGATCATGCAGCACTAAGGCATGTCTTTGCCAAGAAGGAATCCAAGCCAAGATTGATAAGATGGGTACTCCTCTTGCAAGAATTCGATTTAGAGATCAAAGGCAAGAAGGGAGCAGAGAACCATGTGGCGGATCATTTGTCAAGATTGGAGCACGATCATGTTGAGAAAGGGGAGATTGTGGACTTATTCCCTGATGAGCGTATTTGTGCATTATTTGTTTGTGAAATCTCTGTACCTTGGTTTGCTAATGTGGCAAATTTTCTCGCAGGTGGTTATATGCCAAGGGACTTCACATGGCAACAAAGAAAGAAGCTGCAAGCCGATGCAAAGCATTACATTTGGGATGATCCTTACCTTTTTCGTCTTTGTGCTGACCAAGTACTAAGAAGGTGTATCCCCAATGAGGAGCAAGCAGAAATTATTCAAGCCTGTCACAGTGGAGAAGCTGGTGGACATCATGGACCTAATAGAACGGTATCAAAAATTCTCTCTTCTGGATTTTATTGGCCCACCTTATTTAATGATGTTAAATTGTTCATTCAAACTTGTGATCGATGTCAAAGGGTAGGAAATATAACTAGGAGAGATGAGATGCCATTGACTAATATGCTTGAGGTTGAAATGTTTGATTTGTGGGGAATAGATTTCATGGGGCCTTTTCCGATTTCTTATGGGTTTGAGTATATCCTAGTGGCAGTAGATTATGTGAGTAAATGGGTAGAAGCTGTAGCTACTAGGACTTGTGATGCAAATGTTGTCGTAGAATTCTTAAGGAAGAACATATTCACCCGTTATGGAGCCCCGAGAGCTATCATTATTGATGGTGGGAAGCACTTTGTTAACCACCAATTCAAGGTCTTGTTGAAAAAATTTGGAGTGAGACATAAAATCACTACCCTATACCATGCCTAAGCCAATGGCCAAGTTGAAGTATCCAATCGAGAGTTAAAAGCCATATTGGAGAAGACTGTCAGTGTATCTAGGAAGGATTGGTACCTTAAGCTAGATGAAGCTCTGTGGGCATATAGGATAGCCTTTAAGACACCAATAGGAATGTCACCTTTTAGGTTAGTGTTTGGCAAGTCCTGTCATCTACTAGTGGAATTGGAGCACAAGGCTTATTGGGCTACTAAGTTCTTAAATCTTAATATTGAGAATGTAGGAAAATGTAGGTCCTTGCAGTTAAACGAGTTGGAAGAGATTCGATTCTGGGCCTATGAACATGCAAAAAAGTACAAGGAGAACACAAAGAAGTGGCATGATCGTAAAATCGCCAAGAAGGAATTTATGCCAGGAATGAAGGCACTTCTTTATGATAGCAGACTGAGGTTGTTCCCTGGGAAGTTGAAATCAAGGTGGAAAGGACCATTTGAGGTTGTTGAGGTCTCTAGCAATGAAGCAGTAACCATCCGACATCCGGAAGAAGGTCATGGGCGAGAGTTCAAGGTAAATGGTCACCGATTGAAGCCATATCTCGATTCCAAGTATGAGGCTGCATCAGTGATCCTCACTTTAAAAGATGATCCATGAGAGCTATGAAAGTCGAGTTGGAGACTTGTTAAACCCAGAACTTTTTCTTATCCTTGAACTTAATTTCTTTTCTTTTTGATTTCTCTATAATTTCTTACAAGTTTAGCATGTTTGGTGTTGTTTATTTTGTCAAAAGTTTGGTTTTTAGTTATTGTTGTTAGGTTGATTTCTTTGAGGAGAGAAAGTGTTTTAATAGGGCAAATTAGTAGATGGGCACGGCTGAGACAATTAGTCCCAGTCGTGTCCCTTTAAAATTTTTGAGAGGCAGAAGGGTGCCACGGCTGAGACAAAATGTCCCAGCCGTGGCCAATTGTGTGTTTTAGATCCAGTAGATGGGCACGGTTGAGACAATTAGTCCTAGCCGTGGCCTTCTTCGTGCCATATTCTAGTTGAAGTCCAGAAGGTAGGCACGGCTGAGACAATTAGTCCCAGCCGTGGCAAAAAAAAAATTGAAATTTAAATATTTTTTTAAAAAAAATTTAATTAATTAATCCAGTTAGGACACGGCTGAGACAAATTGTCCCAGCCGTGCCTTTTGGTTTGTTTTGAATCCAGTAGAGTGGCACGGCAGAGACAAATTATCCCAGCCGTGCCTTTCATTTTATCAAAATGGGGAGTTTTGATTTTAAGCTTGGCACGGCTGAGACAAATCGTCCCAGTCGTGCCTATTTGAACATCTGTCGAATTTGTTTCGTTTTTACCCCAATTTTTGCCCCTCTTTCTCATTTCTTCTCCTCTCCTCTGCGTTTTTCTTCCTCACTCCGACCTTCTCTCCCCAGTTTTGCTCTCTCTCTCTCTCTCTCTCTCTTTCTCTCTCTCTCTCTTCAAGCAATAGGTAAATCTCCCTCCTCTCTTCTCTTTATTTTGGTTTGATTTTTGTCGTTTTCTTGGAATGTTGTTGTTTTTTTGTTCTCCTGTGTTATTTCTGACATTTTGTGTTCCTATCCTCATGTTCTTGCATTTCTTTTCGTTGTATTTATTTGTTGTGTTGTTTGTGTTTTCTTTTTGGTTAGTTTTATGCATGCTTGTGTCTATTTTGTTGCAAAAATGCATTTGCCCACCACTTGTTCAATGAAATGCTAAAGAGAAGTAAGTGCATTTTTGTTTTCTTCAATTTTCACGAATTCTTGCTTCTTTTCTTTGAAATTATGGATGGTTATGCATTTGCCCATCATGCAACGGATGGATGACATTGTTACAGCTCTCGGCATGCTGCAATCCTGATTCGACAGCCAGTTTCCGCCTCCACCACCGCCCTTATTGCCATGATTTCAGGGATTTTTCCTCCACTCATCCCTCTATTGTTGTTTATATTCTTTTGGTCTTTTGCTGAGGACAACAAAAGTTTTAAGTGTGGGGTGAGGGTTTGAGAATGAAGACTGTTTGACTTAGTTTTTCTGTATTTGCTTTTCATGTTGTTTCTTTTTAGTTGTGGGATGTTTTTAGTTTTTGCTTTTGTGTTATGACTGTAGTTTGCTAATTGAATTTCTTTCATGTTTTTCCATTTTTTATATATATATAGTTTTTATCTTGATGTTTGATTTTGATATTAGTTCTCTTCTTTTGTGTTTGAAACTTATATTACATTCTGCATTTCTTTAGTGTCGATTTAGTTTAATGTTTTAGGCTGTTAATTACTCTTGCAATTAGCCTAAGCTTGCCAGTTAATTTTGTTTAGAATCAATTTGAACTTAAAATTTGAACTTCTTATTTAGGAGGTTTGAGTAGCCAGAGAGTAGTAGTATTGTTCAGGGAAGTTCTTCTTTTGAATTGATCTCGATTAATTATATACCATTCAATTTCTAACTTAATGAGCACAGTAGGCTAAGTTTTATGAAATTAAAACCAGTGAGTAAAAGCATTTGAGTGAAAAAATTCTGGAATAGTTAGAACCTTCCTCATCACCCTTCGAAACAAATATTCAGCTCGAATAAGATTAGGATATGACCCAGGCAGCCTTTTTTTTTTGGTAACTAATTTTTAAATGACTTTTGACTTACCCTTAGTAAATTTTATCATTGTTAACCCCTTTGAGCTTAATTGGTATGCTAAAAGCGTACTATTTAATTTTTCTTGATTACACTTGTGCTAAACCATGCAGCCTAAAATGCGTTTGTCTATCCCATTTCGGAATTGGCCACTCTAGGTTGGGAAATGAAATTTGCATGTTAGGTTTGATAAACTTTTGATTATCAATTGAGAAGAAAAGGAAAGTTGAAGTTTTTTTTCTTTTAAGGATTATTGAGCTTAAACGTTCTAAATATCTTGGGTCAGGGTTGATAAACAATTAGTGTTTTTGGTGCCATTTTTAGTAAGTGGATGAAAATTTCACTGTAAAAAAAAATTTAAATAAAAAAAAATTTTCAGTTATTATGTTGCAGAAAATAAGTGTGGGGTACCTAGCATTTATAGGACGTATCATTTATCTTGCTTCCTACAATTTTGAGAATCCAACTAATGTCCTGAGATTAGTTTCCCTTCTTACAATTATAGAGCATGAATTTTGAAGGGGTTATTTTCTTGAGAAAGTTAGGTGAGTTGTATTTTTGGATAGTGTGGCTAATTCTGTTTTACTAGCCTTATCAAAATTTTTTGGAACCTTTGCCCTTTCCCCATTACAACCTTAATGTAAGCCCTGGTGATCCTGTTTTGTTTTGAGTTGTTTAGTGGAGATGACTCTTGTGGTTCAGGTGCTAAAAGAGAGGCTTATGACTGTTCTGATTTGCAAGCGCCAAATTGTTGCAATTCTCTGTTTGCTTGATTGCTAGAATTTACTGGTAGTTTTGGTTTTTGAAAGAAATTAAATCGGTTTTAGCCTCGCACACACACACAAGAAATTGTATGGTATAGATCAGTTTGAGTCTTTTTAATTGAATTCTTCATCCAACTGTCTTCTACTAAGTGTTGCTAGAATCTCTCTGAATTTGTTTGTTCTTATGTGGAGTTTGAATTTTCAAGATTGTGGATGATTCGTTTGCTCGAGGGCAAGCAAAAAGCTAAGTGTGGGGTAGTTGATAATCTTGTTTTTGGTGTTTATTTTTTGGATAATTTTGTGCGTTTTAGTGTCTCATCTTGCTTGTTTTTATTGTTTTAAGGCTATATTATTGTTTCTTATATTTATTTTAGCTATTTTGTTTAATTTAAAGTTTTTAGTTGATTAATGGTCTTAAATTTTACTTTTTGCAGAAAATTTTGCTAAGGCACGGCTGAGACAAATTGTCCCAGCCGTGTCCAGTGCAGATGGCAAAGTGCACCGTTTCACCAATGGCCACGGCCGAGACAAATTGTCCTAGCTGTGTCCAGTGCAGATTTCAAAACGCGCCGTTTCATTAAAGGTTGCGGTGGAGACAAAGTGTCCCAGCCGTGGCCATGGCAGCCTGCGAAGCACTTTTGATCCAAAAGCTTGACACGGCTGAGAAAAACTGTCCCAGTCGTGCCCTTTCCTTTTGTCACGGCTGAGACAAAAGTGTCCCAACTGTGGCCTCTTGGACAGCTCTATAAAAGCTGCGAAATTTTCTGCTTATGAGAGTCTCTTTTCTAGGGTTTCGTGCTTAGAGTGTTTAGATAGAGTAGAAAACGCAGTTTTTCATACTTTGTAGGTTTTTCATCCTTAGATTTTGAGTTTTACTTGTAAAAATTACACTTTTAACTTAGTTTCACTTCAAGAACACAAAGATAGTCATAGTTTTAGTCTCTAGTTTGAAGATTACTGCTTATAATCAAGTTGCTATTTGGAGAAGAAGAGGAGGAGCTTCATCAACTTCAAATCCTCAGCTTTAAATGGGTTCTATAGTTTTCACTCTTACTTTGTTCAATTTTTACATTATGGATAGTGAGTAGTTGTTTTTGTTGCTTGGGGGAGCTTTGAATCCCCTACTCACAATGTGAATATTGAGTATATTTTGATCTTTACATGAATGAATGGTCTATTTTACTAGTACTTATTTATATTTCATGGGTTTTCAATCTATTGAGTTAATTTCCATACATGGATGAATGGTGTTTGTCATATATCTTTGAATGTGTATTAAGTCTAGTGGATTGAAGTCCATGTATAATCTTGCTCAGTTTTTCCTTCATGAATACTGTATTATTTTAGATGGCTCCGGAATGGGATTCTAAATGTGCAGTAATTATGATTTTAGGACTAGAGTGTGGAGTGAAATGGATGAGATTTGGGTTGTTTGGCTCCGGAATGGGAAGGCAAACAAAACTTAGGATGTTAGACCCATGCATAGGCTAGTTGTTGAGCTGGCTCCACAATGGGAAGCTTAGGTTAAGAGGGTTATCCCGAATTTGTTTATGTATACTTTTAGGTAAAATTTATTCACATTTGGGTATGGGGTGTGTTAGTGTAAGCCCTAGCCCCAATGCATTGTAATAATGCACTTTGAATTAATAAAATGAGGCATTTGTTTTATCCTTTGTATTCCTGTGCATATCAATTGATAAAACTATCCAAGAATGTTGTTTCGGTTTAAATTATCATGTGTGAGGCACATGGTTGCAAGACCTTGAAACAATTGAGACATCATTCTAAATATCCCTAATCAGTCATTGTTATGGGAATAACAATGAATTAAGACTAGTATGCTCTATCTGATATTATGAGTTCTGTCTTACGGATCATTAGGACAAGAGTGTCAATCAGAGATCATAGATACATGTTAAAGAACATGGTATCTGGATTCGATCCGCTCATGAGAACACTACATGGTACAAGTCATAAGTGTTTCTCATATGCAAGTTTTGTATTGGAGTTCTTAGACCTAAAATCTCTATGAAACTCTTTATGAATTAATGTGTGCTTTGACATACACCTAACGTGCTCATAATAGAGTGACAAGTACGGGTATGATTGGGTATGCATTGATTTATGTTAGAGAGCATGAGAGAAGTGAAGGGATTACCCCTCTCGATAAGAGAGAAAATATCACCAGCCACTTGATCAGTGAACTGAGAAGTGTATGGCCATACCGAAATGAAATAATGAGTAATCATTATTTATCTGAGAGTTCAGTGTCACTGGAATATCAAGAAAGGAATTAATATATATAAGGATGACTAGTTCCATGCCTTATATTAATTCTGATATTTATGGGTAAGGGACTATGCAAAATTGCATTAGGTCACTAAATGCCATATGCATTTTCATTTAATTTGGAATGATATAATATCTTGCTAGAGAATATATATAGCCTTTGAATTAATTTATTAATTCATTGCCAACATTAAATGGACCTATAGGATCGCACACAAAGCATTGGGCTTAAAATATTTAAAATAAAGTATTGGACATTAATTTGGGCTTTTAATTAAAGTCAAATTAATGTATGTAATGGGCATTAAAATTGCTAATGGACCTTGATCTATTAGAGAGAGAGATTCGGCCCACAAGATTTAATTTCAATTAATTAATTATCTTGTATTAATTAAGTTAATTGAGTATTAAATCCTAATGATATTTAAATCAAATTAAAACACTTAAAAAGGAGATGACCTAGCCGAAATTCCAAGATAAAATAAAAAGGGAATTTCGGCACATGTGAATTTCCAAGTTAAGTGATTAATTTGATTAAAATGTCTTATGTTTTATTTCAAATTAATTCAAAAGAGTTTGAATTAATATATGTCACTTATTTTTAGGAAGTGATTGAGGTTGAATTAATTATCTTGAAGTAGTTAAATTCAAATCAAACACTTGCCAAAAAGATAATGATATATATGTAAAGAAATAAAAACCCTAAGTGACACGAAGTTGGCGTGAAAAATAATCTCTCTCTCTCACATTTCTCTTTTGGCTGAAACACACAAGAGGAATAACTCTTTCTTGCTTTCTTGTGTTCTTGGGCATTAATAGCACTTAAAAGAAGTACAAGATCAAAGTCTTGTAGCTTCAAACAATTGCCATTACACAATACTTTAAAGAGAGCTAGCAATCTCTTTTTAAGCCATCTTTGCAAGTGTGTGTGTGAGAATAGAGGGAGTGGCGTAAAAGGCTGTTCCTTGGCATTGGTGATCGAGATCTAAGGCGGATAAAGTCATCTTAGTTTCTGGCCATCACCAAATTCAATATTTAAAAGGCATCAAAAGTTATAAGTTCTACAACCCTAAAATTGCATGTTTCGTTTCTTGCTTTGGAATTGTATGGTATGTATGATAAAAATTTTTATTTTTCCGCTGTGCTATTATCACATTCATACCATGTCATATTCCATCAGGGTGGATAAGTGAACCCGAGCAATGCTTGATTTCTATAGATTTTTACATTTGCTAATTTTTCAGAATTTAATACACTGAATTTAAATTTCTCTACATTACATACTTAAGCTTTAAAGTTACATTATATAAATCAAACAACTCATACACAAAAACAATTGGGAATTCTTTAGCATACAATTAATCTTTACAGTCTTCACACACACATTTCCCTTGGGTTCGATATTGAGGGTCCTAACTATACCCTATTTTATTACTTGTCGATCTAGTACACTTGCTAGGGTCGCAACACAAGGCATAGCCAAAGAGTGGTGGGATCTCTAAGAAAAAGGTTTCCAAGAAAGAGAATCCCAATGAAACTTGCTTTCATTGTGGAAAAGATGGTCATTGGAAGCGTAACTGCAAGGCTTATTTATATTCTCTCAAGGAGAAGAAGTAAACTGATGCTTCTACTTCAGGTATTCATATGATTAAAATAAATACCTATTCTATTACTTCAAAACAATCTTGGGTATTAGATACCGGATGTGGATCTCATTTGTGTAATGATCTACAGAGGCTTAAAAGCATTAGAAGAGTTGGAAAGATAGAAATATGTCTACAGTCAGCTACCCAAAAAAACATCTCTACAATAATTATGTGAACTTATTATTTGCCTCTTTCAAGTGGATTAATACTGGACTTAAATAATTGTTATTATGTTCCAGGATTATCCAAAAGTATTACTTCTTTCAATTGCTTATTGAATGATTATGATATTTCTTTAAAGGATAAGTGTTGTTATATTTTTAAGAACAATATGTTTTTATGCAAAAGCTATCATTGAGAATGGTATATTTGTTGTTGATTTAATTAAAGAAGTGTATAATGTGGATACCAAGAGAATGAAACAAGATAATCTAAATACCTCATATTTATGGCATTGTCGTTTAGGCCATATAAATGAGAAACGCATGACCAAATTACACAAGTCTAGTAATTTGGGATCATTTGATTATGAATCATTTGATACATGTGAATCTTGTTTATTGGGAAAAATGACAAAAGCTCCCTTTATTGGTAAAGAAGAACGAGCTAAAATGGTTTTGGACTTAATACATTCAGATATATGTGGTCCGATGACTATACATGCCAGAGGAGGTTACTCTTACTTCATTACTTTTATAGATGATTATTCCAGATTTGGATATATCTATCTAATGAAATATAAATCAGAAACATTTGAAAAGTTCAAAGAATTCAGAAATGAAGTAGAGAAACAACTTGGCAAGAGTATTAAAATACTTATATCAGATCGAGGTGGAGAATACTTAAGCCAAGAATTTCAAGATTATCTTAGAGATAATGAGATTTTATCTCAATGGACTCTACCATATACACCACAACACAATGGTGTATCTGAGAGTAGAAATTAAACACTATTAGATATGGTTTTATCCATGATGAGCCGAGCAGACTTACTTAAATCCTTTTAGGGATATGCACTAGAAACTGCTGTTTATGTGTTAAACAGAGTTCCTAGTAAATCGGTTGATGTTACTCCATATGAGATATGGAATAACAAGAAACCCACACTTTCTCATATGAAAGTATGGGATTGTCCTGCTTATGTGAAGAGGACAGTGTTAGACAGACTAGATGTTAAGTCTGACAAATGTTTATTTGTGGAATATCTAAAAGAAATATTTGGATATTATTTCTACCATCCCTTAGAACAAAAGGTGTTTGTTTCAAGGCATGTTGTCTTTTTGGAAGGAGAATTTCTCCTACGAGAGGACAGTGGGAGTCAAATTGAACTTGGTGAAGTTCAAGACACACAAATAGAAGTAGATCAACCGATTGAACCCAACTCTGAATTTCATAATGATGAGATTATAGTTGAACCTGATTATACACAAAATCTTAGAAGATCTACCAGGATGCGTTCTATCCCTATGAGATATGGATTTCACATTGATTCAGATAGAGGCATAATTGTAGTAAAGGACAATGAGCCTACAAGCTATCAAGAAGTTTTGAACAGTTTAAAACTTGATTTATGGCTTAAGGCTATGCAGTCTGAAATGGAATCCATGTATGAGAATAAAGTATGGACTTTAACTCAACCACTTGAAGGGACAAAACCCATAGGGAGCAAATGGGTCTTCAAAAAGAAGACCGATATGAAAGGTAATATAATTACCTATAAGGCTCGCTTAGTAGCAAAAGGCTATCGTCAAAAATAAGGTATTGACTATGATGAAACCTTTTCTCCAATAGCGATGCTTAAGTTTATAAGAATACTTTTAGCCATTACAGCTCATTATGATTATAAGATTTGGCAAATGGATGTGAAGATAGCTTTCCTAAATAGAATTTTGACTGAGGATGTGTATATGACACAACTAGAAGGGTTCACATCAGAAAATGGCAAAAAGGTATGCAAGCTTCAAAGATCCATTTATGGATTGAAGTAAGCCTCTAAGAGCTAGAACATACGATTCAATGAGACAATCAAAGAGTTTGGTTTTTCACAGAATGAAGATGAACCTTGTGTGTATAAAAGGGTTAGTGGGAGTACGATTGTCTTTATAGTTCTATATGTGGATGACATATTGATCATGGGAAATAATATTTCTCTTCTCCAATCTGTTAAAATATGGTTATCCAAGCAATTTTTCATGAAAGACCTTGGAGAAGCATCCTATATTATGAGAATAAGCATTTATAGAGATAGATCCAATAGGTTGCTAGGTCTTTCTCAAAGTACATTTATAGATAAAATATTGAAGAGGTTCAATATGGATCTCTCTAAGAAAGGGTTTATACTTATGGTGCATGAGAAATACCTTTCTAAGTCTATGTGTCCGCAGATACTAGAGGATAGAGAGAGCATGAATAAAATACCATATGCATCTGCAATTGGTTCTATCATGTATGCTATGTTATGTACACGTCCAGATGTAGCTTTTTCTTTGAGTGTCATAAGCAGATTCCAATCCAATTTTGGAGAGGAACACTGGGCAGCTGTCAAGAATATTCTTAAGTACTTGAGAAGGACTAAGAATATATTCTTGGTATATGGAGAGGACAATTTGGAAGTAACTGGGTATACGGATGCTAGCTTTCAATATGACAGAGATGATTGTAAATCATAGTCTGGTTATGTGTTCATAATTGGAAGAGGGGTAGTTAGTTGGAAGAGTTCCAAACAAGAAACAACTGCTGATTTCACGACAGAAGCTGAGTACATTGCTACTTCGGAAGCAACAATCTAGATCAAAAAGTTCATATCTGAACTAGGAGTGGTGCCTAGCATTGTTGATCTGATTCCTTTATATTGTGACAACAATAGAGCCATTGCACATGCAAAGGAACCACGGTCTCATCAACGATCCAAGCATGTTCTTAGATGTTACCATCTCATAAGAAAAATAGTAGCTAGAAATGATATAAAAATAGAAATAATCCCCATATATGATAATGTAGCAGATCCCCTCACTAAAGCACTTTCCCAGATAAAACATGATCACCATATAAATAACATGGGTCTAAGACATATGAGTAATTGGCTCTAGTGCAAGTGGGAGATTGTTAGAGAGTATACCCTAGAGCCCATGTAAAAGGGATGTATCTCATATATATGAATTCATATTCTTAATAAAAGGCATCATTCATTTATTAATGCTATGTTTAAATACATGAGTTTGTAAATCTTAAATTAATAAATGAAGTCTTTGATATTATAAACACAGTGCAAAGGCAACCATGAAAGTGTTCATGATTTGAGATGTCTGTTGCATGCAAATGTATTAATATCTAAATATCCCTAGTCATAGAATTAACAAGATAGGACATTTTTAATTCAGACAGACTAGCACATATTATGTTTCTTCAATGGTTCAAGCAGTGGTTCTCATAACTATGATTATGGAAGATAATCAAAGCTAACATGTGGATGCTTGTTAGAAAAAAAAGTTCATTGGAGACCTGCAAAGAGAATTCTCACATGGATATTAAATCTATGTCAGTGAGAAATCTCTTTATAGCGGTTGTGCAAGTATCCTTAGACTTGAGATGACCAAGGTGATCTTAAGTAGCAAATGGTATACTTTGACTCTATAACTGGTTACTTCCAACTGGAGGTGAATATAGTTAGAAGGTTGGGTATATCATGACCTACTTGAAGGTAGTTAAGTGATTGACAAAGGATTCACCATCCCAAATTTATTAAGGGAAGTTATCTTGCATGATTCTATAATTGCCTTATTAAGAGAATCTCTGGCCAGAGTAATATGCCAAGATGAATAGAGATTCATGAAGGGCATTTTGGAAACAATGGTTAATTTAATAGAACATACATAATTAGATTTATATGAGTTGACAGAAATTCATACTCAGAATCTAATTGAGATAAGAGTGGTGAAAGGAGTAATTGTACGGTAACTATTTTTATGGAAGGGTATAGTTAAACCACTTGACTTTCCTGACATTTTGATAGTCATGATGCCTAGCTAGAGGCTGCTCATGAGTTGTATAATAGTGTATCATAAATATCAATAGGGATTGATAAAATGATTTAAGAAAGTTTAAATCATGTGAGTTTTGAATAGAACTCACAATTACATATTATACTGCCAATATAGACAGGAACCCAATATGTCACACACATATAGATAAAAGGATAAAATGATAAAATGACAAGGATAATAATATTTGATATTATTATAGGAATAGAGAAGTAAATAAGAGAATAATTAATTAAAGAGTTTAATTAATTATGATCAATTAAAATTGTTTGCAGAACTTTTTAGAAATATTCTGTAAAATAGACCTAATTAAAATAATATATTTCATAATTAATTATTATTGAACTATAAGTTTTACAGGGCTGATATAATAATTAATATATCCATTGGAGAAATTTAAAGAGGCCCAAGGAAATGACTTTGGCACAGAAACCCTCCAGAGGAAGGGTTTCACGCCACCTTCTGATAGAAGGCCTTAGAGGCCTAATTCTTAGACCAAAATAAATTAAATATATTTTATAAGTGTTATGGAGCCTACATATTTAAGTTGGATGGATTTGAAATTCATTTGGGTGATTAAATCCAAGTGTATGCACAAAGGGCCTAGTTTGTGGATTTTGTGCATAGTATTTTGTGAAAAGACTTAAATTGAATTTAATTGAGCCCAAATAAATTATTAATAATTCTAGAAGCCCATTTAATGTTTCTCCAGAAATTTTAAAGAGCTCAATCCTATTATGAAGTTGAATTTTTAACCTAACTATAAAAATCCAAGTGATAAGGTTTTAGGGTTAAGGTAAACAATTAAGAGAAAAGAATTTCTCTCACTCTCTCAACCCAAGCCGCCACCTCCTCCTTTGCTAGATTCAAGGAATTTTGGCCAGCCTTATATTCCTCTATTGTTGGTTCATTCAATTCTTTCTCTAGTATGGATTACTCATTGGAGGTGTTCAGCTTTGGACATTGTGGTTTGCGATAAAACGATGAGAAGGAAAATCAACTGTTCAAAAAAAAATTAAAGGTGATTTTTCTTATTCCCATTAATATATATATTGTAAATTCATGGCAATATCAGATCTATTGGTTAAAAATTTTAAATTCCGCTTATGTATGAGATGCATGTAACCGATAATTCCCAACAGGGAATACCTCTGTGTTTAGGCGGGTAGGAGAGTTGTTTAGGATAGTGAGGGTAATTCGATCAGAAGGTCACTAGTGATACCTGCAAAAGGTGCTTAGCCTAGTTTTCCAAGTTTCAACACTCTGATGCTTAAGTTAGTAAGGAGAGAGAAAGCGATTTGCTTAAGTTAGTAAGGAGAGAGAAAACGATTCATAAAGAATATAATGCTATTGAGAGGGAGGAGACATCCTCCTTATAAAAGAACCTGCTATTTATAGAGTTGATGAATTTCAAGTAGTGTGTCCAACAATTGCTCTATTTTATGGTAGGTAAGACCTATTCTTGTAGGAAACGGTGATTAGATGGTGGCCTGTGTTAGACGACTTTTGATTGTTAGCCAAAGGTCGAGTCCGATCGGACATCCTCGATCTTTGCATTTGGGTCCCTTAGTTGATAAGGTTTTCATAGGCCTTCATTTTTGGCCCTTTAGGGATTCTTAGGTCTACTGCCTTTTTAGCTTTTGGATGTTATCATTTATCCCCCATCATTTGGTTCGATGGAAATCGAAATGGCAGGGATGTCAACTTATGACATTCACTGATGATATGGCCCTTTAGATAGCAAAATTAATAAGTCAGTTGAATCATCAGCCAAAATAGACTGGAATCGGTGTATCACACCAGAGTGGATCAAGGTTGTTAGGCTATAAGGATGAATTGTTGAATGAAATTTATGGATTACCAACCTTGAGAGGCTGCAATTAAGACATCGATCGGGATGAATCGTCAATCAAAATTTATAAATCACCAACCTTGAGAGCTACAATTGAAATATCGTTCGGGATGAATCGTTGATCCTAAAAGTAACATGAGATACCCGATAAGTTAAGGACCCAAATACCGATGTTACACTTGTTAGTGTAAGCCCTAGCCCCAATGCATTGTAATAAAGCACTTTGAATTAATAAAATGAGGCATTTGTTTTATCCTTTGTATTCCTGTGCATATCAATTGATAAAACTATCTGAGAGTGTTGTTTCGGTTTAAGTTATCATGTGTGAGGCACATGGTTGTAAGACCTTGAAACAAATGAGACATCATTCTAAATATCCCTAGTCAGTCATTGTTATGGGAATAACAATGAATTAAGACTAGTATGCTCTTTCTGATATTATGAGTTCTGTCTTACGGATCATTAGGACAAGAGTGTCAATCAGAGATCATAGATACATGTTAAAGAACATGGTATCTGGATACGATCCGCTCATGAGAACACTACATGGTACAAGTCATAAGTGTTTCTCATATGCAAGTTTTGTATCGGAGTTCTTAGACCTGAAATCTCTATGAAACTCTTTATGAATTACTGTGTACTTTGACATACACCTAACGTGCTCGTAACAGAGTGACAAGTACGGGTATGATTGGGTATGCATTAATTCATGTTAGAGAGCATGAGAGAAGTGAAGGGATTACCCCTCTCAATAAGAGAGAAAATATCATTGGCCACTTGATCAGTGAACTGAGAAGTGTATGTCTATACCGAGATGAAATAATGAGTAATCATTATTTATCTGAGAGTTTAGTGTCACTGAAATATCAAGAAAGGAATTAATATATATAAGGATTACTAGTTCCATGCCTTATATTAATTCTGATATTTATGGGTAAGGGACTATACAAAATTGCATTAGGTCACTAAATGCCATATGCATTTTCATTTAATTTGGAATGCTATAATATCTTGCTAGAGAATATATATAGCCTTTGAATTAATTTATTAATTCATTGCCAACATTAAATGGACCTATAGGATCGCACACAAAGCATTGGGCTTAAAATACTTAAATTAAGTATTAGGCATTAATTTGGGCTTTTAATTAAAGTCAAATTAATGTATGTAATGGGTTATAAAATTGCTATTGGGCTTTGGTCCATGAGAGAGAGAAATTCAGCCCACAAGGTTTAATTTCAATTAATTAATTATGTTACATTAATTAAGTTAATTGAGTATTAAAGCCTAAAGGAATTTAAATTAAATTAAATCACTTATATAATTGATGAAGTGGCCGAAATTCCAAGAGGGAATCAAGGAATTTCGGCACATGTTTGTTATTTATATTAAGTGTTTTCATTTAATTAAATGTCTTATGTTTTATTTCAAATTTGAATTTAAATTCAAAGGAGTTTAATTCAAAATATATTACTTATCTTTAGGAAGTGAAATAGTTTGAATTAATTATCTTAGGATAGTTGAATTCAGATCAAAGACTTGACAAAGGATAAGCATATATATTAAAAGAAATAAAACCCTAGAGGTAATAGAAGTTGGCGTGAAAAAAAAACCCTAGCCACCTTGCTTTTGGCGTGAAATCATTCTCTCCCTCAAAAATTCTCTCTTGGCCGAAATACACAAGGAGAAGGATTCTTCCTTGCTTTCTTGTGTTCTTAGGCATTAATAGCACCTAAAAGAAGTACAAGATCAAGTCTTGTAGCTTCAAACAATTGCCATTACACAATACTTAAAAGAGAGCTAGCAATCTCTATTTTAAGCCATCTTTGCAAGTGTGTGTGTGAGAATAGAGGGAGTGGCGTTAAAGGCTGTTCCTTGGCATTGGTGATCGAGAACTAAGGCGGATAAAGTCACCTTAGTTGCTGGGCATCATCAAATTCAATTTTCAAAAGGCATCATAAGTTGTAAGTTATACAACCCTAAAATTGCATGTTTTGTTTCTAGCTTTGGATATGTATGATAAAAATTTTTGTTTTCCGCTGTGCAATCATGATATTCATACCATGTCATATTCCATCAACACTTGAGTTTAGGTTTCTTATGTGCAGACGAAAAGAATTTTACTTAAAGTGCTATTCAAATGACAAAAATTTCGGCAGAGTTTTCCCTATATTTCATCAAAACCCCTTGAAAAGAAAGTTTCAAAACACTTCTAACCACATCTACCCTACCATCCATCTCCTGTTCAAATCCTAATACAACAATTATTACCCTTCCTCCAACATTTTCAAAACACAAAAAAAAAAAAATCCAACAAGTATATAAGGTACGACATATATTATTCTTGGTACCTTTAATTTACAATACAATCATCCATAAATATTTACATATGACTTTAATTCTCCAAGGTATGGTGTACATGTCAAACATAGTAGGAAAATAATAAAAGAGTTGAGGTGCATCCACCTCAAATTTTTTCCACTTCACTGTGGTGGTTCGAGCCCTTTTGATGTAGATTCACTATTGACTTCCTCCAAAACCTTCTCCTGACCTACGCGTGAAAATAAAACCACGTGCTAAGTACATAGCTTAATGGTATTTAAGCAATTCTATTTTTTCGATAAAATCGAATTTATTTGACTAAAACATATAAATAAATAAAATAAAAAATAAAATGAACCAACAACTATGCATATTTTACTTATATGAAAGCGGTGATTAAATTCTTAGAAAGATAATAGTATTATTTTCATATGACTCGCATTTTTGTTTCTTCACGCACTTCTAGGGTTAAAATTTAGAAATATCATATCCAAAAAAAGGGTAACCAGTTAACTGTCTTTACCCAAAAATTTTGATAATTAGTTAAATATTTAATATTTATAGTTTGCATTGCTTTAAGTAAAATCTGACGGAATTGTAAGACAAGTTGGATAAATGGGAGTTAAATGCAGGACCGAGTTCTCGGAACCATACGGTCTGTCAACATCATTTTCACAAAATCGATATTTAAGTATTCATACATTTAAAAATACACACACACACACACACACACACACACACACACACACGTGTGGACTGAGTTCTCGGAACCATGCAGCCTACTAATTTGATAAATTATACTCGTCAGATGAGCTATCGGAGCCATGCATCTGGTAACCACATTAAGACGTAGTACTTCTAAATTTTTCCCTAATTGGTATGCCAATCTTATCCTATTACTCTAATTTTTGTCTAGTTTTTACTAAGGGTAATTAAGTATTTTCTAGTCTCCATTAATTAAACTTATAACGTTATTTCTAATTAATACTTAGCCTTTTATTTAACTAAATTCTTTCTTCCAAACTCTGCATTACATACATTTAATGTTATCCATTTAACTGTCTTGTAGGATCACAATTTATCATACGTATTTAGCCTTACATATTTCATTATTAGTTGCATGCACATGTGCACTATTATATACCCTTCTTTAATTACGACACTACTTTGGCTTATAATCACTTACTTATTTATGTAATTCAGCTTATAATCACTTACTTATGTAATTCAATCACCTATTACTAATTGAGTTCAAATTTATTTGCTCCATAAACATACATTTAACCAAAAATTTAGAATTTTTCACGAAGCTATAAATTGCAATGATTTTACACAATCATAATATCCCAATTAGAGTTTTATGATATTTGCATTAATTAATTCAAGCTATACTTAACTTATCTTATTTATAAAATACCCTATTAACTCTTAATTTCAAAACTAAACACATATAAAATTCTTAATTGGCCTAAAGTATATTACCTAACATTCAATTAACCAATTGTGACACTACTACTACCAATTACCATCAAGAATTAATTCTCACTTCATAATTTCAACTAACATAATATATATATAAATAAAAAAAAGATTTGCTTAAACACATACCTAAATTTAGTGAAAATACCTTCAATTTACACCTTCACAAGTTTTATTTTACTCTCCTCATTGCACTTCTTTGCCTTTTTTGCTCACCCCTCCATCTTTGTCTTCAATGTCCCATTTAAACAACACAAAATCATCATTAATTTCATAAAAATTTCATAATTATAGCAGCCTCTAAATAATGAGCTCTTAATCCACCAATTAATTAAAAACATAGATCTTTAGCTTTAATTTTTCCAAAAATCAAAAACCCAAAAAATTGAAATTCCTTCCTCCCTTTAAATCCTTCCTATTATTTATTAAATAACTAATTTAAGAAGCTTACCCTTAATTAATGGAGGAGATTTGCAACAAAAGGGGAAGTTAGGACCATAAAGAACTAAGTAGAAAAGAGAGAGAGGAGCGGGAAATGAGGAGAAAAAGAAGGGGAGGTGGCCGATGGTTGTTCCGGCGAGTTGCTAGTGGCGTTGTGGCACGAGGATCAATGGGGAAGGGAGACGACACAATTGGTGAGTGGGGGAGGAGATGTGGTTGGCGGGATGAAGAAAAGGAAAGGGAAAAGAAAGAAAAAGAAAAGAAAAAGAAAGAAAAGGTAGGGAATGGGGACCCGATCCAACTAAGGCAAAAAGGAAAAAAAGGGGTTGGCCCAAAACTATGTCGTTTTGGTCAATTCCTTTTCTAGCCCTTTTACTTTCACCCCACTCAATATTTAGCCCTAGAACTCTTTCTTTCATGCAATTTGGTCTCCAACTAATATATTTATGTATTAATTTATTTTTTAAAATTTTTTGACACTCTTTACACTATACTTATTATTATTATTATTAGCATGCCTATATATTTATTACTCAGGTAACTCGAATAGGTATGTTACAGGAATTTGTAGATCACCAGCCTTAAAAGGCTACAATTGTTCCTGAGACTTCGTTCTGCAAAGTGCTTTTCATTCTTATAATCATGAGTTTATTATTCAGGATTTGCTTTGTGACCTGTCTATTAATTGGGACATTGTCGATTATCACTAGCTCCATTTATTTTTCCTTGCTGATGATTGACTGGGCTGCGCTGTACTTTTGTTGGGGGACTTGACCATTTTTGTAGAGATTAATGGCCGTAGCTTTTGGTTCCTTCTTTATTACTTTTTGTAGTTGCTACATGCAAACAATTTTAATGACAATAGCTGAGGGGAGGAGCTGAGTTACCTAATGGGGTCGTAGGCTGCCTCGTGATTGCTTGGTGCATACTTTCTTGAGGATTGGAACTGCGACAAGTGGCATTTCAATCGTGTGTGCCGATCGATTCATGTGATTTTTATCCCATTCAGACTAGTTTCACGTGATCAGTTAGTTATTCAGAAGCTATTTGTCAATCATTGTTTCGTTTCCCCTAACTTAATGGCAATCGCTTCGTTTTTCACGTTTTGATAGTTGATTTTCCTCTTTTTGATGCTTTGGTTTTTGAATGCACATTAATGAGTTTCTGATGCGTGATATCTTTATTAATACCTTTACAAGATGTTTGGAGTTGCCTATAAAAGGGGCTCCTTTTCATTTCCTTCTCATGCTACCTTTTCTTGTTTCCTCTTATTATTCCTATCTTTTGCTACTTTTTCTCTCTATGCTTGTTGCTTCCTGGTTGTTGAGTTTGACCATGAGACCTTCAAACTTTCTGCATTTTATCATCAATTTTCCTATTTTAGGAAGATGAATGAGGAAAGGGGCTCTTGTCTTGTCTAGATGTGGCTTGTGCTAGAAAGTCATACGGCCTGCTACCCCGACGGTTTTTCTCTCTCAGCCCAGGGCTTTTAATTGATCATGGTTGATGATACATATATGTATTTTCTTCTCCATTTATCTTGATGCTAATCTGTAGGCAGAGGGATGTGCTGAGAGGTGGTCTTGTTATAGAAGTAGTGGTTGAGGCGGCTATGAGGCTCTTGTCCTATTTTCTCCCTATTGTTTTTCCTTTTGTTTTTTCTCTTCTTGTAATTAGCCCTGTTTTTCTTCTTTTTTCTTCTGCCCTCTCTTTCCTTTCTGTTGGGTTTTTATTTTTTGTTTATTTTTTGTTTTATGGGAGGGGAAGTAGGGAACTTTAGCCGTGTGTCTTTTTCGGATGGGAAAAACACTACTTTGTAGTAAGAATATTGTCTATGTAAATTGTAGGAAGAATGTTATCTTTGTACTTTTGAATGAATATAACTTCTTGAATGTTACATATCTGGCATCTCCTCCCTCCCCCCCTTTTTTTATATATGTGCGTTTAAAATTTTATGGCAGTCTTAAATAAAAAGGCATTGCTAAAGCTTGTAAAAAAGTGATAATTAGTGCAGAAGTAACGGTGATCGAATATCATTTATCTTTGTAGAGATATTGCCTCGTCCTGATCGGCCTATTCTTTCGCATGGTTGACATCGAGTTTTTCTTGTCGACTTTTGATTATCGTCACATGAAGTGTGCGACATTTATAGTCTCTCCGGAGTGTTGTTGAGCGGATCGGATGTTATCTGCCTCATTGGCTATCATACTTTCTTTTGATATCGAGTTGGGTGTTTCTTGAGTTAAGTCAAGGCTTGCTTAGAATCCGAGATAGTTTATCACCCTTTGGTTGGCCCTTTGAAAAGTAGCTGTATCAGCTATCTTTTTCTGCCTTTTTGTATCCTAACCATTAGTAGATCTTGGCTTTTTTCTTTTCCCTTATTTTATTTGCCATGTATGTTTTATTTTTCTACGAACGAAAGCACTTGCTTTATTTCTTTGCGAGCTTTCTTGATGGTTTCCTCTTCTTTTTGTTTTCTGCTTTCTGTATCTCGCCATGCCATAAACGAGAGGTCTCTGTAACATCTTTGATTAATTGCATGCTTTAGAAGAATAGGTTGCTTGATGTTTTTATTTCTATTTTCGATGTGTTACATCAATGTATAAGTGTCGATCTTTCAATCAGGATGACAATGATTTTCCTTGATCTTTTGATTAGAATAATAATGATTTTTATTGATCTTTCGATCGGAATAACAATGATTTTCGTTGATATTTTGATCGGAAGAGCTACGATTTTCTTCAATCCTCTAATCGGGGTGGGGAACGCAATTCTGTATTTTTGCATTCTTTTCTTGAAAAGGAGGCATGCTTTTGGAGCCTTCTTCGTCTTAGCTGCTTTCCTCATACAGCTGACTTGGGCTTTTATCCCTTTCTGTCTGGATCATCGGGGAAATGAGGCGTGCTTATTGCTTCTTTTTCTCCTTTGCCTATCCGACGACCCTCCAGTTGTCTTCATCCACAGGGTACGATGTCGGCACTGCTTCTCATTTGGTATCTTCCTTTCCCCATTCGACTTCCTCTTCTCAGTATCTCTTGGACTAGCTAGGTTTGTGGAAGGGGGGCTTTCCCTAAGCAGTCTTTTGACTCTGACGTTGGACCCTACCTGATTTGCTTGGAGACACAAAAGGGGGAGCGATTGTTTCCATCTCTCTAAAATGTTTCCTAGTATGCTACTTCTAGGAATCTCATGCGCCATTTGGTCGTTAGATCGAAAGAAGGATGTTTCGCTTCTTTTCAGTTTTGGCGCGTGACTTTCCACTTTCTTTGAGTCTCAGAATTTTGTCTTCACTTACGCGACTTCTTGTGTAGTCTTGGAGACTTTTACAGAGTTCGTGCGCTTCATATTTCTCTCTGTGGTACTTTGTTTTTGCTATATGATTTCTAGTGTAGTCTCGGAGACTTTCACATAGATCATGTGCTTTGTTTTTCACCCTGTGACCATAAATTCATAGTTTTCTGTAAAACGCAGGGGCTAGATGCTTTAAGCTTAGCCGTTGTCTCTCAACAAAAGTACTAAATGATATATCGTAAAATTTTATATAGTGGGGATGCCTCTGTGTTTAGGTGGATAGGAGAGTTGTCTGGGAAAAGTGAGCGTAATTCGATCGGAAGGTCACTAGTGATACCTATAAAAGGTGCTTAACCCGGTTGCCCCAGGCTTCAACACCCCGATGCTTAAGTTAGTAAGGGGAGAGAAAGCAATTCAGAACGAATATAATGCTATTGAGAGGGAGGAGACATCCTCTTTAGAAAAGAACCTGTTATTTATAGAGCCGATGAACTTCAAGCAGTGTATCCAATAGTTGCTCTACTCTATGGCAGGTGTGGCCTATTCTTATAAGAAACGACAATTGAATGGTAGCGTGTGTCAGATGACTTCTGACTGTCAAGCAAAGGTCGAGTTTGATCGGACGTCCTCGATCCTTGCATCTAGTTCCCTTAGTTGACAAGGTTTTCATGGGCATTCGTTTTGGGCCCTTTGGGGATTCTTGAGTCTACTTCCTTTTATACTTTTGGATGTTATAAAAAACATTAAATATTTTATTACAAAAAAATGAATTATATTTCTAATTTTGTTAATATTTTCTTTTACATCAATTATAAATACTACAACGATAATATTTTAGCTTAACACAGAATTTAGTACCAATATTAGTGTATTGTTATTATTGCTTTGATTTTATGATATTTTATATTATAAAATTTTATTTTATTTTTTTTGCCAATACTGTAGATATAAAAATATAATTAAATATATATTTTTATTCTTTTATACTTTAGGTTTTAATTTTAATAATGCTTAATAAATGGTTAATTTAATCTAAATACGTTTTTTTAGTAGATGGTTGTCTACCTTTTAAAAGTTGATTAATAATTAAATATACATTTTTAAATGTGATTTTTTATTAAACATTAAGGGTTAATTTTTACTTTGGGGGCATGTAGGATACATAGATCCCAATTTATTTATACCTAACTTTTAGGCAAGGAAGTACAGATATAGAGTGTAGAGCCTCCCTAACCCTAGGGATCAATTGGGAAGACAAAATTTTACGGTTGGAATGTAATTTGGAAATTACGGTTAAAAAAATTGACAGCAAATTTGGAAATGGAAGCATGTGAAGGGAGAGAAGAGACAAATGGAAATGAATCTAAAGAAGACGACATGAAATCAAATTTGAGATATGAAGGGGCCCAAAAGCATTTTTAGGATTGATCTCTATTGACTACTAGATTCTCATACTTTAAAATTCTTGCCAATTCTACATAATTGCTGCTGACCAAATCTTACAGCATACACTCACCATAACGACATTATCTCTTCACGAGAACTCTTTTACGCTAATTATCTTTTTTTTTTTTCCCAAAAAGAAAGGCTTTTTTTTTTATTGTATCTATTTATTTCCTCTTATAATTCTCTTTCTCTACTAAAAATAGATAAATAAATATCATATGGCAGAAGGTCCATATGAGAGAGAGATATATATATATATTCCAAAAAGAAAAAAGAAAGACAGAGAAAGGGAAAGAAGGCACATCAACAAAATAAAAATCCAGGAATAGCCTTGCAAGAATCCGAAACCACTACACCCAACCCATTTTTCTTTTTCTTTCAAATTAAACGCATTTGAATTATTTCTCACATATTAATTAATTTGAAATAAAAAAAACTTGATTTTCGTTTATTGAAGATTTCCAACTAGAATTTGAATTTCTTATCTCACAACCTTTGGAAGTGATAACCTAACTGGGCCTTAAACCCAGACCTATCGTCTAGATCTCCATTATAATGACAGGCAACTTAAGCGAATCTGTTCCTAGAGTCTAGTTAGGACATGGACCAGAGTCTAATCTCTCATTTAAAGAAGACTTTCTATTTTGACAGGAGTCTTGAAAAAGAAGGATTTTCATGGTTATTAGGATTCCGAGAAGGCATGGGATACTCATCCCCTATAAAAAGTAGTCATGATGGACAGGTATGGCTCTAAGCCGATTTTACCCCATTAAGCTTCATTATTTCACAGATCACTGACTTGATCGTCGGAGAGTCTACTTGTCGGGTCCCATCGGATTCCCCTTGTTTGCAGGTTCGTTGGCGCATTGAACAAAAGTCTACCTGCAGGAAACAATTCGGTATTTCCGAATTGTTATCTGGAAGATATATTAAAATCAAATTTATTGTTAAAATATACAATTAAAAACATCTTTATCAAAATTAATATAGTAGTAGATTCATGTTTCGACCTCTCTACCCTCTCCGAGGGTGTTTTCCTCATTGTACTGAGTTATTGAATGATGTTTGTAGAAAATTTTCCAATGATGATGTTAGGAGGGTTTTGTTCGATATGAAACCAAGGAAGTCTCTTGGAGCTGACGGTCTTTATGCAGGATTTTATCAGTTTCAGTGAGCTACGGTTGGTAATGATGTTTGTAAGGAAGTAATGCGCGTATTACATGGTGGTTTGATCGACCCAAACATGAAGAGAACTCCTTTATGCCTTATTGCAAAGGTGGACTTTGCTAAGATCATTGCTCATTTTCACCCAATAGCTCTTGGTACTATTATCTATAAGATTATTACAAAGACTATAACAAATAAACTTAATATGATTAAAATGATTATGCCCCGCTCAAACTAGCTCTGTTCTAGGTTTGCATATAACTGAGAATATTGTGATTACTTAGGAGGTCATCCATACCATGAGAAGTAAAAATGATAAAGTATCAAGGTGGATTGAGAAAAAAAGGCTTATGATCACATAAGTTGGGATATTTTCAAGGACACGCTTATGGATGTTGGTCTTCTGGACAATCTTATTCGTGTTATTGTGGGATATGTGACTTTTAGTTCCATGCAAATTTTGTGGAAACGTGACTTAACTGATTCTTTTGTTCCTAGTAGAGGCTTAAGGCAAGGTTGCCCTCTTTCTCCTTGTTTGTTTTGTGCATGGAAAGATTAGCTCACCGGAGTTCTGTTGCTGTTAACCGAGGTCTTTGACAACTTATTTGGTTAAATAAAAATGACCTTCCTTTGAGCCATTTTTTCTTTGTGGATGACTTAATTTTCTTTGCTAAAGCTTGCAGGGCAGGTTAATTTAGCTAACTCTGTTCTTTCTGCTAGGCCCTCTTATATTATGCACGCTTCAGTTATCCCAACCATCCTTGTTGGAATTTTGAGAAGCTAACTCTCTGGTTTGTTTGGGGAAGGGATGACAGTGCTCACAAGCTAGCTCTGGTGCTTTGGGTTAACGTTATTTTAGCCTAGTTTTTTTAAATACAACTTTTATCATGAAAATGGTGTGGAATGTCTTTGTTAGAACTAATCAACTTTGAGTGCAAGTTCTCTCTTCAAAGTATAAATTCCAGCATGTTTCTAAGGCTTTTCCTATGGCTCCGCTTTTGTGTTCTTCTTTGTAGAGAGGTATATGTTCTAATTAGGAGAATATTTCCCCTCATGTCATTTGGAAGGTTAGCTTTTGGTTCGAGCGTTGGGTTCTTGGCATTGCTTCTCCTTTTTTTCCTTCTTGCCTCCTTCCCTATTCTTGAAGCCCTGATTGATTCATAAACCCCACCTTTTTTTTTCGATTCTAATGGATGGAAGTGGGAGTTATTTGCTAATTTTTTTCCCTTCCAATATTCTCATGACGATTGCAGCTATTTGCCCTCCAAATCAGCATGCTGGTGATGACTCTATTTTCTGAAGCCTTTTCTCCTTCTGGTAATTTTACTGTTAAATATGCTTATCTTGCTTTGAGTGGTAATGTTGCTAGGGTAATGAAGCTTTTTGGATAGTGATTTGGCAACTTGAGGTCTTGCAAAAAATCAAGATGTTTGTTTTGTTTTCTATCGATAAGGGGTTATTGACAAATTCTAAAAGCAGACGAAGATATCTCAGTTCATCGGCCATATGTTTTCTGCGCAGTGATTTTGTTGAAGACGGACTGCATATCTCGTGTGATTGTGCTCCTCGATTCAATTCTATGCATTGTTCTCGCTTTCTTCTTTGTTCTTTTCCTTCACAGAAGCTCCAGATCAGTACTTAGCCTTCAGAACCTGCACAACTAAGGTTTATTTTGGCCCAACCTTTTTGCTGTTAGTTGCTGGCTTCCTTGGAAAAATAAAAGTGCTTCTATTTTTCAAGATAGCGGCAGACCTTTTTTGTTGGTTAATGAAGCCGTATGCTATAACTTGCAAGGATGTTTTTTTGCAAGTTAATACTGAAAATAATGGAAAGCTGGAGCAGCGAAATGTTTGTTAGAGCTACCCTCTTATTAGTTTTGTCAAGTTGAATTCCGATGCTTCTCTTTCCAGTTCAACATGGATTGTTACTTGTAGTGGTGTTATTCGAGATAGCTATGAAAAATGGTGCATTGCGTATGTATCTAATCTTAGAGTCTGTCCTTATTCTTCTTGCTAAAGTCGGAGGGAAGGGAGGGGGTGTTTCATGGCATTCGACCAGCTTTACCCATTCGCTTGTGGAGGGTGATAATAAGATAGTCGTGGATATAATTCATGGCAAATGTGCTGTGAGTTCCAATTATCATTCATTTATCAATTGGATTAGGAGACTTTTCTTTTCAGTTCTTGGTTATTTCTTTTGAGCACATTCACCAAGAAGCAAACTTTGCAACCAATTTACTCTCATCTAACTTTACTCCTAGATTTCATGTTTTGCAAGCTGCTCCCTCTACAATTAATCATTGGCTTCTTCATTATTCTATCGGTGTTTTTTTTTTTACGTTCGTTGATCTTTTGTTTTTGTGAAGTGTGTTCATCTTTATTTAAAAAAAAAAAAAGGTCGATACTAGCCCACTTGCTTTCCTCAACCCTAAAATGAAACAAAGATAAATTTTTTTTTTAGGAAAACATGAATAGGTAAATCATGAAATGAAATGCCACATGATGTGTGCATATTTAAACCATCTAATCGCAAGCACACCCCCAATCAACGGTCTAAATGTACATGCAGCATGGACTACTCCTCTGCACATCCCCCATCAAACGGTCTAAATGTACATGCACCATGGACTCCTAGTCTGCAGATCGCATGCACATCACTGACTGAACGGCCCATCAACTCCTCTAAACTAGAATATACACTTTGGAAAAACAAAATTATGTACTACCAGCAAATGCACAGGAAATCCACATATTTCGTAAAGATTGAAACACATAGTAGCAAGTTAATTGTTAATGCATAATCACAAAGCTCATGTATAGTTTAACTAGAGTAACAACTGGTAGTTGCATAAAATAATAATAATAATAATAATAAATAAAAAAAAGCACCAGTGGATGATTGGATATTAGAGAATCAGCGATTGAGATCAAAACAAAGTAGCTCCCCAGCATTCCATATTTCTGCCAAGCATACTTCACTGTCAACTTCAACTAAGTATTTTTAAGAACAAGACCACAAGTGAACAGAGAGAACATGTCTCTGACCGATGAGAAAGTAGTACCCTAAACCATTATAAAGAATCTTGGCCCAGAGACAAGGACATCATCCAATGACAAAAATTCTGACTCTATAGTGGCAAAGGAATCTCCAGTTGAGAGGCAATGTACAATGACAATTTGACAAACCACTATCTGCCACACAAAAACACCTTCTGTACATGATATACACTATTTTCCAACCTCAAATACCGACTAGAGTGATGTATATCAGGTATAGCTAATTGCCATGGAAGTGATTCCTATAATGCCTATCAATAAAGGAAAACTAGCCCAGCTATGTAAGCATTAAGCATTTACAAAGAAAACTTCTCTACATTAACCAGAAAAACCCGACTGCATTGCTTGTAAGATTAAAGCAGTGTCGAATCTAAATTTTCTGAAGCTTTTCCCAGGGCCTTTGTCAGGAGGATGAGTTTCAGTCCCAGGCTTAGTCGATTGGCTCTCCACTAATGCTGTACCACTTCCAATAGAAGTGTTCTTGGCTTTCCACACACACATTGCTTTACACAGATGAAACATTAGTCAACATCATGAATGGACCCCCCCCCAAACCACCACCAAAAAAAAAAAAAAAGAACATTAGCAAATTTTCTGAAAATATGCAAGTCTGTTATGAATAATTCTACAAATAAAGGATTACCAAATAGACCGATCACATATATCACTTTCAAAGCTCATTAGGTGCAAAGATTTCATATGCACTACAATTGTACACAAGTGGGATACTTATTTTCCCCAATTCAAGAATAATTCTTCATTTCAAATCCATCACTAAATTTTAGCATTTTGGGTTAGCCAACCAACATGCAAAGGAAAGAAGTACACGAAATTCTAAAATAGAATGACTTTTGAGGCATTTCTCTGATTCCAGATTTCCTAGCCAATGCAATAACTAAAAGTCCACGCACAAGTGCTTTTTAATCTAAATGGATGTCATCTCATATGGTCCTAGACATGGGCAATGGACTGGGCTTAGACAGCAAAAATGATTAAAAAACCATGTAAGCCTGGTCAAAACCTGGTCGAAGCCTGGCAAAAGCCCAGCCCATGCCAGGTATATGTGGTCCCAAGTTTTTTCCTTTAGTAATTTATTGTCTATTGAACCCAAAAATTCAAGCTCCTAGCCTCGAGTATCATAAATGTGTTGAAACATTACAGCATAGTAGTATGCATGATGCCGCATTGCAAAAGTACTGCTAGAAATTATTTGTCTTATTGTTTTAGGTTTTTATTTATTTACCACTTTCAATCCATAATATTAATGTAGAAAACAAAATATCAGAAATTCCAAGGGTATAAGGACAGTCAAACCTTTGATAGGCTTATCAGGTCTTGGAGCTACAGGGGGCTGATGCTCTGAAATCCAAAATTTCAAAGATCTGCATGTACACATAGAATCTATTGAATCAAGGAAAGAATAGGACAACACCAAAGTTATCAAGGTTATACACTAAAAGTACTCACTGTAAAAAAGGAGCAACCATATAAAGCTTGAGGCCAGTGATCCCACGAGATATTACATCATCACTTGCTGGTTGTAGCTCGTCAAGTCGTTGCCATGCAATTTCCTGCAAGTATATAAAAGACACCATATTCTCAACATTCAAATTTTACAAGATTTGTTCTATTGCATTGATGATGAAGTTAGCTCTGATTAAACTCAATGAGATCATCTTGTCATTAATCATGACATTCACAAAGATTGGGAATATATCAAACAAATAAGTACTGCCATAAATCAATTTACACAATGGCACCAGCTCATATAACATGAACATGGAATGACATGCTTGATTATAATGGACAAGCGTTTTTTCTTTTTGTTTTTTTTTTTTGTTTTTTTTTTTTAAAAAAAAAGAGAAGCTTGGTCCTTTTGTGATCATGTTTATAATTTCATGTTATTCTCTCAAATCAATTAACTTCAACATAACTAATGTTGTAATCAATTTAGAAAAAACTTGACAAAAGGTGAAATTTTGTTATTCTTTTACTATGAAGCTGACCATTCAAGATACTATTTTCTTAAATTTTCATTTTCAAAAAATTATTATACTTATTCACATAGTATTAGCATTAGAGATAAAATAATATCTATACTTTTTGGAAGGAAGGACAATTATTAATATTTCATATTAATCAGCATTTCCAAAGTTATTAATGAAAGGAAACATTTTTTTTTTCCAAGCCAAATTGATCTTACTATGTTATTCCAAGGCATATATTACATTTAACTAAATGGCTACAATTGCTAACAATTTTAAACTTCACAGACACAATTTCTAATATTAAAAGTGTGAAAGTTTAGGATCTTTGTGATAATGAGGCCTAAAATTAGTATTATGAGTCTAATTTTAACTTAATTAGTTATAAACACAAAATTTGGCACAGAGTTTCACATAGCACAAGACCCAACTCCCGACCTCGGTAAACAGTATGTTCTACCCAGAATCTCTACTCAACACAAGTAAGCCTCAGTTGATTTTATATCTAAGACAATGAAATAGTACATTCCAGTTAGGCCAATTTCCAAGTTACAATTTCACAAATGAGTATATATTTAATTATATATTTAAATTATAATTATGCTTAAAGGTATTCTTATGCTTAAAAGCATTTCACTGAATCAGTCAACAAATGTATATGGAAAGGTATGACATACACTGATCTCCTTTTTTGTTTGTGGTGCAAAGGCAGTGTCATCCTTGACACCAGCAATTATGTAAAGTTTCACCCTCTGCTGTCCAAACATCTCTTCAATGTACTCCTCTTTGTTGAGAAGCTTAGAAACATCAAAACCTGTTTCCTCCAAGACCTGCATCCCACATAAAGCATATCTAAAATGTTAAATATGGATCACTAATGGGCCCGAGAGTGAGATTATATCAAATAAATTTAATTTATGAAATTGGCTACAACATTCAGCACATATAGAAACACAAAGAGCCTTATATAGATTGTAACTAAAAAAAATAAATTTATCATGCTTTTTAGTTAACTAGTAAAAATCTGCACTTTGCACCAAATATTATAAAATATTTTTCAAATACTTATATTTATATAAATTTAAAAGCAAATTAAAAAATAAAGGCCATATTAATTGTGTTTCAATAAAAATTTATTAATTAATTAATCTTTTAAGCTGATAATATTAAAAATGCAAAAGTAACAAAAATGATAAATATTAGCAAATATAAAAGATGAACATTTAAAATAAGATAAAAAAAGATGGAATCATAATTCACTAAATAATTAAGTAATTCTATAAATTGGGCACAAAACTAAGCTCTCCATCTGTAAAAATCGTGTTAAGATTCACTAATTTACTGTTGTTCTTAAAATTTATTTGACTCCCACATTTGATAAAATGATAAAGCCAATTTTCTCTTGTTTAATTAACATAATGCAATAAATAATATTTCATGTTTCTCTATTGTTTAAGCAGTAAGAAAATTTTAGAAATACAACAATAGCTGGCTGGTCCTGTGAAATTTATCATATCAAATTTCATGATTAATATATTTACTGGAATCATTAAAAGGATTTAATGAATTCATGGAGTCATTTATTTATTACTTTGCATTACTAATTTAAATTACTCACTATCCTCTTTATTTCCCCTTCTTCTTTTTCTTCTCTCCCTAAATGTCACCTCATCATTTTAGTTATAACCTCCATTACTAAATTTTGCCATGTCAACTCTAAAAAAACTTACCTTGATCCATGCTTATTATATGCATAAATCTTTAGACACATAGTATTCAGCATTCTAACACAAAGAGAATGCTATAAATGAATAAGGCACTAAACAAAAGACACAACCAAGAAAGAAACAATCTTACTTCCCGTATGGCACATGCATGGTCTTCTTCATCTTTATTCTTTTTTCCCCGTGGAAAACTCCAGCTCGTCCCTTTCCATCCCTTCACTAACAAGCACTGCCAATCACACCAATGATGTTAATGAAGTGAATAGGGCAAATTCAATTATCTGCTTCAACATCAGAAGTATTACATTCTTGTGTGTCCTTAAAAAAAACAAAAAAAATTCCATCACACCCACCCCAAATACCAAACCTTGGCTACAACTTTCATTGTTACAGATAAGCAATCCTTCATAACATTTACTTATGAACTAGTTCCAGGATTTTTGCTATCAGAAAGGCATTTCAAAGCTCATTACCTATGTAAAACTTCTGAAACAATTAATAATTATTAGTCAAACACCAAACATTATTACAAACTACCGCAGCTTACTATTAATAACTCAGCACAACAGCCCATCACCCTTTTTAGTTATCTATAAAGTCTAGTACATAAATTATCCCCACTCGCTTTTCTAACTTGATTACCAAACATGATAATCAATAAAGGGAGATGCATGCCCAAAAAGGGGAAAAAAAGGGTTGCGTAAAAGATGAGCCAAATAAGTAACTCCAATAGCTGATGGACAGTAACTGAAGGAAGGTATAGGCAATTAAATAGAATGCTAGACAAGTTATCACTAGATTCCATCATAGGAAAGCCTCACCCTTTCATAGGTTTCATCCAAAATTATTGCGCCGGTTACAGGAACTCGAACCTTGTAAGAAGTGAAGTCCTTAAATATGTCATCTATGTGAGCAACATAGGGTCTCAAAACATCACAACTGTTAAACACTGAAGCATATTAAGGAAATAAGATAATAAAATAAAAACAAAAAACTAAATGACTATGAAGAAGGAAATATAGATGCAAAATGCAACTTCGCATTGTCATCAGAAAGTGACAGCATATAATAAAATAACTGCAACAATGCTCTTGATCTGCATTCTTTATGCCATCCTACATATCAATGCATAATGGTCATGTACAAAAGTTAAACCTAAGTTTGGCAATTCGGATTATCCAATATCTTTCTCTATTGTCTTTAAAATTAACCATTTCTGTAATGCATCAAAATTTAGCAATGAAAGTACCGTTTAAAATTTAGGGTCAATAATCCAAAACAAGTTACAACGAAGGACTGAAGTAGCCTATATCAGTAGCTTGTTCAAAACTACAAAACTCTTCCACAACTTGATTATTGAAATAATAATCAGGAGACTGAGCTGAAGTTTTGAAACAAAAATAAACCCCGTGCTCAAATATTTTTTTCTCTCAAAACCATGCTAACTTCTTCAAAACTTAAAAGGTCACTAGACCAAAAAATTATCAACCTATTGTCATGAAACCTACTTATAACAGCAGGAATACTGGCATCTCAAAGTATTGACTTTCATATCATTAACCTTGTACAAAATCATGAAAAACATCAAGTCTAACCTTCTGATTTACTTTTTGTACATAGCCGCTAGGATTTGCCCCACTTGAATACAAGAAAGTATGATGTATTGTATGATGAATTCATGCAATATTGCCTTCTTTACACTAGAAAAGCTTGTTTAATGAAAACTATGTTGACCACAAAATGGTATCAGAAAAATATATTATGAAATTAACATGACACAATTATGGTTCATGAACCAATGAAATGAAGATCAGTGAGTAGCAATGTATTCCAAATTAAAAGATGCAACCAAAAACAAGTGAGATGGTAAAAGAAGGATACATAAGGAAGTGAATTCTTTCAGATTGAATGACTTCAGTGAAGGATTTTTCTCGACTGAGTTGTCCTCATAAAACCAATGCGCATACTCGACAAGGAATAGAATTCTCTCAAATGATTGCTGATCTTCCTTGGGCACATTCAAGACAAACCGACTGCATCATGTTGTTGACAAAAAAAATAAAAAATCAGGTTTCAAGGTTTCAAAAGTATAATGTAAAAAGGGTTTGAAGAGGGAGAAATGAAAGAGGAAAAATACTTCGAAAACACTTTCTTACATATGACTGTAATCTCAAGCCAAGAAAAAAAAGTAGATACCTCAATCTAGTGAACAGAACACTGATAGTCCAACAATACTACATCTACATGCCACCAATTTATGTTCACATCATGCTATTCATATATTCAGGTAGAAGCAATATTTGAATCCAGAACAAGAGGAATAGCAAGTACACATGCTCATGTGTAAATGTACTTGCTTTCCCTGTATCTTGCATTTGTTTTTATTACTACATGACCGTGTGGAAACAAGTTTTTATTCATCTCTTGGCAAGACGCAAATTCCTCGACGAAAGAGGAATTGGTGGTACAGCATTAAAATGACAATTTCCTTCATCTCAATGCTCGGGCACTGGTTTGGTTCTAAAATTTTAAATATATAAAAGATAGCACCTTTTTGACATATTTAAAAAAAAAGTCCACCAGTCAAATAGTAGTAAATCCAAGTAGTTGATCACATAGTGAAAACTTGAAAAACAAAAATATAAAAATGAAAACATCTTGCTGTATTCTGCAGAATAATTTTCTAAGCCCCGAGCAACCAAACAACTATAGCAACTGTATTTCAAATCTTCAGTCAACCACCCTCAAATTTTCACCAAGCCAATCCCTTAATCAACTTTAACTCAAAAAGTTAAAAGTAAATAAACAATTCGACAAGATATCAACATCCCTAGCACTAAAAATCAAGAAAAGCACACAAAAATCCCTGCTTTGTGAAAGAAAAAAATGATGAAAAAAAAACCTGCAAAGATCGTCGAGGAGTTCTTGAGGGGGGAGGCCGCCGTTCTTCAACGGAGCGCTGGAAGATCGATGGATACCAGACATTTTCTCTTTAGTTATATATAAAATCGGGAGATTTTTTTTGGCCAAAACCCTAATTATTGTTGTACAGTGAGAACAGGAGCTCCTTCAGCAGGGAGATTTTTATACAGAAACTAAAGAAAGAGCTCCTTTGCTTTAGAAATTGGCATCAGCTTTGGAGCTCCTTTCTAGAGATATTCATGCTTTCTGTATCTGCTATTTTATACTGAGCCGAACAGGAAACAGAGCCCGAGCGGATCGGATTAAGATACCGCGGGCGAGCAAGTTTACTTAATGCTCTATTTGGATATCGGTAGTTTATGACTTATTAATTTATTGTTCAGTATAATTGAGTATCAATATAATTTTAACGATATAATATTTAAAAAATTATATAATAATATATAATTTTATAATATTAATTTTAAATATATATATATATAGTTTTAAATTATCATAATAAATATTAATAAAATTAATTATAATAAAAAATAAAAATAATAAAATTAAAATAATAAAATTAAATAATGAGAATCACGAAAAATCTCTAAATTAATAATTTTTAAAATTAGTCAAAATCATGATTTAAGAATCATGCATCAAAATCATGAAATATAATACCATAAAAAATTATATTCCCAAATATTATTTTCTACATAACAATACATTAATTAATTATACCATACTACCAACCAAACAAGACAAACTGAACTGTATTATATTGTGTTAACTTTTATAATATTAACCTATATAATATTAGTCTATATAAATTAATTTATATAATATTAGTTTATATTATATTATATAGTGTTTAATATAAAATTATATTAGTCTGTAATATTTTATATTGTATTTAATGTATAATATAATATAATATATATTTTTTAAAAAATTAAAAATATATATTTAAATTATTTTTATTATAACTAAATTAAATAAAAAGTTATAATTATAAAATATAATTTTTATATATCAATTTGTTATTAAAAAATAAAAAAATTTAATGAGAAATAAATATATATTATTAGAAAAATCAACATTTTTAAAGACAAAATAGATAAAAAAAATCTAAACAACGAATTTGACGAAATATTTAAATAAAAATGAAAGAATTTTTTAATTATAATATAATTTTTATGTAATAGCTATTAAGTTATACATTCAATACATAAGTTTAAAGATTTGGTTGCAGTGTGGTAATAGTGTTGGCAGTAGCGATAATGGTGATGGTGGTAGTAGTAGTGGCGATGTCATGGCAACAATAGGATGGTGTTGGCAACAACAGTGTGGTGATGGTCATAGAGGCGGTGGGATGGTAGTAGTAGTAACGATGGTGGTAGTGTGGTAGTAGGAAAGTGTTGGTGGCAACGATGATCATGGTGGGGTAGTATTTAATATTAATATGATGTTTTCTGTATTAAACAAATCCAAATATTTGTGGTGTATTATTTTATACAGTTTATGTGGAATAATGAGATATATAAGGCTTGTTTGTTTCCTTGTATTAGGAAGGGGATAGTATTGTACAATACAGGCTAATACCAGTACAATATTTGGTTAATTTTTTTTAAAAATAATATAGGAATAATATAATACGGGAAAAGATGCATTATCCTTGATATGCTTGATACAAGAATACGTCACAATTTTTTGGATTTGTGTAATATGGTAAACACATTATTATGTTCTATTCATCTCTACCATCGCCAAAGGCATGTCTCTCAACTCCGGTAGTTGTTACTGTTGCAAACAGCATCTGTCTCTCAACTCCGGTGGTTATCTCTCCATTCTAATAGGTATTTATTTCCTTTTTCTTTGTTTTTAATTCAATTTCTTTTGTTTTCAACGAGTTTTTCTTGTTTATTTTTCTTATTCAATGGAACGATTTTTAGAGTTGGATTTTTGTTCATCTCAATTTTATAATCAAATTTTGTTCAGTTAAATTGATCAAATCCCTAATCCCCAAAATTTACTAGCTTTTGTTTTTTAGGCACTCTTCACTCCCTGTCCTCATTTTCCCTCTCTGTGCCTTTCATTCTCTATCTGTGCGGCTGCTGCTTATTTCAATCATTTTTTTTGGTTTCCAACAAGTTCTTTTTTCATTTTCTTATTCAATTGAATGAGTTCTATTGTTGGGTTTATGGATTTCTGTTTTTAACTATGCTGCTTTGCCCGTACAGTATCCGGCGAGGTGCTAGAAGTGCCTGTCATCTCTTATGCATCTCTTATGTCTAATTAGTATCCCTCTATTATGTGACTTGCTACCTTTTAGTATCGTCCCGTCAACTATTTCTATACTTGATGTGGAAAGTCATTAATAAGCCTTGCTCTTGGCACTTGAGAATTGTTGCTTTTTATTATTAATTTTTCTGGTAAATTGATATCAAATAACAATTTACCTTTCTCGATTTACCATATAAACTAAGTTGCATTGCAGCATTACAACTTATTATGAGAAAAGAAATATGTATATTTTATCTAATATTAATTAGCAGGTCTTTTATTCACAATTAAGGGCTGCATAACCCAATAGCAAATACAAGCTTTAACCATTGTAAGCTAAACAAAATGAATGATAAATTTCATGTTGAAACTACAGTGCTTATATTTATATGTAATGTTTTTGTTATGTAATCAATTTTATGATTTTATTTACTTGCTTTAGTGGTTTTTTACTCATCATATATATATATTTTTAATTGTTTTCTATTTAAGATTTATTCTCTATTTTTCTTAATAGCTTTATTTGTGCCTAATTCTTCTCAATTTCTGATTTTTTAGTAGATATGGATCAAAGAAATGTTAAATTCTATATAATCATAAGGATATGGCATTTGCAAATGATGTGGTTGCTATTGATAATGATGATTCAAATGGAAAATAAAAAGAAACAACTTTTTAAGAGGAGGAAAATGCTTGTAGATAAAAGTATTGATAGGGATCAAGTTCGGTTTACTTATGTGAGTAGCATAATTGGAAATAATGACTTATATTGTATTAATCAATTAAGAATGGATAAAAGAACATTTTAAATATTATGTGACTTGCTTGCTTTGAACTTATGGAAAGATTAAAGATAATGGACTGGTACGATTAGAGGATAAAGTATGTATGTTTTTACATATTCTTGCCTACCACGTGAAAAATCGTACAATTATATCTAGATTTTTTGAGATTGATTTCTTAAGTACTACTAAATCATCTAATCAATGGACTTCCTGGAGGACTAATTTAGCTATGAAAATGTATGATGAGTGGAGAGTACGCAGACAACATTAGTAGTGCTTCATAAATTTATTATGTTCATTTATGTACTATCATTTTGTAATTCTGATGACTAGATTACATATATTTATTAAATGGATTATATTTTTATTTAATTGAACACTACTAAAAAAATACAAAATAGCAATAACAAAAATCGTCGCTAACTGATGCTTTTTCATCGCTAAATTAGTTTAGCGATGACAATCCTTTTGAAACAAAAGTCGTTGTAGCAGAATTTAGCGAGAACAATAAGTATTTGCCAAATTTTAGCAAGGACTAAACATTGTTGCTAAATATTCGTCTCCATATCGTTACGACAATGTTCACGCAAAATTTTGTGATGACAATATTTTCATTGCAATATTGCTATGATATTGTTCACTCTAAATTTTGCGATGATAGTATAATCGTTGCCATATCAGTATTATAATGTTCTCACCAAATTTTGCGACAACAATACATTTGTCGCCATATCGCTACAACGATATTTTCACTGAATTTTGCGACGATAATACATTCGTCGCCATACGATACAATTTTTTGTATTTAGTGACAAATATTTTATCGCTAATGTGATTTCCATGACAAAGTATTTGTCACTAATGTACTCTCGCAAAGGTATGTTATAGCTAAATTGTAGTTAAATAGCTTCTGTCTAGATATGCTAATCTCTTGCTAAATTAAAATTATTTTTTAATTTATCAAATTAATATGAAGATTTAATCATTTAAACAATAAACTATAAATGGAAAATTTATATTTATAAACTACTCAACATTTAACATAATATATATATATATATTCATGAAAAGATTATTATTTACAAATAGATATCATTGTTAATTGTATATCTAAAATAATACATGTATACATAACAATAACAAATGTCGCCCAAAATGTCCTATTGTATATTTATAACTATAATATGAATAGATGTATTTGCTCCTAAATCTGTTACTGAAAAAGTCGTTGCTGCATCTCCATCCATTGTTGAATTTGTCCGACACACTAATCCATCTCTTGTTCAAACTCAACATAAATCTATGTAATAGTTTAATAATTAGACATAAAATTATTCCAGCATCTTAGGATTAATTTAATTAAAGAGTTTTCCTTTATACCCTAAACAAATTAAAGGAATGAGCCATCTGTTGAAGAGTATATCTCAAATAAATTATTGAATTATACCCTGAACAAATTGGATGAACATAAGGTTTGAAATCAAAACGTAAGCCCTGCACTAGAATATGAACAAAATAATTAACTAATAATCAACTAATATGAATAAAATAATCAACTAATAATCCAAATTCATGTCCTATTGGCACAAAGTAAGGGAGAGGAAAAAGGAGACCAGATATGAGGGATGGGGCCTTCTTCTTTTATGACAAAATTATTCTACCCAGTGATTCTTGAAAGAAAAATAAAAATAAAAATAAAAAATGCATCTTGATATGGAGATTACATCTGAAAAGACAAGAAGGATGTAAGCTGAGTGGTCTATGAATAGTTACCGAAAAGAACTTAATTGGAAAAACCATTAAAATAATTTACCTTCTGGTGCAACCCAATGATCAAGTTTTGAAAATCGAGGGAAATGCTCAAAATTTTTAAACATTTTTTAGCTTGCTCGCATATTTTAAACCTCTTCATATATAGACTGAAAAGGAACAGCAGGTACATACCTCACCAAACTTAGAAATATGACCTCAAGCAATGAAAACATCAAAAGGCATTTTAGATATAGAATTATTAATTGGGAATTCTAAGGATAGGGCATTTGGACATCCTTTAAAAAATGAAAGATAATACTATACACGCTGTCCATCGTGTTTCCATCTTTGTGCAAGAGCATAAATAAGATTACACTGATAGCCGCACACTTTTTCAAATTTGAGCACTAAAACATGCCATGTCTATAAGATAAATGGTCTCAAGCATACCCTAAATATTCTAATATTTGTTATGTGTTTATATTACAATATTTTACTCCTAGTCCTCTTTGTACATGCATTATATATGAATAATATTTTATATATTTAAAATTTTCATTTAGGAATGGATATTTGACAAAGCTCTCAATCTAAAGAAACGAGACGAACATGGAATAAAAATGAAGAAGAGTCACTATTAAAATTTTTTGAAGAAATAGTTGCTAATGGTGGTAAATGTGAAAATGGTACCTTCAGATCTATAACCATGAAAGCCATTGAAAAAAAGATGCAAGAGTTACATCTAGATTGTGGATTAAAAGTTAATTCCCATATAGATTCAAAGATGAGAAAATGGAAAAAAAATTAAGCAATAGTCTATGACATGATGAACAAGAGTGGTTTTGCTTGGAATGACGTAACCAATTGTATTGAGGTTAATAGCAATGAGACATGACAAGCTTATATCTAGGTTTAAAACTTTATCATTTGTGTATTTAATTTTTTTTATAGAATTTAAATTTAATTTATTATATTTTTTTTTGTATTTTTGTAACACAATGCTGATGCAGTGGGATGGAGAGGAAAACACTTTCCTATATTTGATTGCTTTACTAATATATTTGGGAAAGATAGAGCAACTGGTAAATGGGTAGAAATACCAGCTGATATGGCAAATGCAATTGACCTTGAAGATGAAAATTTAATGATGATAGTATGCAAGGGATTGATATCAATGAGACTTCACTAATGTCAGTTCCAAATGTATCTACCAATATATCTCGAACTAGAAAGAGAGAAAAACAAGGTAGGTGATGAATTTAATGTTAAGAGTATGGAATTATTTAGAGAAATGTTCAAGGAAAGTGTTGAGCAATGATAATGGTCATTTATATAGTGTTTTTAGTATGTTTTTAGGTGTTTAATTAGGTTAATTTTGTGTTAATTAGGTTGAATTTGAGTTTAATTTGTTAGTTTTATGTTTTTAGAGTTAATTATAAATTTAGGTGTTTTTCAGGGTTAATTTGCAAGAAAAAGGACTTAATTGTAAAAAGGTAAAGATTTGGGTTAAGACTGCAAATATGGAAAATTTATGTGAGAAAGTGATCGTGAGGTCCAGAAGATCGATGCATGGCCACATGAAAATGAATGGAGAAGGAGTCATGGCCACGTGAAAGAGTTTTTTGAAGAATGAAGTATGGACACGTGACCACGTGTGAAACAAAGGAGGAAATCACGTGGCCACATGTGAGAAAGACCAAATGCAACACATGGCCACGTGTGAATTTACACTAGGGAACACATGGCCATGTGATGGCAATTCCCACTTCGCGAAGGATTCTCGAACTTCCTATTTTGGGCAGAAATTACTTCCTATTTGATTCTAAAAGTTTGAGAAGGAATCCACGACATCTTTTGCCTATAAATAGCAGTCTAAAACACCAGAAAAAGGGAGAATTAGAATCAATTAGAGAAATCTTAGAATTAGGTTTAGTTATTTTACGTTGTTTTTATGTTTTCATTATTTTTCTTCAACTTTATCTTTAGTTTTTAAACATGTTTAGGAAGTAGTTTTTCTTCTTTTGCTAATGGATTCTTGAAATCTTATATTTTCATTGTTATGAAATTATTTTGAGCTTAATTTCAATATCGGTTGATTATTTCTTGGTTTTAAGCATATTCTTATCCTTGATTGTGTTGAGATTGATTGTTGGTTTATTGAATAAATAACTAAAAATTGGTTTTGACATAGTTAATGATTTGCATGTTCTTAGATTAACTCTTTAATGTTTATGCATGATTATTATCCAAAATATGAGATAATTATGTGTGAATTTTATTGATTAATACTAAGAGAGGAGGAACTAAGAATGAATTAGAGTTGAATCACTTGAGAAAGGCTTCAATGAACATTTAGGAAGTTAAAACTAGATTTTCATGCTAAGTATTAGATTTGTCTATGAGTTTAATACTAAGAATGATATACTTGAATAAAGATATCTTGGTTTATTACTAGTTTTTCCATAATCACTGGTGTTTATATTGAATTTAAGTCATTAAAATGAAAGTTAAGGTGGATAGTTCCTTTAGCAAGAGAATTCCAGTTATTGCTTTGCTTTTAATTCATGTTTTAACTTTTGTTTTATTTAATTGTTTATTTTGTTTAATTTTTGCTTTTAAATCAAAAACATTTGGGAAACAATCTCGGATTAATTTAATTCATATATAGGTATTATCCTTAGCAATCCATGTTCCCTTGGATACAATATTTGGGGTCTTAATCTATATTTTCCTGTATTACTAGCCGATCTAGTACACTTGCTAGAATCCGGTCAAGCAAATTGCTACTATTATTGAAAAATTTGTTAGAGCAAACGATGATCGGTCTAACATTTCCAATGAGTTGGAGGCAATGTATCTTTCTCCTGAGGATCATTTTAACATTTTTCAAGCTATAATAGATAAATTTCAACATGTGGCATCATTCAAGTCATTAAACCAAAAAATATGGAGATGTTTGTTCAAAGATTACTTAGAAAAATAAAGGGTGATTGAGGAAATCTTAAATGCATTAGTTATGTTTTTGATTAGGTTGCATCTTTCACAAAAATATGTGGACTTTTTGTATTCATTGATTATTTGGATTATTTCTAAAATAATAATGATGAAGTTTATTTATTTTGATTTGTTATTGGACTATGTATAAAGTTATTAATAGTAGTATATTTGTTAATATATTTCAACTATATAGTTAAATACTATTAATTAGTTGTTTGTTTGATTGTTAATATACATTCGTATTTCAGGAAATTTGTGCATTATTTTACAAAAAAATTGATTAATGTATGAAAAATTGTATTTTACAATTAATTTTTTTCCTAAATTGGTAACATTAAAAATAATTTAATTTTACATATTTTTTTAAAAAATAACACAGTACATTATTGTATACTAAACACAATATATAATATTACAGGCTAATACAATTTTATACCAAACACTATATAATATAATACAGGCTAATACTGTATAGGTTAATAATATATAGGCTAATACTATACAGGTTAATGCTATACAGACTAATACTATATAGGCTAATACTATACGGGCTAATATAATACAACGAACCAAACGTAGTCATGGTCTATTATATTATCCCTACTTTAATTTTTTAGAAAACCTTCCAAACATCATATTTGTATTATATTATACTATCACATGTACAATCCAAAAAACCATACATGGCCTTAAGACTTTTGATAAAAATTTTTTTAAATGACTTTTTATCATTCACTTTTAAAAAATTTTATACACTTTAAAAATATGAATGATTTTTAAAAATTTGAATAAATCTTTTAGTATTGATGACTTTAAATATTTTTTTTATTAAATTGCTTTCAGAATTTTATAAATAACTTTTAGAGGCTAGGAGTATATATCCCAGGTTAGTTTTAATAATTTCCTTTATAAGCTTTGTCAGGTCATATGTTCCGGTACACCTAACATAGTAGATAGTTGAATACACACCATTTAATAGTTGGTTATTAGGCAAATTTGTTGGCGCGTTGCTTGTTAGTAACATATTAGTGAGAAGTAGACCAGTCTTATAATCTCTAATTTGTTAGGTTGATGATCTCATTGCAAATTTGAAGAAATTTATTTGCTTAAACTTTTATTCATTTCAAGTTCGTTAAAGAGTGAACCGATATGCCACATCAAGAAACATATACGTATGGTGAGATTGACCTTAAAATCAAGATGGTTGAGGTATCAGTTGAGGTTAGTGGTCTAGCAATTGTGACAACATATGAAAGGAAGCTCGAAGATTTGGAGGTAACGTTCCAAACTTAGATAAATTTGCTGAAATTTACCAAGAGATTCTTACTAGAAAATTTCAAAATTTGTGTGAGTATTTTGTTTAAACTTCGTTATCCTATTATTTTAAGGCTTTTATGATCTTCCTATTTTCAATTCTTATCTTGCTTTTATAACCATTTGATTATTAAGATCAATAAAAAGAAATGTAATATCATTTTGTCAATGGCAAGAGTAATGAACAACTTATTTTTAGTTTATGGTATGCATCCTTTTTTCTTCTCTCCATCTTTTTGCTTCTTATTGAAGTTAGAGATATCAATTGCAAATACATATGATGATTTAATATCTTGAAGAGTCTACTTTAGTGATGTTGAGAAGTTTGCAAAGCTTTGCGCTTATGCTTGTACTAGTGTTGGATGGGGAGTCATTTGGTGAGGTTTTTATGATTTGTCATTCAAATTTTTATTTGTTTATTTTTGACATTTTTAAAAATGTGATTTTACTTATTAGTGAATAAAATATGTAAACTTATGCTTTATTTTGTCCATATCCTTTTTTTTTCCTCCAAATTCTTAATAATGCATTTGAATTTTATTCTCTACACAAGCTAACAAAATGTTTCCATAAGATGGATAGACCATGCCTGCTTTCCAAAAAAGGCTAAAACCACCAAAACGATTGTTCTAAGGCTCCAATGTTAAGGTTGTAAGCATACGTCTAAGGACCTCATTAGGGGTGCAAGCATTTTGAGATTTATGGAGACAAGAAACGCAAATGAACTTTTATTTTATATATGCAATTTTATTTCAATGCTTTTGATGTACTGCTTGCCTTCTGTTGCTCAAGTTGGACCAAAGCTAGAAATTTTGTTCACCTTGGTTTATTGGTTTTTCATTTTATGATTGCTAAACATGTTTATGATATAATTCATTATCAATAGCAATTTGAGCAGGCTTCATTAATAGAGAAGTTGAGTCATGCCTAACTTTTTGTTGAATTTAAGTCGTGTTTCCTACAAATTAGGTAATTTATGTTTCTTACTTATATTTAAGATGAGTTTTACTTGGATAAAAGGTGTGTTAATTTGTTTTTTTTTGCCATATGCCTACAAGTTGTTTGATAAAATACCTCATAAAGATTTTTTACGTGTTGTACTCTATTTTTTAGTTTTGAATATATATGTGTGTGTGAAAATGTTTGAAATGAGAAGAAAATAGAGATGAAACAGAGTTTGAATGTTATGGAGATGGAGCATTGCACATAAGTGTGTGTATTAAGTAGTATAAATATTAGATATTGAATATCAAGAAAAGTTTAGTTGTTTGAGATAATGAAAAAGATATATTGCAAAAATTTAAATCAAATTTGTCTAACCTCTAGGCTGCTTCCATTCCAATTGGTTAACATATGCTCATCACATTTTTTTTTTTATGTTTTCATTAACCTCAAAGTCCTGAAATAAAGCAGTAAAAATGCTCTTATTGATTATCAACTTATGGATACCAATTTGAATAAAGAAATGCATGCAACTTTAATCTTGAAGGCATTTTAATCATAGTCATTTTGTTAGTTCAAATCATATGTCCTTTTTGCTAAGAATTTTTTTTTCACACAAATTCAATTATTGCAAAAGAGCCACATAAGCTTTTAGCCAAGTTTTCTTATGGTTTTTGAACAAAATTGTAGCTAATTCAAATGTAATATATAGATTCCTTCAACCAAACTTTGTCTAATAATTCTCAAGAACAAGTTATTTCTCTTAAAAATAGATTATGTGATAACACCATTTTATATTCTTATTTTTGTGCGTTTTTAGTGTTGATTTGAGTCATTTTTATTTGTTTTGTGCTACAATTTTGCTATTGTCAAATCCTAGCTTATTTGGTATTTCGTTGTTTAAATCCAGGATTTTGGCCTGTACATGGTTTTGTTACAGCTGTGTATATTGATGAGAGGTAGAGTTATTATAAAGAAACAGAGATAGCAAGAAGAAGAACTCGTTCTTGTTTTATTTCAACTCACTCAAATAACAGAGTATTACAAACTTTATATATAGTGTTGCATAACAGAAAAGAAAAGAAACTAACTAACTAACTAACTACAGTTACAAGAAAAGAAATAACTATAGTTACAAGAAAGTAAAAAGTAACTATAGTTAAAATATAAAGAACTGCTGTACTCTTCGCTGTATTCTTCATGCCCCCCTCAAGTTGAGCTTTGGTGAATATCAACCAAAGCCAACTTAGAAGAAAACTTAGTAAACAATGAAAAAGACAAAGGTTTGGTGAACAAGTCAGCCACTTGAGAAGTGGAAGAAACACGAAGAGGAATAATAAAACCAGTTTTATACTGATTTCGAACAACATGACAATCAATGTCTATGTGTTTGGTATGCTTATGAAAAACGGGATTAGAGGTGATGTGGATGGCAGACTTATTATCACAGAACAGAGGGATAGGTCGAGACACTAAAACCTGTAAATCTTGCAAAAGATAAGTAACCCACTGAAGCTCGCATACAGTGGAAGCTATGGCACGGTATTCAGCCTCGGCTGAACTACGAGAAACAGTTGGTTGTTTCTTGGTCTTCCAAGAAATAGGACAAGAACCCAGAAAAATACAGTACCTAGTTAAAGATTTTTGAGTCTCGATGCAAGTAGCCTAGTCTGCATCAGAGTAAGCAGAAAGAGAAAGATCAGAGTGAGAAGGGAAAAAGAGACCTAAAGAAGGTTGCTGCTTCAAGAACTTAAGAACATAGAGCTCATGCTGCAGATGAACCTCCCGTGGTGATTGAAGATGTTGACTTAACTGTTGCACTGAATAAGTGATGTCTGGTCGTGTAAAGCCTAGATATAATAAACGACCAACCAATCTCCTATAGACATTAGGATCAGGGAGAAGGGGACTGGTTTGATCAAGTAAATCACCACCTTTAGGAAACAGGACTTTCTTAGGTTTAGAAGTCAACAAACCTGAAGAAGCCAAGAGGTCCAAGACATACTTTCGTTGATTAAGAAAGATGCCTTCATCATTTCGAATAATTTCCAGCCCCAAAAAATACTTAGCCACCCCAAGATCCTTGATGGTAAACTTCTTATTGAGTGCCAACTTTAACTGATCAACTTCAGAAGGCACATTACCACTAATGAGCAAGTCATCAACATAGACCAGAACTAACAAAGAAAACAAGGGTGAATGAAGACGAAAAAGACAATGATCATAGGGAGACTGAACAAAACCATATGCCAATAAAAAATCTGTCAATTCAGCATTCCATTGCCTTGAAGCCTGCTTGAGGCTATAAAGAGACCGAATTAACTTGCAAACTTGTCCCTACTGAGCCTTGGAATACCCCTGAGGAGGAAGCATGTACACCTTTTCCTCTAAATAACCATGCAAGAAAGCATTGTTTATATCAACCTGATGAAGAACCCAATTCCGAGCAGCAACAACAGTAAGAAAAAGTCTAACGGTGACCACTTTTGCTACAGGAGAAAAAATATCCATATAATCCTGACCAAAGACTTGATTATACCGTTTTGCTACAAGGCAAGCTTTGTGTCGATTTATGGAGCCATTCGGGTTAAGTTTCAACTTGAAAACCCATTTACAACCAATAGCTCTCTTGCCACTTGGTAAATCTGTCAATGTCCAAGTATGATTCTTCTCAAGAGCTAAAAGCTCATCCTCCATTGCTTGTACCCATTTCGGAACAGCTGTAGCTTTTTGATAGCTTTGTGGTTCTTGATGCAAAGTAACATTAGCTAAGAAATGTGAATAATCAGCAGGAACCTTAAAGTTAGCAACAAAAGGGAATGTGCAAGGAGTATGAGGAGAAGTAAAACCAGATGGAGAATGAATCAAAACATTGTTCACAATATAATCCCTGAGCCATGTTGGTTTGTGTTTTGGTCGAGTACTTTGTCTGTCACCTACTACAGGAACATCAATAACATCACAACTAGATTCCTTTTAAAAAGGTAAAACAGTGGAAAGAACAACATGTTCAGGAATAATCTCATCAGTAGCAGGCGAAGAACCTACTTCTGGTACAGATGAAAAATTATGAGGTTCATCCAAAATAGGGGAAAGATCATCAGCAGTAGTAATCTCTTCAAAGCCAGTTACTCTTGGAAGAGGAGTAGTAGTAAGGTCTGAAAGTGCAGAATCCTGCTGGAAAAGGGAACATATCTTCACGGAACACTACATCTTTGGTGACATACACCCGCTTGTCTTCCAAGTTATAAACCTTATATCCTTTGGTTCCTGGTACATAACCCAAAAAGACACCCGTACTAGCCCTTGCAGCAAACTTACCCCGGTGGGGTTTAGTATGTGTCATATAGCATAGGCACCCAAATAATCTTAAATCAGTAAAATCTGGTGATTTTTGAAATAAAACTTCATATGGAGTCACCCAATTCAATACAGCAGTAGGAAGTCGATTAATAAGATATATTGCATGTAGAATAGCCTCTCCCCAAAACCGAACAGGCAGATGAGCTTGTAATAACAAAGCCCTAGCCACTTGTAGAAGATGCCTATGCTTCCTCTCAACCTGTCCATTTTGTTGAGGACTGTAAATACAAGTCTTTTAATGAATAATACCAAAATCAGTAAATACAGTTTGACAAGAATGACCAAGAAACTCCCCTCCATTATCAGTTCTCACAACCTTAACCTCTTTGCCAAATTGTGTCTTCACCATTTTAATAAACTTCAAAAGAGTAGAACTTGATTGATCCTTGGACTGCATAAGAAAAGTCCAGGTGCATCGGCTACAATCTTTCACAATGGTTAAAAAATAAAAGGCACCGGATAATGACTGCTGCTTATAGGGTCCCCAAACATCAACATGCAATAATTCAAATAAAACCATGCTATGACTATCACTAGATAGAAACTGCTATCTGGTTTGTTTGGATTTTGCACAAACATCACAAAGAACTATAGGAAATGAACTTGTATTATTTGAAAAACCCAGTTTTTGTACAACCCCTGCAGAAGGGTGTCTAAGTCTCTTATGCCAAAGAGAATTATTACAAGATACTACATTAACTAAACACATATCATCAGCTTTACAAGAATGTGTTGTAATTGTATGCTCATCAAACGAACTAGCATCAAAATAGTAAAGGTCTCATGTAGCCTTCCCAACTGCATAAAATGCCTTAGTCTTCAGGTCCTACAGCATGCAAAAAGTTGGATAGAAGATGCACATCAATGATTCGGCCTTCAAAAGCTTACTGACCGATAACAAATTGTGTTTAAAGGTAGGAATATACAAAACATCTGTTAACAGTATATCCTTGCTGAGTTTTATACTCTCAACCATATTAACCTCCTTAACTGAACCATCAGGCAAATGGACATTTTTGGACTTATGGACAGGATGAAGATGACAAAAAATACTTTTGTCTTCAGAAATATGACTGCTAGCTCCTGTGTCTATTATCCAGCAAATATGCTTGAAGAACATATTATTTACAGATAGAAAGGAAGTATTACCTGCAAAATCTTGAGCAAAACTGACAACCTCATCTTGAATCTGCTTTCCTTTCATCATCTTCATTAATTCTCGTTGAATGAACTCTCTCATGCTGAGATTATCAATGCTAGTTACTTCCTCACATGCATAATCTCGATCCATTGGTGATTCTGCCATATTTGCCTGCACAACCTTATGTCCCTTCTTTTTCTGTTGTTTCTTGAGATCGACATACCACTCTGGATATCCACGGAGTTTAAAACAAGTCTCCTTGGTATGTCCAACCATTCGACAGAAACTACAATTCTTATCTTCCTTCTTATGCTTACCAATAACTTTCTGTCCTTTCATATTATTGCTTAGCATAGTAGCATTGGCCAACAACGCATTATTATCAGTAACTTCAGCATAACTATCTGAAAGTTGTCTTTGTTTTTCTACATTCATTAACATGGAATAAACCTTGTCTATGTTTGGATACGGATCCATCATTAACACTTGATTTTTAATGTGATTATAAGATTCATTCAGTCTCATAAAAAACTGAATAATCTTGGCATTCTCACTCAACTTCATAATCTTGCCAAACACGTCACACGTACATCTTCCACAAGTACATTGAGGAATGGGAACAATACATTGTAACTCATCCCATAGTTTGCATAGTTTTGTGAAATACATGGACAAACTAGAGTTACTTTGTGTAATTGTACCAATTTCTCTTCGTAACTGATACTCTTGAGGTCTAGAAGAATCACCAAATCGTTTCTCCAACTTATCCCAAAGATCTTTGGCAGATGATACATACAAGAAAACTTCATGTAACTCTTTGGTAAGTGAATTAAGAATCAAAGATTCAACCATAGCATTCACACTAAGCCAATCTTCATATTCGTCTGAATCCTCAGCAGGCATTTTAATCCTTCCTGTAACAAAACCTAGTTTGTGTTTCGCAGCTAATGCCTTCTTCATGGAGGTACTCCATGTGCGGTAATTGAAGCCATTCAATGGAGTAGTAACTAGATTAATACCTGGATTATCAGAATTCTGTAAATCCAGTGGTTTCTTCACAGTTCCAATTCCAGCTAGGTTTCTTCTTTGAGCAACTTCCTCTTGATCTCTACGATCTTGCAATAATGGATCTATCGGTACTTCCGCCATTGATCTCAAGATTATGCAATGAAGCTTACTCACAAGCTACCACAAAAAAAACTGGAAAAGAAAACTTCAAATCGGATCTATCTCTGATACCATATAAAGAAACAGAGATAGCAAGAAGAAGAACTCGTTCTTGTTTTATTTCAACTCACTCAAATAACAGAGTATTACAAACTTTATATATAGTGCTGCATAATAGAAAAGAAAAGAAACTAACTAACTAACTACAGTTACAAGAAAAGAAATAACTATAGTTACAAGAAAGTAAAAAGTAACTATAGTTAAAATATAAAGAACTGCTGTACTCTTCACTGTATTCTTCAGTTATGAGCAAGGATAGTACACAGCTGTACATGGTTTGGTTACAACTATATGTATTGAGAGATTTGGCCGATTTTTATCTGTAAGTGTTCATGTAAGACTGTACATACTTAGGTTGCAGCCATGGACTTTTCAATTTTCTTTTTCCCAAATTTCAAAAGCATTTAATCACAATTGCAAGGAATTAAGTTACAACTGTGCATCCCAAAGTATAAAAGTCCAGATTTTAGCTTTTTTGATGGGCATGAAAAAAGTTCCTTTTAAAGTTCTTCCTAATAAGGGTTTTCATGCTTTCTTTTCAATTTTTCTTGTAACTAGCTAGGGTTTTTACTTTAATTTATAATTTTATTCTTGTTCATCATTCATTAGAATTGTATTTAGTTATCTTTTCCAGGTTCTTAAGCTTAGAGAAAGATTTCGATGCTGAATAATTGGTTTCTATAGATTTATTCAATGACTATTTCAATTTATTCTTTTATTGGTTTCTTCATTGAATAGTGAGTAATTTCTTTTATTGTTAAGGGATCCTTGAATCCCCTCTTACTCTCATCTTTTTACTCTGTTTTTTATTGCATAATATATATTCAATATCAGTTGTTTTTATGAGCCAATTTTATATTGTGAATGTTATTTATATTCAAATTTTGATCATCTAATATATGATTAAACCTTAAATCTGGATTTTGTTAAAGATATGCATTCAAAAAATGATTGAAATGTTATAAGTGAAGAGTTTGAATCAGATAGTAATGTTTGCGAGTCTTTTGTTTACGTTGGCCCTTGCCAATAAATTATCTGTTAAAATTAAGATGAGAAATAATAAGAATAAAGGAAAATAAAGACTTTAAACCATATAATTTTAAATAGATATGTGAGCTATTTAATACTTAGAAAGAATCTTCTATTCAAGATTTTCAAGAAGAAATTAAAATTCTAAAGCAAAAGATAAATATATTAAAAAGGAATAGTTCAAATTATAGAAGAAGAGAGTTTTAAAAACAATTTGAATAACTTAATCTAAAGTAAAAAAGATAATGGAAAATTAACAGAATGAGCTTCTTCTATCTTAATTATTAAAGAATCATAAGATGACTATATTAACAGTATTTCAAAAATTGATAATAAAAAATGGTATGTAAAATTAGAAATAGTAATTAATGATGATAATCATTTACAAACATTAGCTTTAATCGATAGTGGGGCATATCTGAATTATATTCAAGAAGGATTAATTTCAACTAAATATTATGAAAAGGCATTAGAAATATTAGGAACAAGAAATGGTAATAAACTAATCATTAATAATAAATTGCCTAAAGTAAAATTTTGTAATAAGTGATATTGTTGTTAAACTCCAATAATTTTAGTAAAAAATTTGAATTCAGGAGTTATAATAGGAACCTCTTTTATTACTATACTCTATCCTTTTCAAGTCTGTGATAATGGAATTTTAACAAAAAATTTAGATAAACAAATTCTTTTTGAATTTGCTTTTTCTCTAGTCTTTAAAGACATTAGTCAACTAAAAAAATAATATTCAAAAGTTAATAATTTGATTAAAAATAAATAAAACCAAATTAAATTTTTAATAAGTGAAATAGAAGATAAAATGATAGAAATACAACTAGAAGATCCTAAGATTAAGCAACGAATAAAAGAAACTGAAGACATGTTTTCTAAAGAAATTTGTGCACCAATACATATAAAATGCCTTTGGAATAAAAAAACAACATATAGTAAGTTAACCTTATATTAAGAATTTTTATTAAAGGAAAATTCCTACCAAGTCTAAAGTTATACATATGTCAGAGGAATTAGAAAAAAATTGTAGAAATGAAATTCAAGATCTAAAAAATGAAGGTTTAATTTGTGACTCTAAGTCTCCATGGTCTTATTCAACATTTTATGTTATGAATGTACCAGAGATGGAAATAGGAGCCATCAACTAGTAACTAATTACAAACCATTAAATAAAGTTTTGTAACGGATTAGATATCTTATACACAATAAATAGATTTATTAAATAAACTTTACAATTCTAAAATATTTCCTAAATTTGATATGAAGTCAGGATTTTGGCAGATCCAAATTAGTGAAGTAGACATATATAAAACAAGATTTAAAGCGCCTTTTGGTTATTACAAATGGAACGTTATGCTCTTTGGTTTAATAAATGCTTCCTCAGAATTCCAAAATATTATGAATAATATTTTAAAACCTATAAATTGATTTTCAATCGTATATACTGATGATGCCCTAATATTTTAAAACTCTATAAATCAACACATAAATCATTTAAGAAAGTTTTTTAATGTCATTCATTTTTATATATTAGTAGTTGTTGCCACTAAAATGAAACTTTTTCAAATGAAAATAATGTTATTAGGACATGACATTGATCAAGGAACTATAAGGCCAATTACTAGAAGTTTAGACTTTAGCAGTAAATTTTCAGACAAAATTAAAGAAAAAAACACTTACAAAGATTTTTAGGATGTTTAAATTATATTTATGATTTTTTTCAAGATTTAGGAAAGTTATGTAAACCTTTATATAATAGATTGAAGAAGAAACATGAACCTTAGACTGAAGAATATACTATGATAGTTAAGCAAATTAAAGAAAAAAAAATCAAGAGTCTCCCTTCTCTAAGTATCCGGCATCCAAAGGCTTTCTTAATATTAGAGACAGATGCTAGTGATATAGGATATGGAAGAATTATTAAGCAAAAAAGACAGAAAAATAGAGAAGAACTAGTTCAATATTATTTAGGGTGTTGGAATCCTACCTAGGCAAACCATTCTAGCATTAAAAAGGAAAATTTGAGCATTATTTTGTGCATGACAAAATTTGAAAATGATGTATACATGAAAAAAATTATTAAGGATTGATTGATTGCATATTTTAGAAAAAGGATGTTAAAATTTTGATTTATAAATAAATTTTTGCTAGATGGCAAACTTTATCAAGTAATTTTGATTTAGAGATAGAATTTATTAAAGGATAAAATAATAGTTTACCATATTTTCTTTCTTGTGAATTTTATAGGGAAAATGAGTTCTAATAAAAGGGTTTTGACTAAAGTAACATTATCAATTGGAAGTTCTAATTATAATTAGAATAATCCCATTCCCAATATTCCATCTTCACCAAATAAATTTACACCACTTGTTCCTAGACCTTATTCTCCAACTTAATTATCACCAGTAATTAAGACCTCAACCATTTTCACCAATGACTCCTCTTAGACCATATTCTTCAGCCTTAGTATCTCCTCCTAGTTTTCCTAACCCTCTTTCATCTGCTAGTCTATCTACCTCTAGAAATGCCACTTCTCAGTATACATTAAATCTCAAAAAATTATTTATTTAGATATCAGAACCAGAAGCAATTAACCATCTAAAAAGTCAGAGCTTTATAAATTAATTGATTATATATTTCCCAACCAGTGGCGATGCCACTTGAAAGGGAAGGGGGCCAATTGCCCCCCTTAATTTTTGAAAAAAATTATATATATATATATATATATATATATATATATATATATATTATACATATATATTAAATAGACCATTTTGCCCCCCTTAAAATTTTATTTTTACTCATCTCTCCATAACTTGTTTCATAAGCTTTTAATTAATCAACCTTTTTGTATTCCCACTTCTATTGAAACACAAAATACAAAATTCTATTCTTATCTCTTCAAAATTTTAAAGGAAAATCAGATGAATTTGAGAAGAAACTAAGCATCATTGCAAAGATTTATTTTTACTTTAAGGTTAGTAATTTAATTTTATATTTTTTTTGCTTTTATATCTCTTAAAGGTTAGTAATTTAGTTTTTACAATTTTAGGTTCTTCTTGATTGATGATTTCGTTGCTTAAAATTTGCTCTTCTTGATTCCATTCTAATTTCTTATGCTCTTATATTTTAATTCTTCATTTCCTGTTTCTTGAATGGTATTTTATGTTATAAAAAGGAAATTTCACCAACTCATACATTCACAGAACTAGAGCCCTTTAGGATCACGAACATTTGAAAAACAAAATAAAATCAAACAACACTGTCTTGTTGTTGGAGATCAAGTAAAATACACCAACAAAGGAAAAAAGAGAATAAAAGTTGGAATTTAATTAGATTGCAAGAAAAGAAAAAATAGGAAATAGCGTGGAGTAACTTATATTTTTTCAAAAGACATATATGGTTTTTGAATACTTATCTGCATTTCTTTTTTCTACGTACAAAGTCTTGGCATAAAGAAACAACGTACTTCAACTCCTAATCCTTTATTTTTCCCTTAAACACAACTTACTATAATTAATCCCAAAGATTAACTATATATGTAATTTTGAATTTCCAGCAAGTTAAAATGTTTTTTCACCAGGTAAGGAATTATTAAGTAGACATAATCATTAAATTTTGGTCTAATTTGGAAATTGAACAACCATTGCCTATAACAGGTCATATTTGGATGGTATATGATATATGATTCACTCAATACCAAGAAAAAATTCAGTCATTGGTGCCTTTTGTGTATTATATGCTTTTGATGCTTGACGTTTAGCCGTTATAGGTAGGCGACATGTGGTTTTATACAATATTAGATTTCTAGTTAATTGAATTACTGGCTTTAAGTTTCAAGTCAAGGTATGCTTTTATTATATGCTTCCTGCATGCTATGCTTCATCTGTTGCATTATAAATGCAATCCCGAGAAGAGGAATTTTGTTCCTAAATTTGTTTTTGTATAATATTGATCCTTATTTTTAAATTTATGCAACTGAATGTTATGCAAAATATTTTGTAGAGAACGAGCCTATAATTTCGAAGAAACTTAGTGGCAATGGTTGTTCGGCTCACTAAGTTTTCCAATAAATTATTCAGCTTATAATAATAATAATAATAATAATAATAATAATAATAATAATAATAATAATAATAATAATAATAATAATAATAAAAACAACAAAAATAACTGATTAATTATTATTATTATTATTATTATTTGTATTTTTCAATAGTTACTAATTCTTTTTTATTATTTTTTTTAGTCACGGAAAGGTATTATAAGAGGAAAACTATGGATGAATCATTGCCACCAATTCAAAGTCAAGAAAGTCATGCTAAAGAGAGTCAAAATGAAAGTACTTATGAAGTTGATTTAGCAAATCTTCCATTCGATCTTGCATTACGAAAGCCAATTATGGATTATCATCCAAATGTAAGAGATGAAGTTCGAAGAGCATATCTTCAAAAGGGACCTTGTCAACCTCGTGATCATAATTTTAAACAAACTTTACTAGGTAAAGCATTCAGGATATTTAATCCATCTTGGTTTGATGAACACCATACATGGTTGGAGTATAGTAAGGTGAAGGAAGCAACATATTGCTTGTATTGCTACCTTTTCAAATCGGATAGTAAAGGGCATGGAGGTAGTTGTGATGCATTTGTCTTGGAAGGTTTTAGTAACTGGAAGAAAAAATCAAAACTAGAAGAACACATAGGAGGTCCTAATAGTGCACATAATCGAGCTTCAAAGAATTGTCAAGTTTTGATGAATCAAAAGCAACATCTTCAAAAAATTATCGATAAGCAATCAAGCCAAGCTCGAAGTGACTACCGGACTCGTTTAACTGCTTCGATTAATTGTGTAAGATTCCTTTTGAGACAAGGTTTAGCTTTTCGCGATCATGATGAATCAATATATTCAACTAATTCAAGGCAACTTTGAAACTTCTTTGTGATTATAATGAAGATGTCAAAAGAGTTGCAATAGAAAATTGTCCTAAAAATCTAAAATTGATATCTTCAGATATTCAAAAGGATATTGTGAGTGCTTGTGCAATTGAAACCACCAATTCCATCATACAACATTTGGGGACTGCTTTATTCTCAATATTAGTAAATGAAGCTCGTGACATGTCAAATAAAGAAAAAATGGCAATTGTTATACGTTATATGAGCAAGGAAGGTAAAGTATGTGGACACCTTTTGAGTATTGTGCATGTTGGAGACATTAGTGCTTTATCACTAAAGGCTGCAATTGAGTCAATATTTGCCAAGCATAATCTAAGCATATCAAGATTACGTGGTCAAGGCTACGATGGGGCAAGCAATATGCGAGGTGGGTTTAATGGTCTCAAAGCTTTAATTTTAAAAGAGAATGAAAGTGCTTTTTATGTTCATTGTTTTGCACATCAACTTCAATTAGCACTTGTAGCTGTTGCAAAAAATCACATGTCTATTGCATTACTCTTCAATTTAATATCAAGTGTTGCGAATGTTGTTGGGGGCTCTTGCAAGTGTCATGATATGCTTTTAGAGTCTCAAGCTATCAAAGTTTTAAAGGCAATTAAAAGTGTTGAACTTAAAAGTGGTCAAGGAAAAAATCAAGAGTCTATTCTTAAACGAGCTGGAGAGACACGATGGGGTTCACATTTTAACACTTTGATAAGCATAATTAGGATGTTTTCTTCTATAATTGATGTCCTTGAATTTGTAATGGAGAATGGAAAGTCTAAGCAAAAAGTTGAAGCCTGCACTTTGTTGGATTCTTTGCAATCTTTTGACATTGCATTTTGTCTTCATTTGATGAAATACATCTTAGGAATTACTAATGAATTATCACAAGCATTCCAAAGAAAAGATCAAGATATTGTAAATGCTATGGCATTGGTTAAGATAGCTAAGCAACGCCTACAATTAATGCGAGATGATGGATGGGACTCTTTGTTAGATAAGGTGCTTTGTTTTGTAATGGCCATAATATACCAGTCCTTAATATGGATGATATGTATGTTGCTCGGGGGAGGTCTCGACGTAATGTTGATAAAGTGACAAACTTTCATCATTTTAAGGTCGAGTTATTTTGTGCTGCTATAGATATGCAACTTTAAGAGCTTGATAATAGGTTTAATGAGGTGAATACAGAGTTGCTTTTATGTTTTGCATGTTTAAGTCCAGCAAATTCATTCTGTGCATATGACAAAGGCAAGTTACTTCATGTTGCTCAATGTTATCCTATTGATTTTTCTACTATCCAGCTCATGATTCTTTAAAATCAATTGGAAACATATATCATTGACATGGAGTCTAGTAGTGAGTTTTCAAATATTACAGGAATTGGTGATCTTGCTAAACAAATGGTACATACAAAAAAGGATATTTTATATCCTTTGGTTTATAAACTCATCACTTTATCTCTTATTTTACCCGTTGCGACTGCAACAGTTGAAAGAGCATTTTCTGCTATGAAATTTGTGACGAATCGATTACGTAACAAAATGGGAGATCAATGGATGACTGATTATTTGATCACTTATATTGAAAAAGATGTATTTAATGCTATTGATAATGAAGTTATTATTTATCGCTATCAGGGCATGAAAACTTGTAGACAACAATTGTAATTTTTTTAAAATATGTTAATGAATATTTTTCTTTATTTAACAATTTATTTATAGTATGTATGTTGTATTTTTTTTCTTTTATGCATGACTTATATTTTTGCCTCCCTTGATTTCAAATCTTGGCTTCGCCACTATTCTTCAGTAACAACTTAGTCAACATATATTCGATCAATTTATTAAATTACATGATTTAGCTAAATATAAATAAAATTTAAATATTTAGAATTAAAATAATAGTTAAGACATATTTCTAGCTAATTATCTAATTTTAGCTTGAAAAACTATCCCGAAAAAATTAGTTAGACTAAATACTGGCCTTATTAAACATAAATAAAACTTAAATATTAAAAATAAAAATTGTGTAATTAAAAATAGTTAGAATTAATTAATTAATTTTTGTTTGTGGCAACTATCCTAGCTAATTTTGTTATGCTAAATATCCAAGATAAATTAGCAAAAATTTTGATTCTCATTAAAACCTTCACATGCCACAAGTATTAAACATTAACGAGAAAACAATCCTTGCTAAATTAGCGAGAACTGTAATGACTATACTAGATAATCCTGATTATCGTTACTAATTACATTCATTAATCTTATAAATCCTGTGAGTTATCTGTTATCGATGCATATATGAGTATACGTACATTCATACTATACAAGTCATATCAGATTGAGGGTCATACTTTATCATGTTGTTAGGTATTATTTACATAACTTAATAATTACATGACTTTAAAGCAAAATATATACATCATTTAACAAAAAAAAAATAACAAAATCAAGCTCATACATCAAGAAGATCTTTTTATTCTGATGTTGGCTTTGGAAACTGTTGGCTTTGGAAACTGGACAAAAGGTCTAACCTGCGAACCTACACGGATAAACACCCGTGTTAAGCTATAAAGCTTAGTGGGGAACAAACTAATATGTTGATAACCACTCACAGTGGTTATCACCAAACATGTAACAATGGTACAAATATAAATTGCATAGATTTCATTAATAAAGTAATAAAGTCATAGTACATAAATATATATGCAATATTAAAAGGAATAACTGTTTCATTAAATTATATAATGAAAGATTGTAAACTATATGTGTATATTATTCATCTTATAAATTTGCCTGTTTAATTATTTTTTTATAGGTGTGGATAATGGGTGCTGTGGATACCATAAGGTATCAAATCTGTAAATACCCGAAGGTATTAAATTTGTAGACCCATTGGGTCAGAACTATGGTCTCATTTAGAGACAAACTATGGACTCATAAGAGTCAAACTATAGTAGCTGTGACTATAACCCTATAGGCATGTCTATCTGTCCATAACCAACTTTTAATTCAGGCATTACTCAATTCATATACCATTATATCGATTCTGGGATTGAGTTATCATATTTATCATCTATAAAGACCACTTATATAAATATACATTATAATCAGGACAATCTACTTTAATCCAATAGAATATTACTTCGATGAGGTGAATATATATATGGATACATAACATAAGCACTATTCATAGAAAAGCAAGGGTATGCATCAACAATTATGATACAATAGCATACCTGCTCAATCTTTAAAGTAACACATTCGTGCGTAGTTTATTATAATGGAAAATAAATAAAAGAAAATAGGAAACACATGCTTATTGTCGCGCCCGTGGTAGTGATCGCCTTTGGGACAGCAAGCAACGGCCTATATGAACATTCCTTGATGTCGTGCTTACGACACAAGGCGATGGTTTGATGTCACGCTTATGGCATAAGTCGCGCTCGCGACACAAAGCGGCGGTTCAAAAGCTTCAACGTTCATTGCTTAAAAATCTTGCAAGTTAATTTCAAAAATCAAATTGCCTCTCAATTTCAACATGCCAAACGGATTTTTCTGAAAACACTATCTTCTACAAAGTTTTAGGCCTATATTTCTAGTTTCCAAAATATCAAAAATATCCTCAATAGAACCTGTAAATCTTTAGATATTCCAGAAAAACTACAAACTGTTCATGAAGACAAAATAACAATCACAATCATATTTCAATACCAATTTTCCCTATCAAGCAGTGAAAATCAGAATTTGGTTTCTTCTAACAAAATCAAGTTTTATAAGTCTAGTTTCTATACCAACTAGAATTTCATCATTTAGACAACTATAGCTCAATATATGAGCAAAAATATGCAGACTGGTCAAGTGATCCTTAAAACAGATTTTCATGTTTTTCAACCAAAACTTGTATATTTTCAACTCTAAACCCTTCTAAGCTTGAAATCATCCATAAAATATATGAGAGAGACATTCAAAGTCTCCCTCTCTCATGACCAAAATATCAAACATACACCAAAACCTAAGTTCCCATACCTTGTTATGTTCCAAGTTCTTCAACCTTAGAGAGCCTCCTTCCCCTTTCTCTTGCTTGATTCTCCTTCTATAAAATAAGACATTGCTATGAAAACCCATCAAGCTATTCAATGAAACACACACATCAAAGAAGAAACAAGGTTATCTTACCACTAATCCCAAGTAAATCTTATTTTCTTTTCACCAAAAACCAAGAAATCTAGAGAGAGAGAGTTTAGGGTTTGAGAGGATGAAGATGGAGGAAGAAGACCATGAGTTAGCCGACCATCCCTCTCCAAAATATCCTCTTCACTTTTGTTTTCAATTGGTCTAAATGTCATCTTTAAGCAAAAATTGCCATTTGGTCCTTCAAGTTAACTTATTTCAAATTCTACCCCTAAACTTACCCTTTTGCTATGCAATTAGGTCCTTCTCTATACATTTATACTTAATTAAACATAGGCACTAATAATTAATTAGTGATAATTCTCCTAGGGTATACTGAGGGGTATTACAACTCTCTCTCCTTAAAAGAATTTTGTCCTCGAAATTCATACCTTTATTGAAGAGCTGAAGGTATTGAGCCCGCATAGCTGCTTCAGGTTCCCAAGTCGCTTCTTTTATACCATGGTGTTGCCATAATATTTTGACTAGGGGAATTTCTTTGTTCCTCAACTATTTAACTTCTCTGGCCAAGATCTGTTTAGGCTTTTCATCATATGTATAATCAGATCTGACACTAATATCTTGCACTGGTATGATGTGTGACTCATCAGATCGATATCGTCGGAGCATAAAAACATGAAAAACATCATGCAACTTTGATAATTCACTGGGAAGATCCAATTGGTATGCTACCGGTCCAATCCATTCCATAATTCTATAAGGACCTATAAACTAGGACTTAGTTTCCCTTTCTTTTCAACCGTAGCACTTTTCTCTATGGGGACACCTTCAAGAACACTTCATTGCCAATTTGATATTCAATGTCCCTTCTTTTCAAATTTGCATATGAATTTTTCCTATCATTGGCTTCCTTTAATCTTTGCTTGACAAGCTGAATCATTTCTTCGGTATCTTTAACAATGTCAGGGCCTGTCAATTTACTTTCAGCTAACTCTGTCTAATAAAAGGGAGTTCTACATTTCTGACCATAGATTGCTTCATAAGGTGGCATACTAATGCTAGTTTGATAGCCATTGTTGTATGCAAATTCCATCAAAGTCACATATTTATCCCAGCTCCTAGGAAAATCTAAAATACAACCTCTCAACATGTCCTCTAGTACCTGTATGATCCTTTTTGATTGCCCATCAGTTTGAGGATGAAAGGCAGTACTAAGGAGAAGCTTTGTGCCTAAAGCTTGTTGTAAACTTTTCCAAAATCTGGAAGTGAATCTTGGATCCCGATTTGAAATGATTGAGTTGGTACCCCATGCAATCTCACAATCTGGTCTATATATAACTCAGCCAACTTGTCCATCAAGTAAGTAGTTTGGACTGGTATAAAGTGATCCACCTTTGTCAATCTGTCTACTATGACCCACACTGCATCATGCTTCATTTGAGTAATGGATAAACCTGTAACAAAGTCCATAGTAACATTATCCCACTTTCACTGAGGAATGGGAAGAGGATTTAACAGTCCTAAAGGAAGTTGATGCTCTGCTTTTACTTGCTGACACGTCAGACATCTAGAAACATACTCAATCACATCTCTTTTCATTCCTGGCCATTAGTAAAACTGTTTCAAATCTTTATACATTTTGTTGCCACCGGGATGCATGGTGAATACTGTGCTATGGGCTTCTTGCAATAAAGCTCTCTTCAATTCTTTAACATCTGGCACACATAATCGATTTGTATAGTAGAGACCACCATCAATCCCAATAGAATATTCTATTGGACCTCCTGCATGAATTGATTGAGCCAATTATTGCAGCTTTACATCATCTGTCTGTGCATCTATTACTGCCTACCTTAGATTAGGGCGAGCTCGCAATTGAGCTAACAAAGCCCCATCAGATGCAAACTTCCATTTACAATCTTGTAGTAACAAGGTTGCCATCATTTTTCGACTTAAAGCATCATCCACTACGTTTGCTTTTCCTAGGTGATAATTAACTATACAATCGTAGTCTTTGAACAATTCTAGCCATCTGCGTTGTCTTAAGTTGAGATCTCGCTGAGTAAGTTAGTATTTAAGACTCTTGTGATCTGTATAGATTCTACACTTCTCACCATAAAGGTAATGCCACCATATCTTTAAACCAAACACAACTGTGGCCAATTCTAAATCATGAGTCGGATAATTCTGTTCATAAAGTTTCAACTGCCTTGATGAATAAGCCACTACTTTACCCTCTTACATCAACACACACCCCAATCCATTTCTCGACGCATCACTATACATAGCATATTCTTTACTCGCTATTGGCTAGGTAAGAACGAGAGCCTCCGTTAACATTTTTTTTAACTGTTCAAAGCTGGCTTGGCAATGATTTGTCCATTCGAATCTGGCTTCTTTTTGAAGTAACTTAGTGAGTGGGGAGGCGATAACTGAAAAGCCTCCTACAAATCTTCTATAGTAACCAGTTAGCCCAAGAAACTTCGGACTTCTAGAACATTGCGAGGCGACTTCCAGTTTATAATAGCTTCAATCTTTTTAGGGTCCACCTTGATGCCTTTTAAAGACACCATGTGCCCAAGGAAAGAAACTTATTTAAGCCAAAACTCACATTTACTTAGCTTTGCATATAACTGTTGTTCTCGCAAAATATGTAATACTATTCTCAAATGTTCTGCATGCTCTGCTTCATCACGAGAATAGACCAGGATGTCATCTATAAACACCACGACAAACTGGTCTAAATAGGGTCTGAACACCCTATTCATCAGATCCATGAAGGCTGCGGGTGCATTAGTTAACCCGAAAGGCATTACTAAGAATTCATAATGACCATATCGAGTCCTAAAAGCAGTCTTCTGCACATCTATATCCTTAACCCAAAGTTGATAGTATCCTGACCTCAGATCAATTTTAGAAAACACTCCAGCACCCCGTAACTGATCAAAGAGATCCTCAATCCAAGGTAAAGGATACTTGTTCTTCACAGTTGCCTTGTTGAGTTGTCTATAGTCTATACACATTCTCAAAGTGCCATCTTTCTTCTTGACAAACAATACCGAAATGCCCCAGGGTGAGACACTAGGCTTGATGAAGCCTTTATCCAACAACTCTTGTAATTGAATCTTTAACTCCTTTAGTTCTGTTGGTGCCATTCTGTAAGGTGCTTTAGAGATAGGAGCAGTACTAGGCAGAGTCTTGATAGATAACTCAACTTCTCTCTCTGCTGGTAAACCCGAAAGTTACTCGGGAAAAACATCAGGAAACTCATTGATCACTGGAATATCCTAAAGATTAACTGTCTCCCTCTTAGAATCAAGAACCAAAGCCAAATATGCTTCATATCCTTTTCTAAGGAATCTTTTTGCTTTCATAGCAGAGATAACATTGATTAAGGGTTTAGACTTAATACCCTGAATCAATGTCTCTATGTCCCCATCATTCTTAACTACTATTATTTTAGCTTTACAGTTCACTATAGCTTGGTATTTAGACAACCAATCCATACCCAGGATTACACCAAATTCATGGAAAGGAAAAACAATTAGGTCAGCTAGAAACTCTCTCTCTTGAATTCTAATAGGACAATTTCTATAAACTTCATTTACATGTATACTATGGCCCAAAGGATTGATTACACGTATATCATAATTCAGATGATCAACAATAGATACATTTCTACCCAGCTCCCCATTACAAATATATGAATGTATAGATCCCAGGTCTATAAGCACATGCACATCAGTATCAAAGAGGAAGAATGTACCAGTTATGACCTCAGGAGCATCAGCGTCTTCTCGACCTTTCATAGCATAAGCTCTAACAAAAGGTGTAGGAGCGAATGGTCAGTTTACTGTCTCAGAAACATTCCTAGACTGGGCTCTAAACTGGCCCGATCCACCTTTGTCTCTGCCTCTACCACGACCTTTACCTGAAGAGGCTGCATTCAAAGCTCCTCTATTACTTTGTTGATTGGAGGCTTGTTCCTGCGCTATAAGAGAATTTTCCATAAAATGCTCCGTGCTGCCACATCTGAAGCAAGCACCTGTAAGCATTCTATAAGTGCCCCAATGTTGCCCAAAACAATAGGTACATTCTGAAGCTTGACCTCTACCTTGTCCTGATGCAGTACCTCTACCAGATCCGGTTGGAGTAAAAGTCCCTTGTCGTCCACCTCTAGATGCAAAGCGAGTACCAGATTCCATTGGTTGTTCTCCTGGAGTCATTCTTGGTCTTTTTCTTGATGAAGAACCACCCCGAGAAAAGCTTATTCTTCTTTGTTCTGTTTTTCTTTTTGCATTTTCTTCTTTCATTACTCGGATAGCTGTTTGAACTAACTGATGATAATCCATAGGATGCAAAGAGATAGGTCCTATCAAATGCTCTCGGATCTGATTATTCAATCCATCTTCAAACTGGCGACACTTGAAAGTCCCAGTCAGCATAGGTTTTGGTACATATTTGCTTAGACGGCTGAATTCTGCTTCATATACAGCCACTGACATACCTCTCTACTTTAAATTCAAAAACTACTTCGACCTTTCATCCTTATATGCTTCAGTCACATACCTCTTTTTAAACTATGCTACAAAGAACTCCCAGGTGAGGGAATTAGGTAGTTGAGGTTGTGTCTGAACTAACTTCCACCAGTCATAGGCTGCTCCCTAAAGCAAGGACACAACTCAAGTCACCTTTTGATTAACTGGACATTGAACTTTTGTAAAAATCCGCTCCAACCTTTCAAGCCATAACTCTGCTTTCTCAAATTCTTCCCAAGTAGAGCCTAGAAATTTTCCTGCACCATGTTTCCTGATCTCTAAAATAGGGTCCTTTGGTGTAGTCATCCTTTGTAAAATCTAAGCCATTTCGTGGGAAATTTTCAATAATGCTTCATCAGACTCAGTAGCAGCTGCACCGCCTCTAGTGGATGCAGAAGATTCAGGTTGAGAAGGATTCGATTGACAGCATAGATTGCTTTCAGCCGATTCATCTACCACTTCACGATGTCCTTCCATCACTAACTATATCAAAAGAAACACAGGGACAACTATAATAAGCCAACATTAACAAGAAATCTATATTTAATGACCTTTAAATTCGTACGGCCAGAACCGCCTAAACCAAGGCGCTCTGATACCAAAAATGTAATGACTATACTAGATAATCCTGATTACTATTACTAATTACGCTCATTAATCTTGTAAATCTTGTGAGTTATCTATTATCGATGCATATATGAGTATATATACATTCATACTATACAAGTCATATTAGATTAAGGGTCATACTTTATCATGTTGTTAGGTATTATTTACATAACTTAATAATTACATGACTTTAAAGTGAAATATATACATCATTTAACAAAAAAAAAATATACAAAAGCAAGCTCATACATCAAGAAGATCTTTCTATTTTGATGTTGGCTTTGGAAACTATTGGCTTTGTCCCTGGACAAAAGGTCTAACCTGCGAACCTACATGGATAAACACCCGTGCTAAGCTACAAAGATTAGTGGGGAACAAACTAATATGTTGATAACCACTCACAGTGGTTATCACCAAGCATGTAACAATGGTACAAAAATAAATTACATAGATTTCATTAATAAAGTAATAAAGTCATAATACATAAATATATATGCAATATTAAAAGGAATAACCGTTTCATTAAATCATATAATGAAAGATTGTAAACTATATGTGCATATTATTCATCTTATAAATTTGCCTGTTTAATTATTTTTCTATGGGTATGGATAATGGGTGCTATCGATACCATAAGATATCAAATCTATAAATAACCGAATGTATTAAATCTGTAAACCCATTGGGTCAGAACTGTGGTCTCATTTAGAGACAAACTGTGGACTCATAAGAGTCAAACTTAGCAGCTGCGACTATAACCCTATAAGCATGCCTATCTATCCACAACCAACTTTTAATTCAGGCATTACTCAATTCATATACCATTACATCAATTTTGGGATTGAGTTATCATATTTATCATCTAGAAAGACCACTCATATACATATGCATTATAATCAGGACAGTCTACTTTAATCCAATAGCATATTACTTCGAAGAGGTGAATATATATATGGATACATAAACATAAGCACTATTCATAGAAAAGAAAGGGTATGCATCAACAATTATGATACAATAGCATACTTGCTCAATCTTTAAAGTAACACATTTGGGCGTAGTTTATTATAATGGAAAATAAATAAAAGAAAATAGAAAACACATGCTTATTGTTGCGCTCGCGACAATAATCGTACTCGCGACACTTGTCACGTCCGCGGTATTGATCACGCTCGCGATAGCAAGCAACGGCCTATATGAATATTCCTTGATGTCGTTCTTGCAACACAAGGTGATGGTTTGATGTCGCGCTCGTGACACAAAGCGACGGTTCAAAAGCATCAACTTTCATTGCTAAAAAATCCTTTAAGTTAATTTCAAAACTCAAATTGCATCTCAATTTCAACATGCCAACCATATTTTTCTGAAAACACTATCTTCTACAAAGTTTTAGTCCTATATTTCTAGTTTCCAAAACATCAAAAATCTCTTCAATAGGACTTGTAAATCTTTAGATATTCCAAAAAAACTACAGACTATTCATGAAGACAAAATAACAATCACAATCATATTTCAATACCGATTTTCACTATCAAGAAGTGAAAATTAGGTTTTGGTTTCTTCTAATAAAATCAAGATTTATAAGTCTACTTTCTATACCAACTATAATTTCATTATTTGGACAACTGTAGCTCAAGATATGAGCAAAAATGTGCAGACTAGTGAAGTGATCCTTAAAACAGATTTTCATGTTTTTCAACCAAAACTTGTATATTTTCAACTCTAAACCCTTCTAAGCTTGAAATCATCCATAAAATATATGAGAGAGATATTCAAGGTCTCCCTCTCTCATGACCAAAACATCAAACATACACAAAAACCTAAGTTCCCATACCTTGTTAAGCTCCAAGTTCTTCAACCTTGGAGAGCCTTCTTCCCCTTTCTCTTGCTTGATTCTCCTTCTATAAAATAAGACACTTCTATGAAAACCCATCAAGCTATTCAATGAAACACACACATCAAAGAAGAAACAAGGTTATCTTACCACTAATCCCAAAGTAAATCTTCTTTCCTTTTCACCAAAAACCAAGAAATCTAGAGAGAGAGAGAATAAGAGAGAGAGTTTAGGGTTTGAGAGGATAAAGATGGAGGAAGAAGACCATAAGTTAGCCGACCATCCCTCTCCAAAATATCCTTTTCACTTTTGTTTTTAATTGGTCCAAATGTCATCTTTAAGCAAAAATTGCCATTTGGTCCTTCAAGTTAATTTATTTCAAATTCTACCCCTAAACTTACCCTTTTGCTATGCAATTAGGTCATTCTCTATACATTTATACTTAATTAAACATAGGTACTAATAATTAATTAGTGATAATTCTCCTAGGGTATACTAAGGGGCATTACAAGGACAAAATATCTTGCTAATTGCTTCACTTGTAACATGCCAATCGAATTAGGCATTAGGTAGAAAAAGTTTTCTTGCTAATTAGCAAGAGCTTACTTTGTAGCTAAATTAGCGAGAATTTTGGTTCTCGCTAAAATCTTCACATGCTACATGTATTAGTCATTAGCGAGGAAAAAAGCCTCGCTAAATTAGTGAGTACAAATTATCTTGCTAATTGCTTCACATGTAACATGCCAACCGAATTAGGAATTAGCGAGAGCTTACTTCACAGCTAAATTAGCGAGAATTTTTGTCCTTGCTAAAACCTTCACATGCTACATATATTAGGCATTAGCGAGGAAAAAAACCTCACTAATTTAGCGAGAACAAAATATCTCACTAATTACTTCACTTGTAATATGCCAACCGAATTAGGCATTAGCGAGGAAAAGTTCGCTTGCTAATTAGCGAGAGCTTACTTCATAGCTAAATTAGCGAGAACTTTGTTTCTTGCTAAAACCTTTACATGCCACATATATTAGGAATTAGCGAGAATAAAAGCCTCGATAAATTAGCGAGGAAAAAATATCTCACTAATTACTTCACATGTAACATGCCAATCGAACAAGCATTAGCGAGGACAGTTTCTCTCGCTAATTAGCGAGAGCTTTCTTTATAGCTAACTTAGTGAGAACTTAGTTGCTCGCTAAAACCTTCACTTCACTAAATTTCGTCGCTATTCTACAATTTTCTTGTAGTGAATAATCCTTGGATTGTGATGTGAGCCTATCATGCTTATAAGCATAAAAATAAGCTCATTAGTATTGATTTTAATGAAGATTTTGATATTTATCTTTTAAGAAAAGGATTAATAGAATTACAAAATCATTATTGATAATTTTTGCGATTACCAAGATTTTTATAAGAAAACAAATTTAATTAAATTATTATTAAACTTTGTACCTTTTACTTAACTAGAATGTTTTTCTGGGCTTTAAATAATTTTTTTTATCATGAATAGAAAAAGAAGTAGAATTGTTGAAAATTATATTAGCATTGCAAATTTTAGACAAAGATTTTTTGAAATAAAACCATAAATATCAAGATTAAAAGTATTTTTTTATAGTTTATCATCAAATTTTGCATGAATTAATTTATGTGTTTGTCAGGATTTTTATATAAATTTGAGTTTAATAAATCAAATATTAAATTTTTAAAATTCAATTGGTGTTTAATTTATGCACTCATCATATATTCAATTTATATTTTTATCCTAAGTTTTTGAGTTAAATTTTGATAGATATTGATCCATTATATTTTATTTCTAACTTAGTTCTAACTTTTTCTACAAACAATTTAGGTAATCGTGCTATAAATCTTTCTTTCCAATAAAAATTATTATAATCAGTCCAAGTCATAAGCTTAGTTAAAAATAAATTTTTATACTATCTAAAATTTTATAATTTTGGACATGTTAAATTCTGAATAATTTTTGAACTTCTTTCTTGATATAGATGGGGCTTTTCTATTTGCGTTTATTATGATTATTTATCATACTATTTATGTTATATATTATATTATATGTTTTGTTTACATTTTTTATTATATTATATATATTATATATTATGCCACACATTTATATATTATCCATATTATATTATGCATATTTATTTATTTATTTATTTATTTATTATGTTATATATTATATCTACATCTAGTATATTATTTATATTATATTAATGTTTATTATTTACGTTTGTATATATTATTATTATATGTTTATTTTTATATTTATATTGGTATGTTTATGTTTTTATTTATGTATTATGCTATATATTTATCCACTATGCCATGTGCATTATTTATTGTTTTTTATTTATATATTATATTATATTTAGTTATTATATCATATTTACATTATATATTATTTATATTATACATATACGGTTTGTATTATTTATATTTTCTCATAAATATTTATATAGATTTTATATTTATTATATATATTTATATTTACATATATATTATTGATACAATTTATTTTTTTTTGTCATTTATACGATTTAATTTTACTTATGTATATTTATTATATTGTATCTATATTAAAATATATATTATATATATTACCTATACTATACTATACTATACTACACTATATATATATATATATATATATATATATATATATATATATATATATATATATATATATATATATATATATATATATATATATATATATATATTCTATTATTTATCTTTTTATTTACCTTATTTTATTTATTTATTTATTTCATGCATTTTATTTGTTTCACATCATGCACTAACATGTACTTGTGAGTGCAACTTGGAGGACATAGTGCAGTTGATCCATTAGATATTTTTATGTATTTATTTTTTATTTTATTTTTATGATTTTTTCTATGGCGATGTAATAAGAAAAGGAATTTTTGACCAATAAAATGGATAATGCCACAAAAAAATATTTATAGTAACTAATTGCAATTTTTATTAATAAAACTAAACCAATATCCTAATTTACGCCATAAAAATCACATGTAAATATAATTTTTTTAAATGGAAAAGAGTTTGTACATAATTAATTAATACGAATTCTAATAAAATGGAGTCATCCATCCCTTTTTGCAAGCAAAAATACACAATAAAAGTCTTTTTGTAAAGATGAATACGAGCGGGAACTAATGTCCCTACCAAAAGGGGTCATAATAAACCATCCTATGACACGTGCTGGAGCCAATGCTCATTTTTGGGTTTGCTCTCGGAGGCCCATTTTTAGGGTCCGAGACCTAAAGAGACTCACTTTAACTTATAAATTGGCTATTTTTCCATAAAAAGGGGTCAAGCCCATATTATTATTATTAGTACTCAACCCATGAAGGTATCTACTAATGATTTCAAAAGAGGGAGGTGTCATAGATTTACCACCCAATAGAACATTAGAAAATGATTTTCGATCTTTTGATACCCAAATAGAGATTGGTATTCGGGATATCACTCTTATTAGGCATCTTGGTTAGGTGTTATTTTATGATTGGGTTTTAAATTTTAATCCGCTCTCCTCTCTCATACGATGCAAGGCAATAGAATTAAATAAACATCCCAAGCAAACAAAAAGTGGTAAATAAACGAATAAATAAATTCCAACTATTCAAACTTATTACAAAAGCAAATCGTCCAACAATAAGAATAAAATGATATACAAACACAAATCGGGGTATTAATTTGAGTTGGGAACATTGGTTTCTTTATGCATGTTTTACAAAAAAATGTATTTTTGTTCCTTGTTCGGCTTTGGATGGAAAATTTGACGTTAGTTCAAGTTTTAAAGAAAAACTCAAGTTATTTATTAGAAATCATTTTGATTTCCTTTTCTTTTTATGCATGCATAAAAAGCCTTTTTTTACTAGCTATTACATTCTCGAAATAAAACACATTCGAAAATACCAAAATAATAAATAATTGAAAAAGAATAAAAAAACCAAATAGTAAATAAGATAATAAATAAATAGAATGATTAAATGAGATAACTGTGTGGACAGGTGGTAATCGTCCAATCAAAAGCACGATTCTTAATGCAAAGTGCCTTACAAATTCTCCCAAACTTAGTAAAGTTACTTATTCATAGAAATCGCAAAAAGGGCAAATAAATTAGCATTATACAAATAAATAACAAAACACAAAAGAGAAAATCATTAATCTAATCGCACTTTACAAAAAAGAAATATATACAAAAATAAAATAATATATAGAAAAATAAATACTTTAGGAATCAAATAAATAATACAAATACAATAAAGTGCATAAAATATAAGTATAAATGCATAAAAGATCGGCCACTGATGCCCCTAGAAGGGTGATGGACGGCCATGGTTGACAAACAGCTATCCATGGGAGCTTATTCCCTTCTGTCACTTGCAAAACAAGGTAGAATGCAACAAAAATTCCCAAAAATCATGCAAGATTGTAACTAGCCCTAAATACTTACTTATTAAGTACTAAAACATGGCAAAACAAGACTATAACCCTAAATCATGCCTTAAAGACACTAAAAACTCATCAAATTACAAAATTACAGAATAAAGAATAAAGATTGAAGTTATACAATAATTGAGGAATCTTTATTGTATCACATCATTAACATACACATTGATCCAGATTTGTACCTCATCATACTTTAAACATACAAATCAATGAAACACAAAATATAAACACAATTATTTCAACAAAAATTAACATGATCATACATGACAATTTTTTAGAGAGAGAAAATAAAAGGGAGCCTAAAATATTACTCTCAAGAGATATTCTGACTCTGAACTCTCTTAAAGTTCAAATCTCTACTCCGATTGTGTTCTTTATTATTTAAAAAATCGAATGATTCTTTGTGTGTGTGTGTTTGGATCAAAAGATTGTTAGGGGATTTTCTTCTTAGAGAGAGAAATTGGTTTTCTGTCTCTTCAAGAATTGCCTCTGTCTCTTTTACTTTTATGCCTATGGTAGAGTTGGAGTTTAATTCCAACTCTATCTTCCCAAATCTGAAGATGTTAATCTCCTAAAATTCGGATAAAAAATTTCTTAAAACTTATCTTCCTATTTTAAATTTCCAGAAATGTGGAAAATCTAGGTTTTTAACCATAGATGGTCGTCCTTTGGGTAAAAATCCTAAAATTTATAAAAGTGAACCTAATCTAACTTGGACAGGAGAGAGACTACCATAAACGACCATCTGTCACCACCGAAGGCCAAAATTAAGGTTTTCATGCTCTTTTGTTAAAACACGTGAAAAATCATAAAATCTTTGAGAAAACTATGAGAAATTCACAATTGGATCTTCGAAATTAGCACATGTCATTACAAATATACTATTTTCTCATTATTAGGTAACCCTGAATTAGGTTGCCTCGGGTTACGGTATCTACAACTCTATTTTATGGATTTTTATTCATTTTTTACCTAATGGATATAATTCATGTCATGTTTTATTATTTTATATGCCATGATTTATAGTTTTCTAAACGTGATCGAGTGCGCTTTTATTTTTCTTTGAATGATTATATGTGTGACAAGAGGGATAAAATAATTAATCTAAAAAGCCTAATTATATTGGACTAATCAAAGGTATAAATAAGAGTGAAGTTTTGAACCATCTCATGTTTTAGCGTCAAAAGGTCGGAACACTATTTTCCAATATGTTATTGGGTGGTGACTCTTTTACCTGACTTATAGTGCCTAACGAGATGCATTGTGTAGTCCATTGTTAATAATGGAATAGGAATACCTTGAGACACTATCTCATGTTTTTTTGAGGTTCAAGGCTTAATGAATTGGGTTGAACCTTAATTATTGTGAAGCGATAGATCATTTGGTGAGAAAACCTCATTTGTTTGACCTTAAAAATGGGTCTTAGTCAAAAAGATGAATCACTTCTTCTACCCAAGTGCTTCTATTTTGTGTTCTCCTTTTCACCCAAAAGGATCAAAGAGGAAACGGTCCCTGTGCATCATAGTCACCACTATAGGGGATAAATGAGTTGGAATTTAATTAGTTGGGTTTTGTCTAAGTGAAAGTCACTTAATTCTAACTAACTAAATCCATTCTGACCCTAAAAGTGGGTCCTAGTCAAAAAACAAACTGTCCCTTCGCCTAAGTTCTCCCTTTTCCTCTTTTTTTTTTCACCTAAAAGGAACAAAAAGAGAGGCTTGAATGGGGTACATATGCATCACAATGGCAACACCATTAGGGATTATAAGACTTTGCTCCTAAAGTATCATTTATCAATATAATATAAATAGACTTAAGATTAAGTGTAGACACTGGGTCCTTATAAGGCTTTTGTTAGGGTTACCTAATGAGAAATATTGCTCCTTAAAAGATAAGGAATTAAGGATAATGAGGCCTTTTTGTGTTGAAATCCCTTTTCAAAAGTATTTAAAGTGTTTTCATTCTTGATTTGGACAATCAAGTGAAGCAAAAGGTCAAACAATGAGAAATATCTTTGATCGAAGGTTTAAAAGATAAATTAAAAAGGTTTTAAGCCTTGCACCCCCATGCACAAAGAGAATATCATCATCATTTGGCCAAATCGCTTCCTTTTCTCCATTTTTGGTTATACACACCTTTGTACAAAGGGTTTATGTCATGCATCATAAGAATCTTGCCTTTTCAGGCAAGTGTGCTGAAGCACTTGAGTTGCATGCCTATACATACTTGAGTATACAACCTTGTAAACTAAAAGTTGGTGAAAGTTTTAGATGCGAGTTGGAAAGTGGGTCGACTTATTGGCTTACACACTCGTGCATGCGCCTATGTATGCTCATATAGTCCTTCTTATATAAAGAATTAGCCGATCATTTTGCAAAAGTTTGAAAAAATTAGATTTTAAAAGTATTGTCTTAGTTATAAAATAAAAGATTTCTAAAGGTTTTTAAGTTCAAAAGGTTGTTTTTGGCACTTAGTCCTTTATGTTTTTAAACTGTTCTTGACAGTTTCAACACAAGAAAGGTCCACAAATCTGACATCCAATGATATAATCAAGTAAGTATACTAAAGGTAATATAAAAAGCTTTCTTCTACTCGATTTAGTTTCTTAATCATATAAAAATTATACATTGTCATTTTGAATATTATAAGTTTCATTTGTCAATTTTATTTACTGTACATTAACTATATATTTATTTATGTTAGATTTAGGTTGTGAAACCCTTTTCGAGGGTATATTGTTATGTGGTAGAAATTGTTAAGCTATTCTCGTAAAATCTCTTTATTATTATTTAGCTGTGTTTTCCTGAAAAGATCTAGTTGAAAAATCATGTTCTTTCATTTAATATTCCCTTTTTGCTCCTTATTGGATCTATTATTGATAAGGACTTTATTTAAAAAAAACTAGTCTTTATCAGGCCAGTGTATGATGCATGACCCAAAATATTTTTTCTTGCTTTTTAAAGTAAGAGAGTCGACCGTATGTCGCCAAACACGTGCTGGTGTATTTTCGATATACATGCTGAATCTTTGTTTTTCTTTTGATTTATTTCATTTTCCCCTTTTATATATTATTATTATTATTATTATTATTATTATTATTATTATTATTATTATTATTATTATTATTATTATTATTATTATTATTATTATTATTATTATTCCTGCAAATGACCCTCTTGTGAGTACCGTTGGGCAAGTGCTATAGGTCAGTCCACTACCCCCTCTTTTTACCAAAAAGGGCTTTTTCGACCGCAAATGAAAAATGTTGCAAAAATATTTATAGTAAAGAATCGGATTATTTCCTTAATAAAATCGAACCAATGTTCCATTTCCTACCTAAAAAACTCACATGTAAAGATTAACTTTTAATAATGTAAATGATTTTTGTATATAATTAAATAACATGGGACGTTTCCTAAATAAAACTTGGATTGACAAGTCCCTGTCTTCAAACACTCGCAATAAAATGCTTCTTTATAACCCACATGCGAGGACCAAAGTCCTCACCTCAAAGGTTATAATGAACTGTCCAATTTATGGATGTCTTTATTGCTTTATTCTATCCCATGATTTTTATCGCTTTCTTACGTGATTGGGTGCATTTTTAATTCATATATTTTCTCCAATCGTGCATGTAAGAAAAGAGATAGCACAATTAATCTGAAAGCTGTTATATCACATTTATCAAAGGTAAAAATAAGAGTGAAGTTCTAAACCATCTCTGGGTTTTTGGCCTCATGAGGTTAGAACACCCTTTTTCCCAATGTTCTATTGGGTGGTGACTCCTTACAATCAGCCTTGTGATGCCCAAGTAGATTCCTCTTGACTATTAATTGTTAGCATCGAGTTAAGGACACCTTAACGTGCCATCTTATGCCTTTCGAGGCTTAATATTTGGCAAGTCAAGTTGAGTCTCTTCCTATTGCGAAGTGATCGATTAATTTGAGTAGAGGAGCCTTAACCTGGTCGGACTTTAAAAGCAAGACTGAACCATTAAAGTTCAGAGGTTTTCTTCATTGAGTTTGATGATCCCTTGGTTCTGGGGGTGAGATTTGGTCTCGATAAAGATTTGGTCTCTAAAACTACTTGTGATTTATGTCACATAAAAGGCATTCAGTTAAGAAATTTTATCTCTTTTCGAAATTGTATTAGAATCATGCTAGAGCCTTAAAATAAGTTAGGCATCCTAATTTTCTGACCTGGTGCATTCCCAAAGCACTCCTTTGTCGTTCACTTAATTAAGGGTAGTGTTAGGGATAATCACCAGCCTAAGTCTAGTACCTTTTGGTATATCAAATGGTGTATGCTTATGATAAGCTAGACCTATTAGCAGGGACCATGCTTGGGTAGTCTTGTAATCGAGTACTTGGACCAAAAGCCCATGTAATGCCATAAAAATCTCTACTAGGATGTCCATAATAATCTTGCATTGCTTGTGATGTGGATCCTTGTGTATTAAGCATGCCTAGACAAGTACAAATATTTTCTTATCAAAGGCTGCCATACCCCAGTAAGCCCATTTTGATTCGCTTGGGTTGCTTGAATATGCATTGATCAAAACTTTTTTTTCATGTGCTTTCTTTAAGAGGCTTTATGCTGCCAAATTTTTATGGTGCACCTTATGTATTTATCAAGGTCCTTTGTTGATCCATGGATTAAACTCACCTAGGATGAGGGCTTTGACCACCTATCTGGGAGAAATAAGGTAGAAAGGATTCTTGTGTGTGGTCGTCGATGCTATATCTCATAATTATGTATCTGCTTTTGCTCATGTATCATGCTGAGAACCCCCATTTTGATAGCCATAATAGAGACATCATTTCTTAGGTGGTTTCAAGGTTCGAATGGTCATTTGGTTGAGAAATGGTTTGTTGAATAGACGAAAGAATAGGTATTAGGACAGAGTTCAGAACTAGGATCTGAGTCGATTATAGATAGTGTTTTAGAAGGGTATTCAAAATAGTCAAAAAGGAAAATTATGGCTAAGCATACTTCTTCGATTGGTTCCTTTAGTTCTTAAGATGTCGATAAGAGGATGGACGATTTTGAGAGAAAGATGATGTCAATGTTTGCTAGTCTCTTAGCTAGTTTGACCTCTGATAATCTTGTTTTTAATGTTTATTTTCTGGATAATTTTGTGTGTTTTAGTGTCTCATCTTGCATGCTTTTAGTGTTTTAATGCTAAAATATTTTTCCTTTTGTTTATTTTAGTCATTTTGATAAATTTAAAGTTTTTGGGTGATTAATGGTCTTAAATTTCACTTTCTGCAGGAAATTTTGCTAAGGCACGGCTAAGACAAACTGTCCCAATCGTGTCCAATGCAGATGGCAAAAAACTCACCGATTCACTAATAGCCACGGCTGAGACAAAGTGTCTCAGCCGTGCCTAATCTAGGAATCAAAGTGCACCATTTTGTTAAAGGTTGCGGCTGAGACAAAGTGTCCCAGCCATGGCGAAGTACAGCCTGTAAATGCCTTTTGATCCAGAAGCTTGTCGTGGCTGAGACAAATTGTCCCGGCCATGCCCATGGAAATTTTCACTTTGTCTCCTTCTATCGCGGCTGAGACAAAAGTATCCCAGCCGTGGCCTGTTGGACAGCTCTATAAAAGCTGTAAATTTTTTGCTTAGAGAGAGTCTTTTCTAGGGTTTCGTGCTTAGAGTGTTTAGGTAGAGAAGAAAACACAGTTTTTCATATTTTGAGAGTTTTTCATACTTAGTATTAGAGTTTTACTTGTAAAAATAACTCTTTTAGCTTAGTTTTACTTCAAGAACACAAAGATAGTTATAGTTTTAGTTTCTAGTTTTGAAGATTATAACTTACAATCAAAGTGCTGTTTGGAGAAGAAGAGAAGGAGCTTCATCAACTTTAAATCTTCAGCTTCAAATGGGTTTTATAGTTTTCACTCTTACTTTGTTCATTTTTTACATTATGGATAGTGAGTGGTTATCTTTGTTACTTGGGGAAGCTTTGAATCCCCTACTCACAATGTGAATATTGAGCATATTTTGATTTTTACATGAATGAATGGTCTATTTCACTGTTACTTATTTATATTTCATGGATTTTCAATCTATTGAGTTAATTTCCATACATGGATGAATGATGTTCATCATATATCTTTGAATGTGTATTGAGTCTAGTGGATTGAAGTCTATGAATAATCTTGCTTAGTTTTTCTTTCATGAATGCTGTATTATTTTAGACGACTCCGGAATAGGATTCTAAATGTGCAGTAATTATGATTTTAGGACTAGAATGTGGAGTGAAATGGAAGAGATTTGGGTTGTTTGGCTCCGAAATGGGAAGGCAACTCAAACTTAGGATGTTAGACCCATGCATAGGCTAGTTGTTGGGCTGGCTCCGGAATGGGAAGCTTGGGTTAAGAGGGTTATCCCAAATTCATTCATGTATACTTTAAGATAAAATTAATTCACAGTGGGTATGGGGTGGATGAGTGAACCTAAGCAATGTTTTAATTTCTATACATTTTCATACTTGTTAATTTTTTTGAATTAAATACATACCCAATTCACTGTTATTAGAATTAAATTTCCCTTCATTGCATATTTTAGCATTTAAAGTTTTCACTATACAAATTAAACAACTCATACACACTAAATTGGGAATTCTTTAGCATACAATTAATTTCCATAGTTTTTACACACATTTCCCTCGGGTTCAATATTTACGGGTCCTAACTATACCCCACTTTATTACTTGTCGATCTAGTGCACTTGCTAGGGTCGTAATAAGTTTTTGGTGCCGTTGCCGGGAAATTTGGCATTGTTTGTATGCTGTGATTATTGTTTGTATGTGTTTTCTTTTCCTTATTTTATTTTTCTTGATTCTTTTTAGGTGAAATTGGTGTATGAACAAAATAAGACAAGAGTAATTACTACCTTTTGATCCTGAAATCGAGAGGACCTTACACCAAAGAATGAGATCTAATAGAGATAACGAGATGGAGCACGATCCTCCTTTTGATGAGTTTCCTCCTGAGAATGAACAAGTGCTGAGGGCACATGAACAAATGCCAGGGGCAAGAAGAGAAAAAAATGCCTAGGCAAAGGACTATAAGAGACTACGTTATGCCAAGGTGGAATGAAGATCATCAAACAATTGTATTACCGAGAGGAGTACAATTTGAGCTCAAGCGAGCCACCATTACTATGGTATAGAGGAATCAGTTCTCTGGTTCAAAAGTAGAAGATCCAGCTCAGCATATCGGCATATTTCTGGAAGTTAGTGACACTGTTCAAATTTTGGGTGTTAGTACGGATGCAGTAAGATTGAAGTTGTTTCCATTTACATTGATTGGCAAGGCAAGAGAGTGGCTACAAATGTTACCACGACAGTCAATATGGTCAGGGGATCAGATGCAAGAAAAGTTTCTAATGAGATTTTTCCCTCCAACGAAGACTGCAAGCATTCAAAATAGCATCATGGGTTTCCATCAAATGAATGAAGAGCATTTTCACGAGGCCTGGGAGAGGTTTAGGAGATTATTGAGAAGCTGTCCACATCATGAGATAATAGTTTACCAACTGATGACCATCTTTTATGCTGGTGTTACACCTCAAACAAGGTCATTATTGGATGTAGCATCAACAGGATCTTTCTTGAACAAGCTATCTGAGGATGCTTTTCAGTTATTGGATGAGAATGCGGCAAATGACTCTCAATGGACTGCCCCTAGATCAGTCCTAAGGAGACAAGGTTTACATAATATGGATGAAGTGGCATTGTTAAAAGCCCAGCTAGAATTGGTAACGAAGGAGTTGAGTGGCTTGAAAGTTCAAAATGTAGTTGCAGTAAATCAAGGACATGGGCCATGTGAAAGTGGGCAAGTTATCTAAGAAGGAGGAGTTGTAGGAGATGTAAATGCATTAGGCGATTTTAGAAGGAATGATTCCTACAGCAATTCATATAATTTGGGATGGAGAAATCACCCAAATGTTGGAATTTAACGGTTACATGCATCACATACATGAGCAAAATTTTAAAATTTTTTAACCATTAGATCTGATCTTGCCATGAATACACAATATAACTATATGAGAATAAGAAAAATTACCTTTGATTTTTGTTGAACAGTTGATTTTACTTCTCACCGGGTTGTCGCAAACCACAGTGTCCAAAATCGAGCACCTCCAATGAGTAATCCACACTAGAGAGGGGTAAATTGAACCAACAAATTGGTGTTCAACTAGGGCTGGCCGAAATTCCAAGAAGCTAGCTTGGATTTGGCGCAAAAAGGGAGAGAGAATAAAGAAAAAGACTTTCCTTTTGTTTTAATCACTTAACCCTAATTCTCATTAGTTGGCCTTTTATAGTTAGGTTAAAATTTCAACTCCTTAATGAGATTGGGCTCTTTAAAATTGCTGGAGAATTATTAATTGGGCCTCTGGAATTAATTATAATCATTTGGACTTAATTAAATCCAATTTAATCCTTTTTCATAAAAGTTTACGCATAAAATCCACAAACTAGGCCCTTTGTGCATCTAATTGAATTTAAATACCCAAATAGATTCCAAATCCAACCAAATTAAATATGTGAGTTCCATAACACTTATGTAACATATATAAATTAATTTGGTCCAAGAAAAAGCCCTCTAAGCCCTTCTGTATGGAGTTGGTGTGTGGCCCTCTTCTGGAGGGCTTCCTCCAACTTCTTCATTCCTTTGGCCCTTTATAACTTCTCCAATGGACCTATTAATTATTATATCAGTCCTATAACACTTATAGTAGTCTTATAACACTTATAAGATAATAATAATTAATCATAAAATACATTATTTCAATTAGGTCCAATTTTGCAGAACATTTCTCAAAAGTTCCACGGACAATCTTATTTGATCATAATTAATTAAACTCTTTAATTAATTATTATCTTATTCACTTCTCTACCTTCATAATAATATCAAATATTATTATCCCTATTATTTTACCATTTTACCCTTTTCTCTATATGTGTGTGACCTATTGGGTTCCTGTCCATATTGGCAGTATAATATGTAATTGTGAGTTCTATTCAAAACTCACATGATTTAAACTCCTTTAAATCATCTTATCAATCCCTATTGATACTTTTGATACATCATTATAAAAGTCATGATTGGCCTCTAGCTAGGCATCATGACTACCCAAATGTTAGGAAAGTCATGTGGTTTGACTGTACCCTTCTATAGAAACAGTTACCGTGCAATTACTCCTTTCACCACTCTTATCTCAATTAGATTCTGAGTATGAATTTCTGTCAACTCATATAAATCTAATTATGTATGTTCTATTAATTTAACCATTGTTCCTAAAATGCCCTTCATGGATCTCCATCCATCTCGGCATATTACTCTGGCCAGAGATTCTCTGAACAAGGCAATTATAGAATCATGTGAGATAACTTCCCTTGTTAAATCTGGGATGGTGAATCCTTTGTCAATCACTTAACTATCTTCAAGTAGGTCATGATATACCCAATCTCCTAACTATGTTCACTCCCAGTTGGAAGTAATCAGTTATGGAGTCAAAGTATACCACTTGCTACTTAAGATAACTTTGGTGATCTCAAGTCTAAGGATACTTGCACAACCACTATGAAGAGATTCCTCACTGACATAGATTTAATATCCATGTGAGGATTCTCTATGCAGGTCTCCAATGAACTTGTTCTTCTAACAAGCATCCACATGTTAGCTTTGATTATCTTTTATAATCACAGTTATGAGAACCACTGCTTGAACCATTCAAGAAGCATAACATGTGCTAGTATGTCCGAATTAACAATGTCCTATCTTGTTAATTCTATGACTAGGGATATTTAGATATTAAGACATTTGCATGCATTAGACATCTCACATCATGAACACCTTCATGATTGCCTTTGCACTGTGTTTATAATATCTAGGACTTCATTTATTAATTTAAGATTTACAAACTCATATATTCAAACATATCATTAATAAATGAATGATGCCTTTTATTAAGAATATAAATTTCATACATATGAAAAACATCCCTATTACATGGGCTCTAGGGCATACTCTCTAACGCCAAATTTCTCTTGGAAGGATGGAAATCAACAAGCTTCACCTTCTCAACCACAAGAAAAAGCCCTTTACCACACAAATGCTTATCATAGTCATACTCAGCCCCACCAACCATAAGCCACCAATCACTACCAAGCTCTTTATCCACCGGACCACCATCAAAGGCAAATCTCTAATCATTCCCAACCTCAATCATACCACCCACCGGGATTCCAATCAAGACCACCCATTCAAGAAAAGAAGCCTAACTTAGAAGACATGTTTGCCAGCTTCATGAATAGCCAACAACAATTCATGACAAGTCACAAAATAAGATGAAAATCTCAAGAGCAATGGAACTAGAACCAAGATGCTTTAATGAGAAATTTAGAGACTCAATTGGGTCAACTTGCATCTTCAATGTCATATAGACAACCAGGGACATTTCCTTCAAATGTGGATTGCAATCCCAAGGAGGAGGCTAAAGCAATCACTTTGAGAAGTGGCAAGGAAGCAGCACGAAAGGAAAAAAGAGGTAAATCACCAACTTCATCAACTGATTTGGAGGAACCAATGCGGAAGGTAAGTATTTCTAACTCTAAAGTAGAGGTAGATATGGATGCTCCAAGGAATGACAAGGAAAAGAGTATTATGAATCTGAACATAGAGGATCTTGATATCAATAGATTTCTATTTCCTGCTGTAGCTAGGAAGGATAAGAAAAATGAGCAACTGGCTAGGTTTCTAGCAATTGGTAAATGTGCCAGTAACAGTAGTGGTAATAGGGGTAATAGTGGAAGAACTGCTGAAGTTTCAGCAATAGGGGTTAACTTATGTCATTATTTAGAGTTAGGTAAGTCATTATCTTGGTGCCTTATTTGTTTGATGAAAGAGGGAAAGTTACAGACCATGCCACCTAGGCCTACAAAGAGTTAGGGTCAGCCAAGACATAGCTCTGATTGTTATTGAGCCTTCCACCAGCACATAGAGCATGAGACTGATTATTTTCATAGCTTGAGAGATCGTATCCAAAACTTGATTGATTTTCGACAGATTCCTGATTCAAAGAAAAGAGCTTAGAAGAAGGAAGCTTACAATTCAGTGCCACCCCTAGTGTTCATGGTTGGATCTGGGTTGCCAGAATGGTATATTCTTAAGAATTTATATAGTAATGAGTATTTGGCTATCACTCGTAAGGCTTGGGGAAGTGATAACGATTCAGATGCAAGTGTAGAGAGGCCAACAGAAGTGAGGGAATCAGTTCGGTTAGTAGATATATGGGATACAAATAGTGAGGTAGGTTTGGTCAAGGGTGAAGAAGAGCTAAAAGACCTATGGAAAATTGATAAAGATGAGAAAAAAGCGACAAATTAAAGGATTCAATCGAATAATTTATAACATTTATGATTTAATTAATTAACCTAATGGACTGAATTTAATGTGGGTTTATAACCCATATTAATAAATTAGCTAGAATTTAATAAGTTAGATGTTGGTTTTGTGAAAGTCACTTAAGTCTAACTAATTAATCCCATTCCTACACCTAATAGGATTTAGGTTTATTATATAAAGCTTAAATCAAAATTTAAGTGTAAGTAAGCAAACTATTTTTAAAAAAATTCCTACATTTTCTTTGAGAAAATTTCAACCACAATAAATAATTGGGAGCGTCTTTTTTTGCCTAATTTTTTGTTATGTTTTTGAATTAATTCTACTAGTTTTATAATTAATCCAAAACACTGTAAATTCTAATGAGATTTTCGAGCCAATTTTCTAATGTGGATACACTTGGAAGTGTTTAAGAAATCGAACACTTGTGGTTTACGACAATAAGTGGGAAGGATAATCAAAACTGTTCAACAAAAGTAATAGGTAATGAATTTTGAACTCTAGTCCAGGATATTTACAATTCTTTTGACAATTTCAATCCTTATTGGGTTGCGGGTTGTTTATGTTTCCACTACATATGTATGTGATTCATAAGAGCCAACCAATCCAACAAGATCAATAAAAATGTCTACAAAATTGACTTATTAAGTGAGTTTAATGTGTCTAATTTGTCTCCATTTGATATGGATGTATACTCGAGGACAAATCTTTTCAAATAAAGAAGGATTGATGTGAGTAAGAACCCACACATCGACTTTGAGTTAAATCTTTTAGTAGGACTAGTTATAAGGACCCTAAAGGTAGCTATTGGAGTATGCTAATTAATTCGTGGTAGATGGGATTGCTCAAGAAAGGATGGAAGCTTCATTGGGAAAAGGATGCATTAATAGCTTTATGCAGTTTCTATTAGTGATATGCCCTGGAGCTCATATGTAATAGGGTTTTTATCTATGTATAAAATATTTTACATGAATAATAACAAGGTGTTCACACATTCTTTAGTGCTTTTGTGTATTAAAATTTGTATGCATATGACTTAAACTATATAATGCAATCCTTGATATAAAAAGACAATACAAAGGTAATTAAAAATGATATGAGATATCTATTGTTTAATATATACCTAAATTATCTCTATCCATTATATTAACAAGACAAGATATTGTTAATACAGATAGACTAACATATGTCATACTTCTTGAATAGTTCAATCACTCATCCTCGTTAGTTGTGATCATTGAGATTGTAACACCTTCTGTATAATTCCAAGACTATATTGATTTATTAACATTTATACTACAGTCCATTTGTTATTTAATTTGGAAAAATCTAGCAGCATGATGGCTTAATATTCATACTGCCCAAACTTGCAATATTCAGGTTACACTCCCAAACATCATTTCTCCAGCTCCCAAACTTCAACAATCAACACAGCACTTCAAAATGATTCATCATGCAATCAACTAAAAGCATATCTTCAAGCACACCAACCATAAATTTTACTAAGGTCATAAGTTATTACAATAACTTCATAAAGTATTATGAAAATCTTGCCAAATATTTATAACCCAAAAGTAACAAAAGTTCTCCTACTCTTTACATGCCACTACTAGTCTTCAGTGTCAGCTGGCTACACCTATTCCTGCGCACAGTCACAATAAACTATACGCTAATCAATATAGTCACTTAGTGGTGGATACATTACATAAAATTTCACTTACTATATTCTAAGTATTTAAATCAATTAAATTCATTAACAGTTTAATGAATTTTCAGATTTCATAAATTTCAAATTTATTCTCCTTTTGTCACAATTTTCTCCTAACTGGCTCAAAAATATTGTTTTATATCTAACTTCACAATTTCACCATTTTAAGTGAAAAATTTTAGTTATACCCTTGAAGTTTGACTTTTTCAATTTGGATCAATTTTTTACTTTTTGGTTGACTTTTCCTCAATTTACCCAATTTAATTCTAATTTTGATACGATTGACTCCCTTTGATTTTTACTTGATTTAATTACACAAATTATAATTTAGACCTTAAAATTTCTCCTTAGATGGAAAAATTATCATTGGGTCCCTGTAACTTTCCTTAATTAATGTTTTGCCCTTTTTAGTCAAATTGCCCATTTTGACCATTTTAACCACATTTTTACCACAATTTGCCCCTTTTTCCCTTGGTTAATCGCTTAATTACGTTTTTACCCCTATGAAACATATATATCCCATTTTTTACCTTATTTCATTTTTATTCATATTTTTAATATTTTAAGGGTCACAAATACCTCTTTTTCACAGTTTCATGTAAAAATTAACATTTTGCCCCTAGTTGTAGACAATAGAAAAACCATAAACCGAATAAGCGGGTGAGCAAATCCAATAGGTGGGAGCAACTATACCACTACGGTACAATGTTACTCCCCAGTATATCAGTATAATGAGCCGGCTAACAGTGCAATCTCACTCTTTCAGTACAATAACAATAGAGTGACAGTTAAAATAACAGTATAGTATACAAAACACTGTGGGATAGGTGCCCCTATGGCTAGCCATACTATCATAGGGTCCTGAGTTACCCACTGAGCACTAAGGGCATAATAAATTATTGTAATTTCTTACTTTATTTTATTTTTACACTGGTTTACATACCAAACACATTATATTAACGTTGTCATAATTTCATTTATACTCCTTCATGCTCATTAATTATACATTTCACAATTATACACATATTATTACAAAAATATACTTAAAACATGGCATTATATACATGTATACCATTCGGCCACTTAAAGGCCTCATGCTTACACATTATTTTATCCTTCCTTTTTTTGCCATACATAATTGTATATCCCTTTTATAACACAATGTAGTGAAACATACCATTTTCTCATAAATATTTTAAAGTTCCCATAAGTTCCATCATTATATAACTATGGCACAATTAAATAAAATTCTCAAAATTTATTCCAATTAATGTAATTACATTCCTTATACCTTAATTTATTCAATTAGTATTAAACATCTAATTAAAGATCAAATTACACTAAGGTACCATATTTGGCCAAGCCAATTACACTCACTTTTAATTTAATTTCTTCATTTATTTATGTTTTTAATGGTTCAAATTAACATTATATCACATTAGTTTAAATTATTTCATCATTTCATGCAATCTAGTATAGTTATATAATGTAGAAATCATAAAAAAATCAACTATTTATTAGTGAAATTAAATGTAATTTGTACCCACTAACCTCAATTAGGCTGTAGTCCACCTAATGTTCCTTTTCCTTCCTTTTTCCTCTTTGATTCCTTTCTTCTTCTATGTGTTCCTCTTTAGGCCGAATTTGCAAGGGAGAAAATCACATCATTAATGCATGTTTTTTAGCAATTTAAAATCACCACTATAATTTCCTAGCTCAATTCTACATGCCTATAAAATTTTCCCTTCAAATTCCTCCTAAAACTCAATAAATCACAAAATCTTACCTTAGGGTTTTTGCCTTAAATCCCTAATTTCTTGGCCTCCTTTTGATAAAATTCCTTTTACAGGTTAAAGGGGATGAATTTCTAAGCTTTAGTTTGCAATTAGGGCTTGTGATTTAATGAAATAAAACTTGGGATGAAGGAAAATGGAGGAGAGGAAACAAAAGTGAGGAATTCAGATTTTGAAGAAAAAGAGGAGAAAGTTGTAGAAATTTTAGGGTTGTTTGTAGATTTTATTGAGCTATTATATGGTGTCTTTGAGTGTCCCAAAGGAGGGGCCAAGATTCAATCACATCTATTAGATCCAAAGGCTCTAATTTTTGTCACTTATTGGCCATACATCAAGCTAGGCTCATCTTACGAGCCTAAGCTCACTCACACTTGATTATAACCTTATATTAATGTCTCATTTATCTTTTTAGGGTCAAATTCTCTAGTTTGACCCTCCAAATGACTCGATCTCGATTTTGTACCTTGAAATATGAATTCTCGTTCCTAATATCAGATTGCCCTAAAATTTTTCACTAAGTGTCCTTACATATTCAAGAATGTGTGGGTAAAATTTCAGCCCATTTTAACATCTTTTGGGTATATTTTTGGCCCAAACAACCTGCTTAGCTAGGCCAAAACCCAAAATTCTAGAATTATCAGAATTACTATTTTTCAATTCCTATGGCGTTTTAACATTAGTTACATGTTATATATGAATGTTTTTGAGAAATTAGAGATCTCTAGGCCCTCAATTGCTCAGTTAAAGTTTTGGTCATCCTAGTGAAATTTTTCTTTATTTGTATGTTTAGCTATTTGATCCCAGTTTCTTTTCAAATTATACCATTAGACTCTAATCAACCTATACTTTCATTTCTCAGTCTTAGGTCACACTCTCTGTTGGGTCCCCTATCTTGGGTTTTTAGGTCCCGACACAATTATCCCTTTATACTTGTCACCCAGTTTTTTCGTCCTATTCAACTTCAATTTTCCCAAAATTTAACCTAGGGTAATTTTTCATGTTCTGTAACTTAACATGTATGACAGATGAAAAAATTTGGCTGTTATAGAGATGATCAAAGTTAACATTTGTGTAGACACCGTGACCCAAGGCAGCTTAGATTAGGGTTACCTGATGATGAAAAATAATATATTTCTGATAGAGAAGTACAAATCTTGAAAGATTTGACCTTAAATTTCACATTTTTATAAAAAATTGGTAGTTTTTTTAAGTGTTTTTAAAATATTTTGATAAAAAAGCATAAAAAACCTTGAGTTTGGCCTTTAATCATGACAGATGGACATCTATCATAGGTGGGACAGTCATTTGTGGCTATTTCCCTCTAATCTAGGTCAAATTAGAGGCATTATTGTAATTTTTAAGGAGTCATGTAAGGGACAACTCGTCTGTCCATGATGGATGCTCGTTTGTGGGGTTATTTTCAGATTTTTCACATTTTCCAGTTTTAAAAAAAAATCTGAGAGAGGATGATTTAGGGGGACACCTGATTTGGAGGGGATTTTATCCTTTCATATCTAGAGAGTTGGAGTTGGAGTTGGAGTGAGTCTCTAACCCTCCTCCAGATATAAAAGCCTAAATTAGGGTTTTTGGCGAGAAAGGGGAAGATTAAGAGAAAGAAAAGTTTCTTCTTAGAGAGAAAAACCAATTTTATTCTTTGGGGAAGATAACGTTTGATATAGATTTTTGATCCAACCAAAGACATAAAAAATTTTTTCTCCCTGAACATGAAATCCGATGATCGGAGTGAGACAGATATTTCTAATCCTATAGAATCAAAATATCCTGAGGGTAATACTCTAGGTCCTCTTTTTCTCTCTCTAGTTCATCTTTATAACCATGTGAATATATAAGCACTTTCATGATATTGCAATGTGTATTTTTATGTTGTTTTATTTGAATCTATTCAATTTCATGATGCCATGATGATTAAGGGATGTCAATATGCTAGGATGATGTATTTAGGCTTAATTTTCCTCTATGGATATATGTTTTTATCTCTTATGTTAAAATCATGTTTTACATATTATTTGTTGCTATTATTTAATTAAAAATATGTATTAGGGGTTATATTCAGATTTGGCATGCTCTAGGACTAGAAGATTGTGTATTTAGGGCTTATTTAGACCTTTGTATATTTTGTTGCCTTGAATCTACTTTTTGTGTCTATTTTTAGGTGATAGATGGGAAGAAAGCATTATGGACATTAGTTAGTCAATGCGATAGGTGGGACATCGTGGTGCTCTCTCTTTGTTCAGTCCCTCCTCTTGCTTTGGGCATCCGTCGGTTCCCAAGGGCATCTGTGGCTTGATTCTTTTGAATTTTTTTTTATTATTTCAAGGTCTTATTTTATATTTAATTCACCTCTTTTAGAATCTTTATGTTAGTTTATCTTTTGTATTTTTTTATTTGTGTATATTCTTCTTTGTATCTTTATCTTTATTTTATTATGGTTGTTCTATTTATTATTTTGATTTGTTTTTAGTGTTCATTTTTTAAATGATAATTAATTGACTTTTTATGTTTTATGTGAGCAATTTATTTTATGAGCTTCTGGAGTTCTCGAGGGTAATCATACTTTGGGAGTCGTGCCCCAAATTGGTTCTCTCTCTCTTTTTATTATTCTACATTTAGATTATTTTATTTAATTTTTTCTTTATTTATTTAATTTTGGTACTTTGTTTATTTTGGTTTTACTTATTTTTGGGGATGTAATAGGTAGTAATAAAATGATTTTTGCATGTTAAATGGAAAACTCACTTGAAAACCATTTCTATTAATTAATCGAATTTTTTTGAATAAAATGGACCAATGTTCAATTTTGATCCAAAATTGCACCATAAAAAGAGACCCTTGTTTTCTCCAAAATGGGATCACTCTTCCCGCGTTTTCGTCAAAATCGAACAAAGGCTCTTTATCCTTTTTCTGTAAAAATTATGCATGAGGGAAACAACGTTCCCAAAATTCAATTAATTACCCGTTTTATGTATGTTATTTCATTTTGTATATTGTTCTTCTTTTGAGATGATTTGCTTATGCAATAATTAAAGTAGGAACTTTATTTTATTTTATTGCTTTCCTATATGATTGGAGTGTTTATTTATCGCAATACATTGTGTTAGAAGGGAGGTAGTGGATTAATATTTAAAACTTAATTATAAAACAACATTTAACTGAGGTGCCAAGTAAGGATGATGTCTCAAACACCATTCTTTGTTTGAGCATTAAAAGGTCAAGATTCATTTTCCAATGTTCTGTTAGGTTGAGACTCAATGACACCTGCCTCTTTGTGCCCTTATTAGATGCCTTCATAGCTTGACTATCAAAATAGATGAGGCCTAAAACCCTTTTATTGTGAAATGACTAAATTATGAGATATAGTGAGCTTTGACCCGATCTTATACCCTAAAAGTAGGCCTCCGAGAACCCAACTGGCATCTAATGGACTTTGATGCGTGTCACAGTGATGGATCTTTTGAGGAGTAAAGAAACCTTGCTCCTAAAAGTAACTTAGTTAAGTTAGTTATAATTAAGTTTTTTTCCTATTAATCTTATCTTCTTTCGAAATTACATCTTCTGCATACATACTAGAGTCTTAGAATTGAGTTAGAGATCCCTATTTTAGCCTTGATGCTATCCTAAAACATGATCTACGTTCACACAATGTGGAAAGGTGTCAATGAGACCCATTAGCCCAAGTCTTGTACCAAATGGTATATAAAATGGTGACCCATCGGTCGTTATGCTCGTGATGAGCTATAACTATTGGTAGGGACTATGCTTGGGTAGCCATAAAGTTTAATCACACTAACTCAAGCCCATGTAATGACAATAGCTACGTCCCTTAGGTTATATAACCATAATAGCTTCTGCTTGCTATGTGGACCATTATGTATTAACCAAACTCAAGTAAATTAGGAGGGTACTAGGCTGCCTTGCCTTGATGGGCCTAACCTAATTTGTATGAGTTAGTCAAAATACATAACGATCAAAATCCATACGCCCGTGCTTTTAATTAAGAGATGTTATGCTGTCAATTTTTCTTCATGCACCATATACATCTATTGGGTTCCCTGTTGACCCATGGGCTAAGCTACCTAAGAAAGAGACTGCACGACCTCCTGTGTTGGAGCGATAAGGGTGGAAAGCTTAATCTATGCTTGTGTGTGATTGTCATTGACATCCAATGAAAGCATTCATTGCATCCATACATCATGTATATACCATGTTCATACATCATCCATCATGCATCACTCCTAACTCTTAATTGTTGAGGCTATCATAGATTCATCTAGGTAGTCCAGAGGGTCAGACGGTCACCAAAGATCAACATTTGAGTTTCTCAAGTTAAGGTTAGAGTCAAGTTTAGGATTGGAATCAAAGGTTAGCTTAGAGTTGAGTTTAAGCCATTTTTCAGAAAGCAGTAAGGAAACAAAATCAGTGATGGATGACTAGCAATTGAATGAGATTGGGAGAGTTATAGATAAGGTAACAAGGCTTACATCCTTAAGGGAAAGGTTGGACACTTCTATTTTAGGGCATTCTACGATAAGGGATGAACTGGATCGGAGGCTAGATTCCAAGATTTTAAAAAGAGGATGATGGCTATGATTGGCGAACTGGTGGCTTTTTCAGCACCAAATGCTAGAACTCGGCTTGTAGCACCTGTTTATGAGATAGCGAATCCAAAACATGTAGGGGACACTACTGTAATGGATGCTACTATGCCTTGGATCTACCAAGAAGAGAAAAAAGACATGAGCCAAAAAATGATTATATCGAGGAGGAAGATGAGGAATATGTTTCTTCAATAATGAATGTAAGAAATAGAGGTGCTAGTGCTAAGAATGCGACTTTTAAGAAAATGAAAGAGAAGGTTGAAGCAACGTCTAGGTTGTTATTTGCTGGGAAAGGGATAAACCTTGAAGATAAGGATTTAGATGGATATAAGCCACTACCCCAAAGGTTCAAGATGCCTGATCTGCCTAGATTCAACAATACTTTGGATCTTTATACATATGTTAAGCAGTATACGCTAATCATGAAAGGGACAACCTTGATGAGGAAGCAGAAGGTGGAGTGTTTTTATTTGAGTTTAATAGGGTCGATGATAGACTGGTATCATGTATTAGATAGGCACACTAAGGAAGATTGGGACTTGCTAACTGAAGAGTTCCTTAAGCAACATGATTATAGTACCAGGATGGAGGTCACTCTGAAAGACCTTGAATTCCTCCAGCAAAAGCATAATGAGTCCTTTCACGAGTACCTCACAAGGTAGAGGAATCGAGTAATGGAGATAAAGAGGAAGCCTAATACAACTGACCAAATTAGGCTCTTCATTTGAAATGCAAGTCCTTACTTGAGGGATGGCCTAAAGATGAAGGAGTTGAAGGATTGAGAGTCTATAAAGGATATAGCCATAGAGGCTAAGGGTGAGTATTTAGCTCAAAGAGCCAATAATAAGGGTACGAAGAGGAACTTTGGTAATAAAAAAAATAGTCAAAATTAGCAGTAAAACGAATAGAACTAGGAAAAAAGTTGAGGTATCTATTGCAGAGGTTAATCAAAGGCACTACTCCAACCTCGGCAAGTCACTATCTTGGGTGTTGGACTGGCTGAGTAAGGAAGGAAAACTTCAGCCATCACCATTAAGGCCTACTAAGAGTCAAGGGTTGCCCCACCATAGGGAAGATCAGTATTATGCTTACCACAAGCATACTAGGCAGCTCATTGACTATTACCGCACCATGAGGAATAAGATTTAGGATTTGATAGACAACAAACAAATTTTAAATCCTAAAAAAAGAGATAAAAGGAAAAAATGAGGGTATAAGGCCATACTACCTCCGGTGTTTATGATTGGGTCTAATTTACCTAAATGGTATGTGTTGGGAGACCTATATGGGAATGAGTACATGGCCATTACTTATTCCAACCCCAAAGCAACAAAGTCAAGTGAAGAAAATTAATAATTATTGAAAATATGCCATGGGTAAGACTCAAAAAGGGAAAAAGTAGATAACAAAAGCCCTGTGGGTCAAAAACTGAAAAAATGGCAACCTTGCTAAAATTGGGCACTCCGTTAAGGTAAAAGCCGAAAAAAGGCATCCTGAGCAAAATTTAGGGGTTGAGAGAAAATAATCAATCAAGAAAATTTAGGTGTTCATAATTTTTTTAAAATTTCATTTTGAGAGTAAGTAATATATGTCACTAAGATAATGTCAAATAATGATCTTGTGTACTAAAATCAGAAAGAAATACCGCATTTTTATTAAAAAACATTATTAATTTATTCAAAAGTAGTCATTTTCTTTTCATATGTTTAAACTTTAAAAAGTTCTAATGAGAACAAAAACATACTCCATGATAGTATCTAATTAGTCTATCTATATTACATTGCTTTCTCCCTATAGGTGCCTGAGATGAAGTGTTCTATTGTTGACCGTTGGACCTATGACCAACTGCTTGTATGAGGTGGAGGTGGTGAAGTCATAGACATTGATTTTAGGGATAACAATCCTCACAAGAAGCCATATTTAAATACTCCGATAGTAGCTTGTCAGAAAAGGAGTGGAGAGTGGACCATCATGGAAACACAACAGGCACCTAAAAATGTCCTGACTGTCCCTATACTAATGTGTACAGTGAGCAGTGATATAAAAGGTGGTCTGAGGTAATCCACACAAAAGGATTTATCCAGAAGGTACATCCCGAACCACGGAAGAGATGGGTAACCAAGTGCACTTGAATGCGATATCATCATTTGCTAAGTAAGCCAACCAGACAATCCCCCTCATGGATTGAATAAAACTAATGTTGTTTATGCCTAAGGTTATAATATCTTATAGGATAAGTGTCCGTGGCCTTGACCTAAGGAAGAGCCTTTGGTAGTAGCTTTAGCTTCTCATGTAACCATATCTGAAACAAAACAAGAAGAAAAAAAAATGAAAATATGGAAAAGAAAGATGAAAGAAAAAGCCACTGTGATGAGTTGGGATTATCTTAGGCAAAAATGAGGTAAGGAAATACGTGATAATCCAAAAGGATGCATTTTCCAACAAGAGAAGCTAGTGTAAAAACCCATAAAGGGCATACTATCTTTAAAATAATGACATACCAGGAGAAATAAGGGGCTACCGGTGAGGCAAGTAAAAGGGTCAGCACAAATGACATCTAGGCCCAAAATTGTCTCTGCCAAAACCAAAGAAAATGGGTTGCACCCTTTGCGCACACCGTCTATGACACTGAACAATCCATAATCTCCAATCAGGCCATCTAAACACATCAATAATCATCAAGCAAAATAGCAGAGCAAGATCACACTAGACTGAAATATATGCACATCATCAAAATTATCCAGGACATCAGTCAATCACTCTAATTAAAAAGTCTTCCCTCGAGGTACTAAAACTCTGGCCTCAAAAGGAAGAACACCCAAAGCCCGAGTCACTTTTTTAGGATAGCCAAGCATGATAGAAGATAGATAGGGTTAAGTACCAGGTGCAAATCTCACACCAATGATCTCAGCAAATTCCTCAAGTAGGGGGCACAATTCCTGATTTGTGAATCTAGAACCATGAAACTTTGGGTCCCAATACCTTATAATAGCTTAAATCAGGGTCCTATTTAATTTCACTCTTCTTAAAAATCTCAAATTTGAGTTTGGGGCCAAAAGTAGGTCTTTCTAAGTTCTTATGTCATCTAGCAATCGATGTAATTTTATAATAGCTGGGGTCGACATGGTGGAAATTTTCAAGTGCTCTAAATGCAAAAATAATAATGAAAAATAAATAAATGAAGGAAAAAAATAATTGTAAATAAAGATAAAGAGGGAGAAGGAAGAAAAAAACTTGGAATGAAGCTTTTTGGAAGAGAAGAGGTCAAAAGGCACCAGGACCAAGAAAATATTCAGAATATTTGTAGTAAAGGTGCCATTAGCAATATATGCCTTGCTCGTCTATCACTTAAAAATTTAAAAAATAAAGCCTTTTCTTCTTCTTCTTCTTTTTCTTCCTCTTTCTCCCTCTGTAATAGCCATTAGCAATGTTTTTGGGTTTTCTCTCGATTTTCATACCTTTTCTCTCTCATTTTCATTTGTTTTATGTACCATTCACGTAGAAATTCCCCTATAGTCGATGCATACCTTGGTGCATCATTTATTTTGGCTTTCGTCATGTTTTTTGTTTACCCATTTTCTACACTTTAAGATGCCATACAGAGACACTCAGGCTACACCAGCTCTACCTATACCAGGATGGAGGACCCTTCAGTAGGCCGAGAGATATCGGGCCTTTTTTTAGTGCAGTTCAAGTCTAGTAAAATCATATCCCGACAGTTTCTACAGGCTATGAGGATGACTAAGGAGTTCAACGGATCATTGGCTGCTATAGGATGGACTGCGTTTCTCACTTTGGCCTTCCAGACATACCTTAATGTGAATAGAGAGTTCTTGGCTATTCTTCAGTACGGAGGCTACTAGAGATTCGATATAGAGGAAGAAGTGGTCTAGTTCAGAGTATGGGCATCCATATGAGGCTTCTAGTGGGACCAAACATTTTGACCCTAGAGAGGGGAGTAGATAGAGAGCACTAGGTAACCATTATGCTTCTGAGAGCAGTTTACTAGTCAAACATGTCCAAGAGCATGCTGCTGGCCACACAGGCTTTCAAATACATTTAGTGGGTTTTGGCTACATCATACCTTAGCCACACCGGCAGCCCTGGGTCGATCAATGTAGTTGACATTGTCTATTTATGGGCTATACATAGAGGTAATAAGGTAGATATTACGCACGACATCATCGCCACCTTGCTTAGAGTTGCTACCTAGCCTACGTCATAGATATGCATCGAGGGAGTAGTGACCCGACCATTGCTGGACCTGGAGATAGATAATAGGACATTCGGTTGGCCACTCCAAGAGGACATTTTGTAGATATGCAGGCTACTCTCATTATGAAAATGGTCAAGCCGATACAATGGCGAAAGGGCTAGTACAGATTATTAACCATCCCCAAGATCAAATAGAGCTACAGCCTGGACCCTATTGTGCCGGAGCCACCAGTAGAAGACGAGGATTAGGATTAGCCTTAGCCACTTCAAACACCACTAGTGTAATGGCCTTAACACCATATCAATCGTGAACAGTACTTTCCGATGGTAAATAGTGCTTTTCGGGCTCGAAAGAGTACCTCGAAGTTAAAAATATTTTATTTGATCGTCGAAAAGTATTGATCATGGTGAGTCCGAGGTTGAAATTTGAAGTAAAACTGGGGTCAAATAGATCTCCAAAAGTCAAAAATACGAAAAAGGTAGCGAGTCAATTTCTTTAGTAAGGAAAGAGATTTGATTTTGCATAAATTTTTAAAAATAGTAAATCAACTCCGAAAATTTCAAGAATTTGCATGTCTACATGAATTTTTATGTATAATATTTTGGTGATGGGAATTGAATTTTTCGGTGATACGACAATTGTCGAATCGGACAGATAAATTTGAATAAGATCGATAACGGACTCTGATTGAGCCAAAAATTTATGTACTAGCTATTTTTGATGTTATAAAAATGATGGAATCAACTTTGAAGTAATTTGAAGTGAGGAAGAGAGGAAAATTGGACTAGGCCTTAAATGGCAAAAAATGGGCCTTAATTTTAAATTGGGCTAAGCCCATTAATTAAGCCCACTTTTGAGCCCATTAAGGGAGTATAAATAGTTGGAAAAATCTGGGAATAACCTAGAAATTTTCAGCTTTCCCTTCTCCTCTTGAGGTGGCCGAATATGGCTTCCCTTTCTTCTCTCTCTAATTTTCTTTCAATCCACTCCAAATCACCACTATATCCCAATATAAGAAATATAATTCCATCCATCTAGTTTATGTTTATAGCCTCTAACCTTTGATTAAAGCAAAGGAAGCAAAGGAAATCAAAGGATAAAGATATAAGTGCTAAGTGAGGTAAGAAATTTTAATGGTTTTTAATTTGATCAAAGGTGCCTATAGGTAGATATAAGTGTCTAGAGATCATTTTTGAGGTCAAATGGGCTAAAAATGTTGTTATCTTGATGTTTTCCTTGGTGAAGATTTCGATGCCTTAATGAAGAAGTTGAAGATAGATGAAAATATGTGGTTCAAGGCAAAAGAAAGGAAGCTCTAGGAAAGTTAAGCATGAAAAAATTATAAATGGCTACAAAATCCTTTAATTTTCCATTATTGTGAATTAATTTCTATTATGTAATTAGGGTAAAAATTGTTAAATTATTTAAATGTTGAAATCAGTATGGGGAAAATGAAATTAAACCTTGTAAGAGATTAATGAAATGATTAAAGTAAGGAAGAAAAAATTTTTTAGGGAATTTAATATAAGTGGCCGAAATATTCCTTAAGGGAAAACATTGAAATTTTGTATGAAATTAAGACACAATAGTTTAAATTAGTTATAGGAATAATTATTAGTGTCCATAAATTTTTAAATAATATTTAAAATTTATTTTAGAATTTTTATGATTTTGTAAGGTGTATGTATATAGTAAAAATAACAAATTATTGTAGAATAATTCATTAAATGAGTGAAGAATGATAGTAAAGGTGAAATAAAATGTCCATAAATTTTTATGAAATTTATAGAAATTATTTAAATATTTTTAGAATATTTGTTAAATGATGTAGTTAACAAAAATAATGAAATTTTGTTAATTATGTTATGAAACAATAATAATAGTGGAATAAAGTCTATATAAATTTTTATGAAGTTTTTATGAATTATGAGAATATTTTTGGAATAATTATTGAATTATAAAACTAATAAGAATAATGAATTATTGTGAAATAATTCATAAAATGAGTGAAAATAATGAAAATTGTAAAATAATGTGTATATAACTTTTTGTAGAAATTATATGAAATATTATAATATTTTTGAGATTTAACATTGAATATGTCTAATTAAAAATATTGAATTATTGAGAAATAATTTGATAAATAAGTACAAGATGGTAAATTATATGAAGAAAATTATTTTGGTATAAAAAGGGAGTGAAAAAGCCAACTATTGCATTTACGGAAAATAAAATAATGAATTTTATCAATATAATTTGCAATTGTTCAAAAAGTTATAAAATAAATGTTTGACTAATTTATCAAAATAAATTAGTCAATAAAAAGTATTAAAAGAGTAAATTATTATAAAATAATTCGCCAACTGAATAAAAGTTGGTATACCCAAATGACTAAAATTTCGGACAAAAAAAGAAAAATCATTAAAAAGATAATTATTGAATTGTTAAAAGATAATTCACAGAGGATTACACAAAAAGAATATAAGAAATTATGAATTATAATGTTATAATTCATAAAGTGCATAAAAGACTGAAAAATCTTAAGTGGCCGAGTGAATTATTGAAAAATAATTCACAAAAGTGATTTAAAAAGATAAAGTGAAAGAAAGTAAAAGAAAGAAAAAGCTACTGAATAGTCAAAAGCACTAAAAAAGACTGCAATTGACAAAAATGTATTGTATCAAGAAATAAAACAAAGAAACTAATGATTTTTAAATATTTAAAAATTATTTCAAATATAATTAATTGTTTTGCCCTTAGCAATAGTCAAGTAATGATATTCTTGGTTAGGATATAATTGGCTAGCCATAGAGACACCCTATACCTCGGTACAAGTCATGGTGACTTGCTTTGCTATGGGTAGGATCTCTGATCTCCATAGCTCCATTATTTTAAGTGAAAGTGAAAGTGAAATGTTTTTCGAGAAATGGTCCATTGGGGATCATTTCTCTCTCAGTGGGACCTTTAGGTCCATGTCCCGCATATCCTTTTTGGGAGTTCTGTCATATTGCACTAGGGACATATTGTAATGAATAAATTAGTATGATTTAAATGAATTGAATGAAAAATAATTTGTTTGAAAGAAAATAAAAAGTTGGGATAAAACTGTAATATTTCTCAAAAATTGTGATTAATAAGAAAAAATTAAAAAGAAATGTTTTGTAAGAATAAAATGTTAAATGAAGATTAAATTAAGCTTTTGTAAAGAAAAATAAAGGTTTAAAATGAATTTTTATATGAAAAAGATAAATTAAAATTAGTTGGTATTTTATGTATCAATTATTATTTTGAAAAATAACAAATTTGAAAAATAGTACTAATTTTCTATTTAAAGTAAAAAAGTGAAAACACTGTCCTTAAGTGAAAATTTATGCCTAAATAATGAATTCTCGAAAGAAAAGTTAAATGAAAAGTAAAATGATAAAAAGGCATAATATTGTTCAATTAGGAAAAAGAAAAAGATACAAAGTCCCAAATAAGTTTTCGAATATGTTTAAATGTAAAAAAAAAAGGAATAAAGATTGTGTGTAAAGTATTCCAAAATAACTGTATCACTTTGCATTAAAGGTTAAAAGCCTTTAAAATAGTAATGTATTAATTGGTTAAAACGTTAAAATAAAATAAAGAATAAATAGCGAAAAATTATAATAATATCACACATTGGATAACTAAAAAATCAATCGAGAAATAAAATAGTGAAAAGATTTGGTACCATTAAAGATATGAGTACCAATATGAATCATTAAATGGAATGATAATTAAATCAATGTGACTAAAGATGTAAAACCAAAGTTAAGTGAAGGTGAAAGCTAAAGTAAAGAAGAAACGTAAAAGCAAAAGTTAATCTGAAATCGATTTACACATGAAAGTAACAAAAAGAAAATTAAAAGGTTTAAAAACAAAGCAAAAAGATTACCAAAATGTGGGTGGATAATGAAATTAGTGTTAACGGAATTAAAAATAAATTTATGATGGAATAAGGATAAAAGATGCATAATCTATGTAATTATGCTTTAATTGAAAAATTCTAGAATTAGTAGTCATCACTGAGCATGTCTAGTGCTCAGCACGTAGTGTTTACTGCGTGCAGGTTATAAAGTGATGCGGGAGCATAATACATAGTGGAGCAAGATCGGAAAAAAAGAAATAGTGCTAAATTGAGTTATATTATGGCATGTATATACGTAGACAATTAAGGTAAAATATTAAACTGTATTTTGATTATTGTTATTATGATTATTGATGGGTGAGTGTTGGTGAAAGTGTTTGCATGAATTTTATTAGTGTATGTTTAATTGTTTAAAATGTTATCGAATGAATATAAAATTTTGAAGTAAAGGTATTAAAGTGCTTCGGAAAAGACTGTTCCGTGAAGGGTGTGATATTTAGTGGTATCAGAGCAAAGGTTTAAGCGGTACTAAGATCGAAGGGGGATAAGTTTAAGAGATTGGTTTGTCTGTATATACATGCCAATTATAAGTGGATAAGTGTTAAGTAGTCTGACGTGTACGTGCTCCCCTACCTGTTTTAAGTGAAAAGTTGACATTTGATTGAGATTGTCTGGTGTGAAAGGATTGATTCTATGCAGTAGAGATGGTAGTGAGTGAGAATGGAAGTATTGCTACTTGACATCTCATGGAGGTCAAAGCAGGAAAAAGAAGAGTTGACTGAAATTGAGTGTAAATGTGAGAGTTTAAGTGTCTATATGGATGAAAAACAGTCTAAAAAAGGACAAAATAAAGAATGTGTCGGAAAGTTAAAAGGGGATTATATATTGAGTACAGATAAATTATGTAGGACGAAGCGATACCTTGACTGGGTTATCATGATTTAAGAATGCTATTGAGCAAATTATTACGATTATAAGTTGAGGTTGTTTAAGATGCTTTATATACCTGTCAGTGATTCCTTTACAGGAGTAGGAATTTGATTGCACATACATAGTATTAGGATGTGCTATGCATCTGTGTCATATGAGAATACGTAACAGTATTCTATCTGCATACATGAAATCATACATTCATTGCATAGCATTTCACATTTTTTGACAGCATTTGATCTGCATCATACTATATGTATAGGCCCCACTTGATAGGATGGAACTGACAGATGGAACTGACAGGGGATATGATGAGCATAGGGATGACTTGAGAATGAGACGAGGAATAGTGTGCTTAAGATTATTTTCCGTATTTGATGTGGCCATTATGAGTTATTGGTCAATTCAATTAGATTTGTTAGTGCACCGAGCCCTTGATGAATCAATAGAAAGGGGCATCCATCTTTACTTAGATCCATGTTAGAGGATTTAAGTAGTAACCACCTAATATGTTTTAAGATATTGAAAGAGTATGATGAGTATTTGGGATTTGCTCTGTAAGTATTTAAAGATAAGTAACTATCTGCTCAGTTTGGTGAATGTGACTTCAGGTTAAATGGAAAGTTTCTGGATTTATCTAGGCATTACAGAAAAGTTAACATAATGGCTAAAACCCTCGGCCTAAGAATTTGTATTTGAGTAATGTGAATGTGCTTAAATATTGATGTCTGAAGAATTTGTATGAATGATTAATGATAAGGTTTTCAATTCTTTGAGCTATGAATGCCAGTTTAAGTTTGGCTTTAGATGGACATTGCTAGTTAAAGTATAAGTAAAACTGATATTGTACATTGGGTGAGAAAATGGTTCTAAAAGAAAATGTTTATGTGATAGTCATTGTGAATAAGTTAAAAGATTAGTTCTCCAGCTGCCAAGATAGTAATATTTTGTATCCTGAAAATCATCAGATGTACCAAGATTAAAATTTTAGTATTGAAATGTCATGTTAAAAGAGTGATATGATAGATAGTGTAAGTATATGTTTGGTATGTCAGCAAATGAAAGCAAAATATTAGATTCTTTTGAGAATTGCTTCGACTTATAATGATATCCCATTGGAAATGGGACAATGTGATTAAAGATTCTGTTATCGGATTGTATGAGTGTCAAAGAGGAAAGATGCTATATAGGAGATTAGTAATAATCTCAATATTAACATGATGATCCACCCCAGAACTGATGGTCAGTCGAAGTGGATAATTCAGATATTGAAAGAATGGTTATAGTAAAGTGTATGTAAATGTGATAACGGTTGTGAAAAGTGCTTATTTATAGTAGAAACCGACTCTCATAGAGACAATGTCAAAAAAGAAATGATAAGTCCTCTGTGTTGGACTTAATTAAGTACAAAAAACTTAGTAAGATTTAATTTGAATCGAAATATGGAGAAAACTACAAACAGGGATGAGTTGACCTGTGAAAAGAAACTGATAAAGATTTTTGATATCGAGATTGGTTAGCTTTAAAAGTAAGTGGATTCCATTAGTAAAGATGCTTCAGAACCATCGAATGTGAATGAAGGTTCGATAAAATAAAAGTATTGTATCATCTACTTTTCAATATAAGTAAATTTCGAAGATGAAATTTCTTTTGATAGGGGAGAAATGTAATGGCCTCAACACCGGACTTCGTAAACAGTACTTTCCGATGGTAAATAGTGCTTTTCGGACCCGAAAGGAGACCTAAAAGTAAAAAATATTTTATTTGACCGTCGAAAAGTATTGGTCATGGTGAGTCCGAGGTTATAATTTGAAGTAAAATTGGGGTCAAATAGACCTCTAAAAGTAAAAAATACGAAAAAGATACCGAGTTAATTTTCTTGGTAGGAAAGGAGATTTGATTTTGTATAAATTTTTAAAAATAGGAAATAAATTCCAAAAATTGCCAGATTTTGCATGTCTACATAAATTTTTATGTAGAATATTTTGGTGATGAGAATTGAATTTTTCAGTGATACCGGCAGTTGTTGAATCGGACCAATAAGTTTGAATCGGATCGATAACGGACTCCGATTGAGCCAAAAATTTATGTACTAGCTATTTTTGATATGATAAAAATGATGAAATCATTATTGAAGTGATATGAAGTGAGGAAGAGAGAGAAATTGGATTGGGCCTTAAATGGGCCTAAATTTTAAATTGGGCTAAGCCCATTAATTAAGCTCACTTTTGGGCCCATTAAGGGAGTATAAATAGCTGGAAATATCTGGGAATAAACCAAAAATTTCTAACTCTCATTTCACCTCTTGAGGTGGTTGAATATGGCTTCCCTTTCTTCTCTCTCTCATTTTCTTTCAATCCACTCCAAATCACCACTAAATCCCAATATAAGAAATATAATTCCATCCCTTTAGTTTATTTTTATAGCCTCTAACCTTTGATTAAAGTAAAGGAAGCAAAGGAAATCAAGGGATAAAAATTTAAGTGCTAAGTAAGGTAAGAAATTTTAATGGTTTTTAATTTGATTAAAGGTGCCTATAGGTAGATTTAAGTATTTAGAGATCATTTTTAAGGTCAAATGGAGCTAAAAATGTTGTTATTTTAATGTTTTCCTTGGTGAAGATTTCGGCCTCTTAATGAACAAGTTGAAGATGGATGAAACTATATGGTTCAAGGCAAAGTAAAGGAAGCTCTAGAAAGGTTAAGCAAGGAAAAATTATAAGTGGCTACAAAATCCTTTAATTTTTCATTATTGTCAATTAATTTCTGTTATGTAATTAGAGTAAAAATTGTTAAATTGTTTAAATATTGAAATTAGTATGAAAAAATGAAATTAGACCTTGTAAGAGACTAATGGAATGATTAAAGTAAGGAAGAAAAATTTTTTTAGGGAATTTAATATTGGTGGCCGAAATGTTCCTTAAGGGAAAACATTGAAATTTTGCATGAAATTAAGAAATAATAGCTTAAATTAGTTATAGGAATAATTATTAGTGTCCATGAATTTTTAAAGAATATTTGAAATTTATTTTGGAATTTTTATGATTTTGTAAGGTGTATGTATATAGTAAAAATAGTGAATTATTGTAGAATAATTCATTAAATGAGTGAAGAATGATAGTAAAGGTGAAATAAAATGTCTATAAATGTTTATGAAATTTATCGAAATTATTTGAATATTTTTAGAATATTTATTAAATGATGTAGTTAACAAAAATAATTAAATTTTGTTAATTATGTTATGAAAAAATAATAATAGTGGAATAAAGTCTATACATTTTTATGAAATTTATATGAATTATGAGAATATTTTGAAATAATTATTGAATTATGAAATTAATAAGAATAATGAATTATTGTGAAATAATTCATAAAATGAGTGAAAATGATAAAAATTATAAAATAATGTGTATATAAATTTTTGTAGAAATTATATGAAATATTAGAATATTTTTGAGATTTAACATTGAATATGTCTAATTAAAAATACTGAATTATTGAGAAATAATTTGATAAATAAGTACAAAATGGTAAATTATGTGAAGAAAATTATTTTCGTATAAAAAAGGAGTGAAAAGGCCAATTATTGCATTTGCAGAAAATAAAATAATGAATTTTATCAATATAACTTGTAATTGTTCAAAAAGTTATAAAATAAATGTTTGGCTAATTTATGAAAATAAATTAGTCAATAAAAAGTATTAAGAGAGAAAATTATTATAAAATAATTTGCCAACTGAATCAAAGTTGGTAACCTGAATGACTAAAATTTTGGATAAAAAAAGAAAAATCGTAAAAAAGTTAATTATTGAATTGTTAAAAGATAATTCATAGAGGATTACACAAAAAGAATAAAAGAAATTGTGAATTATAATGCTATAATGCGATTGACAAAAATATATTGTATCAAGAAATAAAGGAAATAAACTAAAGATTTTTAAATGTTTAAAAATTATTTCAAATATAATTGATTGTTTTGCCCTTAGCAATAGTCATGTAATCATATTCTTGGTTGGAATATAATTGGCTAGCCATATGGACACCCTATACCGCGATGCAAGTCATGACAACTTGCTTTGTTATGGGTAGGATCTCTGATCTCCATAGCTCCAGTATTTTAAGTGAAAGTGAAATATTTTTCGAGAAATGGTCTCTTGGGGATCATTTCTCTCTCAGTGGGACCTTTAGGTCCATGTCTCGTATATCCTTTTTGAGAGTTATGTCATATTGCACTAGGGGCGTATCGTAATGAATAAATCAATATGATTTAAATGAATTGAATGAAAAATAATTTGTTTGAAAGAAAATAAAAAGTTGGGATAAAACTGTTATGTTTCTCAAAAATTGTGATTAATAAACAAAAATAAAAAAGAAATATTTTATAAGAATAAAATGTTACATAAAGAGTAAATTAAGCTTTTGTAAAGAAAAATAAAGGTTCAAAATGAATTTTTATATGAAAAATATAAATTAAAATTAGTTGGTATTTTATATACCAATTATTATTTTGAAAAATAACAAGTTTGGAAAATAGTACTAATTTCCTATTTAAAGTAAAAAGTGAAAACACTGTTCTTAAGTGAAAATTTATGCCTAATTAATGAATTCCTGAAAGAAAAGTTAAACGAAAAGTAAAACGATAAAAAGTCACAATATTGTTCAATTAGCAAAAAGAAAAAAAATACAAAGTTCTAAATAAGTTTTCAAACATGTTTAAATGTAAAAAAAAAAGGAATAAAAATTATATGCAAAGTGTTCCAAAATAACTGTATCACTTTGCATTAAAGTTTAAAAAGCCTTTAAAATAGTAATGTGTTAATTAGTTAAAAAGTTAAAGTAAAATAAAGAATAAATAACGAAAAATTATATTGATATCACACATTAGATAACTGAAAAATCAATAGAGAAATAAAATAGTGAAATGATTTGGTACCATTAAAGATACAAGTACCAATATAAATCGTTAAATGGAATGATAATTAAATCGATGTGACTAAAGATGTAAAACCAAAGTTAAGTAAAGGTGAAAGCTAAAGTGAAGAAGAAACGTAAAAGTAAAAGTTAATCTAAAATCGATTTACACATGAAAGTAACAAAAAGCAAATTAAAAGGTTTAGAAAAAAAGCAAAAAGATTACCAAAATATGGATGGATAATGAAATTAGTGTTAACGGAATTAAAAAAAAAATTTCTGATGGAATAAGGATTAAAGATGCATAATCTATGTAATTATGCTTTAATTAGGAAATTCTAGGATTAATAATTATTATTGAGCATGTCTAGTGCTCGGCACGTAGTAGTGTTTACTACGTGCAGGTTATGAAGTGATGCGGGAACATAATACATAGTGGAGTAAGATCGGAAAAGAAGAAATAGTGCTAAATCGAGTTGTATTATGACATGTATATATGTGGATAATTAAGGTAAATGATTAAACTGTATTTTGATTATTGTTATTATGATTATTGATGGGTGAGTGTCGGTGAAAGTGTTTGTATGAATTTTATTAGCGTATGTTTAATTGTTTAAAATATTATCGAATGAATAGAAAATTTTTAAGTAAAGGTATTAAAGTGTATTGAAATTGATCAATAGTAAATAGAAAAAAAATTTACCATTTAGTGTTATCTTTGCTTCGGAAAAGACTGTTCTGTGAATGGTGTGACATCCAGCACTGCCGGTTTAGCATGGTGACTAGAGAAAAGAGCCACAAAAGCCTTTAGGGGTAGGTTTGGACTCTAATTATGAGATGGACATGCAAATAGATCTCGATGAGCTTCTCGATATATCACCTTAGCCACCAGTGCATCCACGATAACTTATTAGGCACTGGCATTCACCAGCTAGGAAGTTAGAGAGGTACTCACAATATGGCCAGCCAGAGGCCTCCAATTCCACTGCTCCTCTGCCATATGGGCATTTTAGGGAATTCATATCCACTGCTTACCACCTGTGCAATTGACATCAGCACCATAACCTGGTGATATCTCAGAGAGGTTGTTTGCTGTGGGAGAGGGCATTAGGAGGAAGGATGATACCTTACAGGCAGTGCTGACCTTGGTACAATCTTTCTAGACTCAACATCAGGCCAATGTGTAGGGCATTAAAGCAGACCTAATAGCTGTAGGGTAGAGATTTGATGCGACCTGCAGATGGTTGATGAGTCCTTTACTCATATCAGATAATAGAGAAACCATATTGAGACAAAGTTCCCCAGAGGGAGGCAGGTTGTGGTTGAAATTGGTGAGTAGCTCAAGAGGTATATTAAGAACCTGAGAGACAATTTGGTGAGATATCTAGAGCATCACTCTAGGGCAGTCTCAGGAATGGGCCAGAGCTTAAAGCACCTAGCTGAGGTGATATTGTAGATTTTGTAGCCGTTGTTCTCTGCACTACCCGGGTTTGAGTTCAGGTTCAGGCAGCAGGGGGAGCAGCCACCGGCACCACCATAGGCAGTAGCATCACACAAACCTCTTAGGCCTTCAGCTTTTCGTTCTCCATTTGGATTAACCTACTGTAAAGCACCAGTACCCTCTCAGTAGTTTAATTATTTTGTATTTAGGGAGTTTAAAACTTTCGGGAAATTTTGATGTATTTAAAGATTATGACATATGTTTATTCATGTATTCACTTTTGCTTCATTTATGTTGTATTTATGTTTGATATGCCTAAAATAGAACTACATTATAAGATTGACAGTACAATGTGTGATTAAAATAATAACACGAAAAATGAAAAAGATAAAGTGACAAAATAAAACTTCATAAAAAAAATAAAAAATAAAAAACAAAAAACAAAAAATGAAAATGACAAATAAATTATGCATGGATCAACTATGATTAAATAAGCAAATGTAAAAATAATGGGCCCAAGTTTAATAAACAAAGTACTAATATCACACCTCTTTTTCCATAGGTACCCAAAGCCCCCTTAAGAGGCATATGCTTCACACTCTATGTGACCTATAGTAGACATTGTTTGCTTATGGAATGGAGAAACTTGTTAATGACACCGACACTAAATTATATCAGTAGGATAAAGTGTTTGTGAATGAGAGTGACACCGACACTAAAACAGATTAGAAGGATAAAGTGTTTGTGAATGGGAATGGAAAGGAACTGTGGTAGTCCTTCTCCCTTAGTTAGAGCTCCAAGACACCCACCTAACTATAAGAAGTCACCCAAATAAGTTGAAATAAAAAAAGATACATAACAAAGAGAAGCATAGATATTTTCTAATTTTAGAAAGATTTAAGGGAAAATGGTTAAAACCCCTAATTTCAAATTGGGCAAGGGAATTATGGAACTGATGGAAAGCTTCACCAATTATTGATCCATATGGCTAAAGATAAACTAGAGAACTTCATCAATAATTGATCCATATGGCTAAAGCCAAGATCACAGTATAAAACTAAAGCACACTGAAAGAATTATGTTGTAGTGTGTTCAAGATAGACATATAGTCCAGAAGGTTGTTTTAACTTCCAATAATGAGGGAAACAATTATATTGTAGTGTCGTTAAGATAGACCTATAGTCCAGAAGGTTGTTTTAACTTCCAATTATGAGGAAAAGCATTATGCTATAGTGTCTTCAAGATAGACCTATAGTATAGAAGGTTGCTTTAAGTTCCAATAATAAGGGAAAGAATTATACTGTAGTGTTTTCAAGATAAACGTATAGTCTAAAAGGTTATTTTAAATTGTAATGATGAGGGAAAAAATTATGCTTCAGTGTCTTCAAGATAGACCTATAGTCCATAAGGTTGTTTTAACTTCCAATGATGAGGGAAAGAATTATGCTATAGTGTCTTTAAGATGGAACTATAGTCTAAAATGTTATTTTAACTTCCAATAATAAGGAAAAGAATTATGCTGTAGTGTCTTTAAGATAGACCTATAGTCCAAAAGGTTATCTTAACTTCCAATGATGAGGGAAAGAATTATGCTGTAGTGTCTTCAAGGTAGACCTACACATATGGAGCAAGCTTTCAAGAACATACTATCAGTGACTCCTCACAAATGCATATTTATTAGAAATTCTCCAATAAGAATATTGTTTCAAAAAGGATAGATAATGCCTACAGATGGCATCAACCACCATAACTACAAGGTTAGGTATGCCTATAGATGGCACAAACCGTCTTATAGTTCTGTTTGATTTTGTATGCCGATAAACTAGCATTAATCAAATACAATAGTCTTATATTGTTCTGCATGCTGATAAGGTGGTGCTAATCAGATGCAATAAACTCTTCTCAATTTTGCATCCCAATAAGTTGGTGCTAATTAGATAGTCAACCAAGGGTTAACACACCGTCAAACAGATGGTAACTACCTAACCAAGGGTTAACACATCAACAAACTGATGGTAACTACCCAATCGAGGTTAACACATCGGCAAACTGATGGTAACTACCTAATTGAGGTTTAACACATCGGAAAACTAATGGTAACTACCCAACTCAGGGTTAACATATTGATAAACTGATGGTAACTACCCAATCAATGGTTAACACATCGACAAACTGATGGTAACTACCAAACCAAGGATTAACACATCGATAAGCTGACAATTACTACTCGACCAACAGACTTATTGCCTTAGATGGTACGTGTTTTAAGACAATCAACTAGAGATTCACTACCTTGGGTACGTGTCTTTTCCTTCACCCTAAATTTTGGTTCACTTTGGTACTAGTGTACCGGTTCCTTAAAATTAGAGGCAATTTTAGATATCGTGACCCAATACAACTTAGATCAAGGTTACCTGATGATGAGGAAACAATATATTTTTGATAGAAAATTATGAATCTTGAAAGCTTTGACCTTGAATTTCACATTTTTTTATAAAAACTTGGCAGTTTTTCTAAGTGTTTTTGAAATATTTTAACAAAAAAGCATAAAAACCTTAAGTTTAGCCTTTAGTCATGATAGACAGATGTCTATCATATGTGGGATGGCCATTCGTGGCCATTTTCCTCCAATCTAGGTCAAATTAGGGGTATTGTTATAATTTTTAGGGAGTCATGTGAGGGACGACCGTCTATCCATGATGGATGCCTGTCTATAGGGTTATTTCTAAATTTTCCATGTTTTTTTTTAAAAAAAAATCTGAGAGAGGATGATTTAGAGGGATTCCAAATTTAGAAAGGATTTCATCCTTCCATATTTGGAGAGTTGGAGTTAGAGTGAGTCTTTAACTCTCCTCCAGATATAAAAGCCTAAATTAGGTTTTTAACGAGAGAGGGGGAGACTAAAAGAAAAAAGAATTTCTTCCTAAAGAGAAAACCAAATTTCTTCTTTGAAAAAGATAAAGTTCAATACAGATTTTTTATCCAACCAAAGACACAAAAACTCTTTGTTTCCATGAACACAAAATTCAAAGATCAAAGTGGGACAAACATTTCTAATCCTATAGAATCAGAATATCCTGAAGGTAATATTCTAGGTTCTTCTCTTTCTCTCTCTGGTTTATCTTCATAACCATGTGAATATATAAACACATTTATGATACTGCAATGTATGTTTTTATGTTGTTTTATTTAAATATGTTCAATTTTGTGATGCCATGATGATCAAAGAATATCAATGTGTAAGGATGATGTATTAGGGCTTAATTTTCTTCCATGGATGTATGCTTTATCTCTTATGTTAAAATCATGTTTTACATAACATTTGTTGCTATTATTTAATTAAAAATATGTTTTAAGGGTTATATTTAGATTTGGCATGCTTTAGGACCAAAAGATTGTTTATTTAGGGCTTATTTAGACCTTTGTATATTTTGTTGCCTTAAATCTAATTTATGTGTCTATTTTTGGGTGGCCGACGAAAAAAAAAAGCATCACGGATGCATGTTTGTCAATGTGACAGGCAACACATTATGGTGCTCTCTCATTGTCCCATCCCTCCTCTTACTTTGGGTATCCGTTGGTTCCCAAGGGCTTCTATGGCTTGATTCCTTTGACTTTTTATTGTATTTCAAGGTCTTATTTTATATTTAAGTCACATCTTTTAGCATCGTTATGTTAGTTTATCTTTTATACTTTTATGTGTGCATATTCTTCTCTATATCTTTATCTTTATTTTATTATGGTTGTTTTGTTTATTATTTTGATTTGTTTTTAGTGTTCATTTTCTTTTAAAATGCTAATTAATTGACTTTTTATGTTTTGTTTGAACAATTTATTTTATGAGCTTTTAGAGTTCTCAAAGGTAATCATACTTTAGGAGTTGTGCCCCCAATCGGTTTTTCTCTTTTTTTATTATTCTACATTTAGATTATTTTATTTATTTTTTGCTTTATTTATCTAATTTTGGTACTTTGTTTATTTTGGTTGTACTTATTTTTGGGGATGTAATAGGTAGTAATAAAATGATTTTTGCACGTTAAATGGAAAACTCACTTGAAAACCATTTCTATTAATTAATCAATTTTTTTTAAGTAAAATGGACCAATGTCCAATTTTGATTCAAAACCACACCATAAAAGGGGCGTTTTGTTCTCTCCAAAATGGGATCACTCATCCCGCATTTTCATCAAAATTGAACAAAGGTTCTTTATCCTTTTTTTTTTGTAAAAATTGCACATGAGGGAACCAATGTTCCCAAAATTCAATTAATTTCTCACTTTATGTATGCTATGTCATTTTGTATATTAATCTTCTTTCGGGGTAATAATTTAAGTAGGATCTTTATTTTATTTTATTACTTTCCTACATGATTGGAGTATTTATTTATTGCAATGCATTGTGTGAGAAGGAAGACAGTGGATTAATGTTTAAAACTTAATTATAAAATAACATTTAACTGAGGTGCCAAGTAAGAGTGATGTCCCGACCACCGTTCTCTATTTGGACGTCAAAAGGTTGAGATTCATTTCCCAACGTTTTGTTGGGTGGTGACTGCATGACACTTACCCCTTTGAGCTCGCGTTATACATCTTCATAGTTTGACCATCAACAATAGACGGGGGCCTAAAATCTTTTTATTGTGAAATGGCAAAATTATGAGATATAGCAAGCCTTGATTTGATTTTGGATCCTAAAAGCGATCCTCTGAGAACATAATTACCATCCAACGGGCTTTGGTACGCTTCACAATGTGGATGCTTATTAGAAGAACAAGTACATTAGAGACCTATCATGAAAAGCTTCACATGGATACTTATACTATATTAGTGAAGTATCTCATCATATTAGTTTTGCAGGTATTCCTTAGACTTAAGATCACCAAGGTATCTCAGGTAGCAAGTGTTATACTTTGACTCCTATGCTTTTGCTCCTCAAAGAGATATATATAACTTGGTGATTGGATATATTATAAACTACTTAGACATAGTTGAGTGACTAATAAGAGATTTAACCCTAGTTATAGTGTGGAGTTCTATCTTAAGTATTTCACATCTTTGTTCCGAATACCATGGCTAAAGTGTTGTAACATCCTAAACCTGTATTTAACTGAAACGCGTTTTTTAGCCTATTTTTTTTAAATTTTGAAAAAACCAACATACGGATTCTACAGTAAAAATTTTATGCATAACTAAGTTTCTTTGGTCAATACAAACTTCACAACTAATACACATAGGTACAAAACATCATGGATAAACATAATACAATTCAATATCATTAGCTATACTTGTGGTTCTCTCTCATGTTAGCCATCCCGCAACAGATATAACCCCGATGAATACAATCTTTTCTGGCAACCTATAGGGATAAAACACCCGTGCTAAGCTATAAAGCTTAGTGGGGAACAAAAACATGTTAACGACTACTCCCAGCAGTGATCGATGCATACACTCAAAATGCAGCAAATGAAATATAGAGCTATCATGAGAATACCACGATAATACTTTTAGTCACAACATGTTATATATATATATAAACAATGAATTATCATAGCTCAACAATTCATTTAACATACATATATCATATAATTCATCGGTAAGTTCTACACATTTAAACTTGTGAAACAATTTTTATGATTAGAACCAATCATGAGCATTATCAATAATACAAGTTAATTATACTTTAATGCTTACACTATACCTATACTTTAAAAATATAACATTTTCAATCAGCAATGTAATCCTACATTCAATTTAGCATACACAAATTTCTACTTTTCATATATTGATCTACATACATATATATAAGTATATGCATAAATATAATATATGCATTAGAAAAACCCAATTAAACATGATGTTCCATAAACAAATGCCTTACTATACTGAAATAGACTATGATGCAATTATACTGTAACTTAGCCTGCTTAAGTTCTAAAGGTGGATAACGGGAATGGTGGATACCTGAGTGTATCAAAATGGTAGATATCCGAGGATATTGAAAACATAGACCCAAATAGAGTCAAACAAATAAAATGGATCCAAACAAGGTCAAACAAATAACTTGGACCGGTTAAGCGGATCCAAACGAGGTCGGCTATAACCCAAATGAGATTGTTCAAATCAACTCTAACTTTTAAACCCAAACAGGGTCACTATAACTTTTAATTTCAAGTGGACCTCAACAGATCAAAATTGTTCAGAAGCAACTGTAAGGTACCCTTATAGGCATGCCTATCTATCCACTTTCTAGACCCTACGCAGGCAGTTAAATTCCTTTACTTTATCTAACATTACTTTACTTTACTCTATTTAGTCGAATACATATATGTACATGTATAGCCATCTACCGAGTAATCATAATCATACCTATGTTACTGTATAATAATGAGTAAAGTGTCATGTATTACTTACTCATATATCAGGGTCACCCAATTCAGATAGTTTATACTTATCATGTATAAATAATCAATATTCGATGGCCTTATAATGGCATATGCACAATTATACTTATGAATAACCATAAACATTATGATATATATATATATATATATATATATATATATATATATATATATATATATTTGTAAACAATCTGTGACTCATGATCAAACTGTAACTGTATTCATTTCAAAGGCATATATATATATATATATACATACCAAATTGTCACCAATTAACATTTCAAGAACGGGTAGCTTAACATGTGATCATAATCATAACATAACACTCATCATCATGCTTACTACTCTCACTATCTTGCTTGAACAATTCTTTATCATTTTATGAAAGCGTACCTTTCCCCAATTTATCAACATGTTTAACCAAGATCATTCTTATTTATCATCAGTACATGACTAAATACTTACCATATAATAATAATAATAATAATAATAATAATAATAATAATAATAATAATAATAATAATAATAATAATAATAATAATAATAATAATAATATCCATTCATCATGAACATATATGCACATAGGTATATACATGTGACTTGAGCACAACATCACATATTCACTCAAGTATACACCATTTATAAACACGATAACATCTTCATATAATCATGTCCATACTCATAAACGGGGAAGCAACAGTTGGAAACTTTCATAAATACATATTATCATATACTTATAAAACGTACCTTTGGAATTCTTCCTTGACTTACCTTCATATCCCTTAATAGTTAGGCATATCAATACATAATCATAAAAAAATAATACCTAGGCTTATATGATCAATATATTATAACCAATGAGATTATTTACACTTTCAAATAATCACTCATTGTGGTCATCACATAATGTTCATACTATAATTATTTAAAGGTTATACATAAGCTATATTTATTAAGGTAAAATTCTCTACCTTAGAATATTTATATTTGACAAGGTAAGGCTTCAAAATTGATTCAATGTATTTACATTTTAGCGATTTCGAGGATCATTCAAAACCAAAACACTTTGAGTTTAACTAACTAAGCACATTACATTATATTGTTCAAACTATAGCTTTGAGTTTTATTATCTGCATCCATACTCCAGTTGTTTATTTAAATATGGTGACCTAATAATACCAATACTCATTGCATTAATATTATTATAATTATCATGTACATTTAAATCAGTTATACACCTCATAAAAAAACTCTATCACTTTTTCCTTTATGTGAAATAACTAAAAGGTAAGGTATTTACTATTAATAGCTTTTCATTACACTAATAAATGGTTTGCTATTTATAAAATAAATAGTTTGCTATAATATTAAACTTTTTAGTTATTTTATTTATAGTCTATTAGATCATATTAACCATGCTTAAACACTATTTAAAGGCTCTTTTATAATTTAACAACTTAGTTCGACTACACCATTATCTCTTGCGATTAACTAATTTTAACTTACATAATCATATGCTAAACAAGTAGTTCTTACCTAATTAAAGAATAGTTCATTTGCTAAATTATTATGATTGAAACCTATCATCACATGTTCCCATTTAAAATTATCATGTTAACTACATAATATCAAATTCATATAATTAAATAAGCTTATTCCAATACCCACGCTAATCTTATTTTGAGATTAACTCCCATCTTAATATTATCATACCCTATCCCTATACTTTTCTACCAACATATCATGACCAAATAATATAAACATACCTATGTAGATACAATATTGCAAGTAAATATTCAAAGTTAAAATTGCCCCTGCTCACATCATAAGTTCTGAACCACTACTATCAATTAATTCTCAAGTTGCTTATTCACGTACTTATTCTTTAAACATGTTCTTTTAACTCATATTAAATTTCACAATAGGGTACCTTTATACCTTTATGTCTTCATATCACATATAAGCTAACTCTTCATTGCTAAATTAATCATTAATCCTTTTGATTTCTCTTTTATAATCTATTAAAATCACAAAGATATCTCATTATATGTCTTTTTAACAAGCATATTAGTTGAATCCTTAACTAACTTTGCAAAATGAATTAAATACTATTCATAGAACTAGAAGGATAATCACTCATCATTTAACTATTAAGCATTAATTTAAATTCTTTGATAACCTATTAACTTACTTTAATAAAGGTTTATAGAGGAAACCATGTGTTAAATGAACACATTGTTTATTCCCTTATAAACAACTGTTGTACTTTAGTGAGGGACATACAATCATTCTTTACTGCCGAATTGTTCAAGTTCTAGCTTATGACATGCCATGCATTTGGTTTTCAACTGAATAACTCATATACCTTAATTAATTTAAAGGATACTGTTTTAATCTAAACTCTAACACAACATCAATGATGATTTTTTTTTTACAGTCAAATTTATAAGACTTAAACTAGACCATTGAAACTTACATGCCTTTGATTTCTCATATTCCTGATTAATGGTTTAACCCCAATCAAAGATTTATTATAAAACTAACCGAAAGCAAACATGCAAGTGGTATTAATTCTTAAATTCCCATATCTCACGTGATTATCCAAACTCATTGCTTGCTAATCCAAGTTTAAGCTTAATTCCTATACTCTAATTACATATACAGGTAGCAAACATATAATTCCAATTAGAAGAAGTCACATGCAAGATCTGACATTTTCTTACTATTCAATGCAATTCACATACTGGATGGAATTTTCTACTATTATTGTGATCCTTGTAATAATTTCATTACATGAAAATCCAGATGTTTAATATAATTTTCCATACCTATTATTGTGCTCCCGGAGCTTGATCGGAGCTTTGACGGCATGGTCCAAGAGCATCGGGAGGCAGCCAGCATCAAGGGAAGTTCGATGACATTGGTCACGTGCCCCAACGCCTCTTCGTTTGGTAAAAAATCCTTTAGAACACATGCAACAACCCTTTCTTCGATTTATTAGTTGCCTATGATTACGGAGGAAGAGAGGCTACCAAAACGATGACCTTGCCAATGAGAATCCCTCTGGGCTTTGCGTGTCATTGGTGGCCGTCGCAGCTCATCGAAGAAAGAAAAAATAGGTTACGGCAAGGGGAGAAAGATTGGGATTCATACCGGACGTTAGGCATGCCATGGAAAAAATAGATGCTGACGGTGGAAGAGTCACGGTATGCGTGCGTCCTCACCCTTAACGGTGGCTGGCGATGATCGTTGACGGTGCCAATCCACTCCGTCTCCCTCTCTCGGTGCTCCTTTCTATTCTATTTATCTTGTCTCTCCACTTCTCCTTAATTATTTGGCCACTATATACTCTAAAGAAAATTCCCATATCAATCCTCCAATTATTTGCATGCAACAAAAAGATTCCCCACACATTTTAATCTTTAAAAAATCAACCCCACATCTACATATATATATATATATATATTCTTTTATAAATTCACCCATAACTTATATTATTTACCTCAATTATACCCTTAAACATTTTAATGTGAAATAATTTACATTCAATTCATATAATTAAATGAAATTATCATTTGCCCTATAAATTTAATTGAAATTCACATATTTAATTTAGTCTAAATCAAATAATAATTCATTAAGTCCTGCAATTTTGACTAGGGTCACTTTTTGGGTCTTACGGGTGGAATTTAAGGTGAATGAGATTTGTAGTGGCATTTTAGGAATAAAGATAAAAGTTTGAGAATACAATAAGTTTGTGAATGAATTGATACAAGTCCATATTCAATTCATGAATGAGACTAGAAGAATGGTGAAAGGAGTGATTGCATGGATAAAAACCCAATAAGGAAGGATAAAAGTGGAAAACACTGAAATTTTTTTCATTTGGGTAGTCATGATGCTTGGCTAGAAGTCTCTCATGATTTGTACAATAATGTATGGTGAATATCAATTAAAAATTAATAAAATGGTTTAAAATAATTTAAATCATAAAAGTCCAGTTTAACTAGGATTTTTAGTTACATATTGTATTGCTAATATACATAAGGAACCCAAAGGTTCACACATATAAAAATTAAGGTTTGAGGTGAAAAGCAATGTATAAACATAGCATGGGATGTCATGAGAACTTATTGATAAGTTGGTGAGAGAAAATATAGTGTTTGAGGAAAAGAGAAAAGTCTCATGTGTATAAAAGGCTCAATAGGCCTAATCAATGCTTAGAACTTTCTATGTACTAAAGACTTTTTTCTCTAGAGCCCATTTTGTATTGGATGCAACTAAAAATTAATATGAGGATTCATTAATATGCTATAAGGCTATAATTAAAGTTTGAATGGGTTTGGACCTCATTCAAAGTCCTAGTTCATTATGGCCTTATGCGCATAATTGGACTATTGGGCCTATGAGTGTCGCTTAAGCCCATCCAATTAGTCCAAGCATAATTAAATGGTACAACCATTATAACATGAGGCTAATCTTACCCATAATGTAAATACACCTCAAAGTCGAAGTTAGGGTGGTAGTCCAAAACTAGAACTCTTACTTGCTCAAAATGCTAGTTTTGTCTCTCCTTTATTTTCTCTCTTCTGGTTGAATTAGTTTTACTAGTCTATAACCTAATTTTGGCCATTGCTGCCCTTGAGAAGGTTCTTAAACCTTGCTTTTTGTATTTGATACCTTAGAGGTCCCTTGAAATAAAGACACTGGTAGTTTACAACATCCCAGTGCGATGTTTCAACAATTGTTCAATAAACATCTATGGTAAAATTTTGAACTTTAGTTAGGTAATTCATTTCTTTTGACTAGATCATGCTTTTTGGTTTACAAATTTTAAATTTCCATCCTTGACATGTGATATGCTTGTAAGTGTATAATTTAAGTGCAAAGAAAACCCAACAACCATGACATCCTTAAACCTTATGCCTATGGCATCAATTGCAGGGCATAATTTCTCTAGCATACATCCCATTATTATGGCACACCAAGCTTCCACACCCATGGCATGGCTTCTAGAAAGTGTTCAATGTCTAGAAGGCCTTATGCGCTTAAGTGACACTTCGCACTCATGTCAACCTTATTTGGTATAATATCAAGTTAACAGATTGTGACATGCCTGTTGCTTCTTCGCCCCCATACCCTATTAAGTTTTTAATTGTAAACTTTTAGGACACCATTTGGCAACTAATTAAATTGTTTATTTGTATGTGTCTATGAATTAACGCTCAACCAAATAGTTTTTAATAGGTTTTAGCTCTATTTTGTCTTTGCCTTTAAAAGGCTTATTATTTGTAAAGCTCATGAATCAATGAATGATATTTTTACAAAATTATAGACTTGAAATCTGTTCTTTCATTTGAGGAATCAAATCTTCTTTTTCATTAAGCATTGGGTTCTTCTTACAGTGGCGGAGTCAGGATCCAGGCTCAACGGGAGCACATATTATAATTTTAATATAAAAATTAAAAATACATAAATTATACCATTGACCGGTGTCTAGCAAGTGTACTAGATCGGCTTAGTAATATAGGGAAATAAAATTATGACCCAAAATATCGAACCCAAGGGAAACTTGTGCTTGTATGTGCTAATTCAATTTCAAAACAAATTTTGTGTGTAAAGAGAGAAGAGAAATCCCAAAGTTGTGATGATTTGAAAACTAAGTTAAAATGATTTCAAAGACTAAAGTAAATAAGAAATCTATTTGGAAACAAGTAAATTGAATGAGTTAAAAATCAATGATAAAAAAACAACTTTCACTAAAGGACTATCCACCTTAACAAGTATTGCTATGACTTAATTAAACATAAACATACAAGTGATCATGGAAAATTCAGTTTATTAAACCCAAATAACTTTGTTCAAGATTATTATTCTAAGTATTAAATTCCCTTATTCAGAACAATTCAAAACTTAGCATAAAGAACTGAATCAAGTTTCCTAGATGTCTATTAAAACCTTTTTCAAGAGAATTAACTTCCACCTATTCTTGGTTACACTTTTCTTAATCTTAACTCACTCAAATTAACACATAATTATAGCTTATTCAGATTATAACCATGTATTAATCCAACTAAATCAACCTAAGAGCATGCAAATCATTACTCAACTTAAACCAATTAATTAACCAATTCTTAATCAAGTTAATAATTAATTCAATATTGAGAAAAGACAAGACTATTTTAAGAACCAAGGAATAATCAACTTGTATTAAAATTTAAGAACAAACTCAAGTCATGTCAATACAAGTCAAGGATTCAAGTATCCTTTAGCAAAAGTAAAAAAACTACTCACAAGACATTCTTGAAAACTAAAAACAACGTTTTGGAAAAGATTGTAAAAACAACAAATGTAAAAACTAAAACAAGAAAGCTTAAAACTAATTCTAAGGCTTGATGATGATTCTCTCCTTCTTCTGTGTTTTGGACTCCTATTTATAGGCAAAAGAAGACATGGATTCCTTCTTAAACTCTGAAAACCAAATAGGAAGTAATTTCTGCTCAAAATAGGAAGTTCGTAAATCCTTCGTGCAATTGGAGAATCAAATCACGTGGCCACGCCTCACTCTTCCTTATTCTTCACGTGGCCACGCCTCATGTAAGTCTTCTTCCACACGTGGCCACGTGATTTCTTATGTAAGAACACACGTGGTCACGTGCTTCATATGTCTTCTTCAATTCTCCCTTTCACGTGGCCATGTGTATTTACTCTTTAATTCCTTCTTTCACTTCACATGACCACGGCTTCTCAAGCTTGTTCTTCACGTGGCCACGTGTGAATCTCTTCAATAATTCACGTGGTCACGTTTCAGGGCTCTGGACTGGACGCCAACTTTTCTTACATCAATTCTTCAAATTTGCACTTTTGGCCCTAAACTTTGCCCTTTTTACACTTTAAGCCCTTTTATGCCAAAATAAACCTGAAAATCAAACAAAACACAGAATTAACCTTAAAATCATAAATACTAACAAATTAAGTCTAAATCAACCTAAATAAAACCAAAACAACTAAATAAAATAACTAAAAACATATTAAAAACTATATATATTTCACACTTATCAAATACCCCACACTTAAACCTTGCTTGCCCTCAAGCAAATTAGAACAAACCCTCCTTCAAAACCATCAAACTTGAACAAAGCCTAGCAATTTCAAAACCAAACTTAGCATTTTAACAAAAGCACTCAATATAAACTCTAAATAGATTAACTTCAACAAGAGAATATAAACTAGTTTCCTTGAGTGTGTGCAAGACCAAATCATTTTAAGCAATTTTGAAAACCAAAATATCAACACAACTAAGTAATGAAGTATAGAATATATGAATGCATAAGCATACAATCGGTTTCATGCTTGAAACTCTAGAAACACAATAGGCCTCTCCTTTAGCACTGGAACCCGTAGGTCATCTCCGCTAAACAACTCAAATCAAACTTAAAATCACATAGGTCTTACAAAGGTTGTAATGGGGCCGAGGGTATGTTTATCAAAGAATGGATAAAAGATAGTCGAAATGAATATAGCCACTCTAAGACCAAATAGATTACAAACACCCCAATAACTTAAACAATACAAATTCATCTCATCCTTGCCTTGATTCCAAACTTTTCTTTATGCTCCTTCACCAAGAAGTCAATATTTTTCTATTTTTCCTTGTACTACCCCACACTTATTTTTTTCATATTTACTAATTCTCTTTTTCTTTTTCTTCTTTTTATTTTTTCAAATATTCTTTTTTTTTTCAAGTAGCACTCATAAGCTAACATCAAGGTAATATAAGGTCTATTTTCATTTGACTTCATCAATAACTTTGAAACTTTCTTACTACACCCAACAAAACTTTATTCTTTTCATGCATCCATTTAATCCTAAAGTGGCTAATTCCATAGGGTGAGATAAAAGCTTTTTAGGTTATATGGTTAAAATATTAAGTGTAACAAGAAAATATTAATGGTACGCCTTAAGCATACCCTTATAAGCTCAAAATGGTTTAACAAAAGATAGATTTATCAAGGTAGGACACAAGTCTTTTAAAAAGAGTTTATCAAGAAAATTGTTGCCTAGATCATTTTCTAAGATGCTTGAGTTGTTCATATGCTTTGAAGAGTGATGAGGAAGGTTCTAGTGTTCTAAATTTTCTTACTTCACTACTTCATTGCATTGAGTGTTTCTAAGTCAAAAACTGGTCTAAGTGCTTTTAAGAATTTAGAAACTAATAAATATTTATCAAGTTGAAGATTAATCCATCCAAAGACATATTAAACAACATAAATGTTTTCTTGCTAAGCAAAGGTCCAAAACATGCATACTTCATCTCCAAGTTCAAAGTGTTCAAATTTTGAAGTTAACTAGGACAAACTAAGTTCTCATGCAAATTAAATGAAAAGAGTGAACTACATAAGTCTTTAATACGTTTTACAAACTTAAACAAAACAAAAACACAATAAGAGAAAACAAAACAAAACAAAATAACAGAATTAACAAAATAACAGAATTTTGATTCATGAAAAAGAAAAATAAAGTTGACGAAAAACTTCCTGAAAGGAGGCTACCCCCTCCTCAAAACATTGCTGCCCGCAGCAAATGATCTATGGTGGCGGTGGTGCTGGAGGAAACCGCTGCCAAAAATGATGAATAAAATGCTCAACCCTCCGATTTCCTTCCAGGACCGTATCGCGAAGTATATCTAAACGCCCTTGCATTTGATCGAGTCGCATTTGTTGCGCATCCATCTGTCCACTTAGTTGATTAAATGGTGCTTCCCATTCTGGTGTTGCAGGCTCATTAATTGGGGAAGGTACCGCTGTAGCAATATGTTCCTCATTTGGTTCCTCTTGCTGCTCCTCAAATCGAATATTATTCTCTCTTAAATACTCTTCTCGTGTTGCCCAATGTCCTCGGGGTCTAGGTATCAAAATCTTCATCCTTTTCAACATTCTATTATCAATGCAAGGCAAATCTCCTGGGAGTGGCTCGCTATAAATTGGATGTTTAACTGCATCTGCCAAAACTGTAGCTACCCATCCAATAGAAATATTATCAATGTTACCCGGCATTTTCTGCAAATCCTTAATTTGACTAGCTATAATGCCGGCTCCATTAATTGCAACGCCATCCATCATACATCTTAAAACCATTGCTTGAGAGACACTAATAGTACTGGCATTCTTTAAGTTGTTATACATAGGTTTTGCTAAAAACCGATGAATTAGTCTCAAAGCATGAGTTCTTAGAGCATGTACCTTGCATTGACCTCCTACCCAAGGCTCATTTAATTCAAGATCTTTAATTCTCTCCCAATTTTCCGCAGGTGAAGCATTTTCCAATTCCCAGGGAGCAGTTGGCACAAAGCCTAAGATTTCAGAAAATTGAGTAAAGGACAAAGAATATCCTTTCTTACCTAGCTTAAAACCAACTGTACCCTCCGAATCATCTCGTCTGAAATAACATTCAAAAGAATACAGAAGATCTCTAGCCAATTTTGGGTACACCTTTGGTTTCTTTTTTATGAATTCCCCCCAGCCAATGTTTTGAAGCAATGGTTCGATCTCATAATCCCACAAATTACCAGCTGGGATATTGAGAAACAAATGACTTAAGTAGGCGGGCTGCACATATTTGCACTTGTTGAAATAACCAAATTTGTTAACCTTTGCCCGGTTTACATGTGATGGAATTTGTACCCTAGAGGAACTAGCGACATCAGGGTGTTTAGTCCTTCGAGGTGCCACTACAATCAAAGAAAACACAATGTAAGTATTAATCACCAAATAAACTGCTCATAAGTACATGAATATGTATGATGCATTAGTTGGATAAAGTGAAAATTTAATAGCATATTTCATGCAAAATACAAAGATCATAAACAAATAAACAACTCTTTCACAAGGTAATTGACATGCATCAATGCAACTAGAAATATGCCAATCAAAGAGTGGAGTTTAAAGTTTTTATTAAAAGAAAACTCATTGAAGCATTTTATCGAACACGTTGTGAGCATAAATTTGAGCATGAATTTCAACAACATAACCAAGAGTGTTTATTATCCAATTATGTATTAACCATCTATTACATGCACTCAACAATCATAATTATCCAAATAAGCAAAAACAGTAAACATGCACACAAAATGAGAAGTGCAGATTAACCTAAAAACTAAACATTTGTTGACTAGATTTGCACAAAACACTACCATTGATGATAAACAACTAGTAATTACGGAAGAGAGAAAGTAAATACTTACTTAAGAATGAGAAGTACACCAAAAATTGTAATACAACGTGGAGATGGTGTGTGAGAGGTGCAAAAAACCCTAGAATGATAATGAAGATGCAGAGAACCAAGTGATGAATGATGGAAAGAAAAAAAAATTTGAAGGAGGAAGCTAATGGAGATGATGAGTGTTGGTAGAGAGTGGAAATCCGTAGGCACGGTTGAAGATTAGGGTTGCTGAAACGTGGACACGGGTTAGAGTGAAGAAAGAATGAGAAGTGAAGCAAAAACATTAAATCGTGAAATGTATATAGGCAGCAAGTTGGGGCGTGGCCACATGATGTTCAAAAGAAGAACCACACGTGGTCACGCATGGGATTTTTCTTGTACTAGGCGTGGCCACGTGATTTCTTGAAAAAGAACACACGTGGTCACGCGTTTTTTTAAAAAAATGTTTTTCGTCCTTTTTCCAACCCGTGGTTACGTGAAATTTCTGAGAAGAAAACCCGTTCCTATGTGTAAAGATGCAATTTGTTACAGAGGACTTGGGCGTGGACACGTGAAATTTCATGAAGAAAAACCCGTGGCCATGCATATTTTTTAAACTTCATCAATATGGGACCCGTGGTCACGTGATGGCAAATGGAAAACCACACGTGGTCACGTGTCTGTACTGTTTTCTGCCTATCTTCTTCGATACATACCCATTCACTTGACTTTTAAATGCACATATCTCCATTTTAAAACCTTGATTTACTTACTCTTTTCATGAATCACAACACTTAATCATAAACATGCATAAATCAAAACACTTAAACACATAAACATGCAAAAACACAAATTTTGACTGAAAAGATAAAAGAGATAGAAAGGTGGAGTTCTGAGTTTTTGGAGTCTCCAGCTAGACTCTCCAAACCGATTTTTAAGTATCTTTAAGAACCATGGTTGCTTCAGCAACCTCTTGTTGTCCGATTTGGTATGGTTTAAGTCGGTGACAATTGACTGTAAATTCACGTCCATCTTTTAAGCTTTTGATCGTCACTACACCAAAATTGTTGGTTGTCATCACTTGATATGGTCCAAGCCACTTTGATTTTAGCTTTCCTGGAAACAAACGAAGACGACTATTATAAAGGAGTACTAACATTCCCGGGACAAAATCTTTTACCCTTAGATGCTTGTCATGCCATTGTTTGGTCTTTTCTTTGTAAACGGCAGCATTTGTGTATGACCATTGTCGAATTTCATCAAGTTCATTGAGCTGTAATTTTCTTTTTTCTCCTGCATTTCTCAAATCAAAGTTAAGAAATTTAGTAGCCCAATATGCTTTATGTTCTAATTCGACCGGAAGGTGACATGCTTTTCCAAAAACAATCCTAAATGGAGACATACCTATAGGAGTTTTAAATGCGGTTCGATAAGCCCATAAGGCCTCATCTAACCTAAGAGACCAATCTTTTCTAAAGTTACTTACTGTTTTTTCTAAGATTGACTTCAACTCCCTATTAGATACTTCTACTTGGCCATTGGCTTGAGGGTGGTATGGGGTTGTGACTTTGTGCTTGACACCAAATTTCTTGAGTAAGGTCTTGAAATGATGGTTGACAAAATGTTTGCCCCCATCACTTATAATAGCTCTAGGTGCTCCGAATCTAGTGAAGATATTCTTTCTAATAAATTCCAGCACAATTTTTGCATCACATGTCCTAGTAGCTATTGCCTCTACCCATTTATTTACATAATTCACTGCCACCAAAATATACTCATACCTAAATGAATTCGGAAAAGGACCCATAAAATCAATGCCCCAAACATCAAATATTTCTACTTCTAGCACATTGTTCATAGGCATCTCATCTCGCTTGGATATGTTTCCTACTCTTTGACATTTATCACAAGTGGCTATGAAAGATTTTACATCCTCAAATAAAGTAGGCCAAAAAAAACCTGATTGGAGTATCTTTTGAACTGTTCTATTCGGTCCATGATGACCGCCAACTTCACCCCCATGGCATTGGTGCATGATAGCTCTTTGTTCCGATTCCGGTACACACCTTTTCAATACTTGATCCGGACATATCTTGACCAGGTATGGATCATCCCAAAGGTAATGCTTGGCATCCGCTATGAGTTTTTTCTTCTGTTGCCAAGTGAATTCCTTAGGAAGATAGCCACCTGCAAGAAAATTGGCTATATTAGCGTACCATGGAACTGAATTTTCATAAGTAAAACAAGCACAAATGTGTTCATCAGGGAATAAGTCAGAAATTTCTCCCTTTTCGATGCTGGCATGATCCAATCTAGAGAGATGATCAGCTACAAAATTTTCTGCTCCTTTCTTATCTTTTATTTCAACATCAAACTCTTAAAGTAGTAACACCCATCGGATAAGTCTCGGTTTGGAATCCTTTTTGGCAAAAAGGTGTCTCAATGCAGCGTAATCCGACCAAACCATAATTTTAGATCCTAAAAGGTAAGATCGGAATTTCTCAAATGAAAAGACTATTGCCAAGAGTTCCTTTTTCGTAGTAGTGTAATGTACTTGGGCTCCAGTGAGTGTGTGGCTTGCATAATAAATGGTGTAGAAAATTTTTTCCTTTCGCTGTCCTAAAACCGCTCCAACAGCGTAATCATTTGCGTCACACATGATTTCAAACGGTAAGCTCCAATCGGGTGAGGCAATGACCGGTGCACTAACTAATTTTTGCTTCAATAGGTTAAAAGCCTGCAAACACTTAGTATCAAAGTTAAATGCAACATCTTTAAGCAATAAATTAGAGAGTGGCTTGGCAATTTTAGAGAAATCTTTAATAAATCGACGGTAAAACCCAGCATGACCAAGAAAACTCCTAATACCTTTTACGCTAGTTGGTGGAGGTAGTCTTTCTATTACATCAATTTTGGCTTTATCAACCTCAATGCCTTTTTCAGAAATTTTATGCCCTAAAACAATGCCTTCTCTAACCATGAAATGACATTTTTCCCAATTTAGCACAAGGTTAGTTTCTTGACACCTCTTTAAAACCAATGCTAGATTATGCAAACAAGATTCAAAATCATGACCATAAATAGTGAAATCATCCATAAAACTTCCATAAATTTTTCAATGAAATCATGAAATATGGCCATCATGCATCGTTGAAATGTGGCGGGTGCATTACAAAGACCAAAAGGCATTCTCCTATATGCAAATGTTCCAAATGGACATGTAAACGTGGTCTTTTCTTGATCTTCCGGGGCTATAGGTATTTGCATGTACCCCGAATATCCATATAAGAAACAATAAAATTTATTTCCTGCTAATCGCTCTAACATTTGATCAATAAAAGGCAATGGAAAATGATCCTTTCGAGTGGCATCATTTAATCTCCTATAATCAATGCATACTCTCCAACCTGTAACTGTGCGTGTAGGAATTAATTCATTATTTTCATTTATCACTACAGTCATTCCCCCCTTTTTAGGCACACATTGAACAGGACTTACCCAATTACTGTCAGAGATAGGATAGATAATATCTGCATCAAGTAGTTTCAATACCTCCTTTTTCACTACCTCTTGCATAGTTGGGTTGAGTCTTCTTTGAGGTTGCACCACCGGTTTAAAGTTGTCCTCCATGGGTATATGATGTGTACAATAGCTTGGGCTAATCCCTTTTAAGTCGGATGTTGCTCAACCAATTGCTCCTTTATGTTTTTTTAGCACTCCAATGAGCATTTCTTCTTCCAAATCTGTTAACAAAGATGAAATAATGACCGGATTAGCATTATCACTTAAAAACACATATTTCAAATGAGATGGAAGTGTTTTAAGTTCAGGGTCTCCCTTAGGAGGGGATGGTTCATCCTCCTTTTCCTTATCCTCACTGTGCTCTTGTTCCAAAATTTGTATCAATTTTTTCTCCTTTGTGTCCAACTCGTCCATTCTTTTTGGATGCATTAAGCAATTTTGAAGCTTGTCCTTGAGAATGATTTCCTCTTGCTTTGTGTTGGCACATTCTTGAACCTCATCAATAAAGTAAATAGATTCTTCAAAATCATATGAGGGATGTTTTAAAATTTTATTAACATTAAAAATCATTTCCTCCTCATTAAATCTTAAAGTAACTGTTTGTCCATGGACATCAATTAAAGCTCTTGCTGTGTTCAAGAATGGCCTCCCCACAATTAAAGGCACTTTTCTATCCTCTTCCATGTCCATCACCACAAAATCTACTGGAAATATAAAATTTCCTACTTTAACCAACAAGTCTTCAATGATTCCCTTTGGCCTTTTTACCGATCTATCCGCCAATTGAAGCGTCATTCGGGTTTCCTTCAAATCACCTAGATTTAATTTCCTGCAAATTGAATAAGGCATTAGATTAATACTAGCACCCAAATCACATAAAGCATTACCAACAAAATTTCCCCCTAGTTCACAAGGCAATGTAAAACTACCTGGATCTTCCAATTTTTCAGGAATTTTGTTGGTTAATATAGCACTACAATTACCGGATAATTGAATTGTTCCTATTCCTTCTAGCTTTTTCTTATTAGTAAACAATTCTTTCATAAATTTAGCATATTTAGGCATGTGTAATAAAGCTTCAGCAAATGGTAAGTTTATATGTAGCTTTTTAAACATGTCTAAAAATCTACTTAATTGTTCATTTTGTTTCTCTTTCCTAGCTAGAACCGGAAATGGTAATTGAGATTCATCAAGAACAGTGGATACAAGCTTTTCTTTACCTTTACCCTTCTCAATCGTAGGAGGTGCTCTTTAATTATTTTCAGAGTTAGGAACACTTACCTCCGTTGTCGATTCCACTTTTTCAGAAGATTTCTTACCAAGTTCAGTCTTTTCTAACTCTTTCCCACTCCTTAAAGTGATTGCTTTGGCTTCCTCCTTTGGGTTTCGGTCTACATTAGATGGGAATGTCCCTTGAGCCCTGTTGGATAAAGAACTAGCAAGTTGCCCCATTTGGTTTTCTAGGTTCCTAATGGATGCCTCTTGGTTTCTCATCCAAATATCTTGTGACTTCCATCTAGCATCTTGACTAGCTAAAATGGAGTTTTGGGAAGCCATAAAATTTGCAATCATTTCCTCAATATTAGATTTCTTTTCTTGTGGAGGGGGAGGTTGAGTTTTTTGAAAACCGGGTGTTTGGTGGTATGCTTGTGAAGGATATTGATTTGGATAATGATGTGGAGCTTGGTTTTGGTATGGATGTTGATTATTGGAAGCTTGATTGTGGTTGAATTGAGGTCTAGGATTGGGATTAGAAGAAGATCCTTGATTACCTTCCCTCCATGAAAAATTTGGATGGCTTCTCCATCTCGCATTGTAAGTATTGCTATATGGATTCAAGGCATTGACTTCTTCCATCATATTCTCAGCATTCTTCATTCCCATATGTCCCGAAATTCCTGCATAAGAATCAACTTCATTAGACAACATAGAGACATTTTTAGATTTGAGCTCATTAATTTCTTTTAAATGTCTTTTTTCCATTAATTCCAATTGAGCTTTTAACATTGCAATTTCATCAACATTATGAACTCCCTATTTCTTTTGAGTTGCTCTTGAGCTTGCCCATTGAGCATCATTGGTGGCCATCTCATCAAGGAGTAGAAATGCGTCCTCGGGAATTTGATTCATGAAGCTTCCATTGGAGGCTGCATCTAGCAAAGATCTTGTTGATGGATGAGCACCTGCATAAAAAATATGCATCAGTTGAAAAATAGGAACTTCATGATGAGGACAACTTTTCAAGAGTCTTCTAAATCTTTCCCAAGCTTCATGGAATGGTTCCTCATAAAACTGCTGAAAATCACTAATTTGTTTCCTAATGAGGGCGGTCTTAGTAGGTGGGAAAAACTTGCAAAGAAATTTCTCTTGCATTTGTTGCCAAGAGTGGATGGATTAATTTGGTAGTATTTGAAGCCAATCCCTAGCTTTTCCTATGAGGGTGAATGGGAAGAGTTTCAACCTAATTGCATCAGTCGATACATTAGGAATTTGCACAGTGTCACTCACTTCTAAGAACATATCCAAATGTTGTGCAGGATCCTCTATATCCGAACCCAAAAATTGGTTTCTTTGTACCATAGTGATGGTAGCAGGTTTAATCTCAAAGGGTTGGTGGTGAGGGATTCTAATAGTTCTATGCTCTTCATTCCACCTAGGAATAGCATAATCCCTTATGGTTCTAGGTCGATACCCATTTCCGGGAGCTTGATGGGGTATGTGTTGCTCTTCTATCCTAGGTGGTGGATCATTCATAGGTTGTTCAATTTCTGGATCGTTCATATTGCCTCTTCTGTTCCTATGGAATGTCCTCTCAATTTCAGGGTCTAATGGCAAGATGGGGTTGTCTCTCACCATAAACCACTAATCAACCAAAAAAAAAGAAAATAAGAAAAGAGATGGAAAAGAGAAGAAAACACACAAAAATCACTTTAAAATCAAAGTAAACACACAAACGCCAATGTGTTCCCCGGCAACGGCGCCAAAAACTTGACCGGTGTCTAGCAAGTGTACTAGATCGGCTTAGTAATATAGGGAAATAAAATTATAACCCAAAATATCGAACCCAAGGGAAACTTGTGCTTGTATGTGCTAATTCAATTTCAAAACAAATTTTGTGTGTAAAGAGAGAAGAGAAATCCCAAAGTTGTGATGATTTGAAAACTAAGTTAAAATGATTTCAAAGACTAAAGTAAATAAGAAATCTATTTGGAAACAAGTAAATTGAATGAGTTAAAAATCAATGATAAAAAAACAACTTTCACTAAAGGACTATCCACCTTAACAAGTATTTCTATGACTTAATTAAACATAAACATACAAGTGATCATGAAAAATTCAGTTTATTAAACCCAAATAACTTTGTTCAAGATTATTATTCTAAGTATTAAATTCCCTTATTCAGAACAATTCAAAACTTAGCATAAAGAACTGAATCAAGTTTCCTAGATGTCTATTAAAACCTTTTTCAAGAGAATTAACTTCCACCTATTCTTGGTTACACTTTTCTTAATCTTAACTCACTCAAATTAACACATAATTATAGCTTATTCAGATTATAACCATGTATTAATCCAACTAAATCAACCTAAGAGCATGCAAATCATTACTCAACTTAAACCAATTAATTAACCAATTCTTAATCAAGTTAATAATTAATTCAATATTGAGAAAAGACAAGACTATTTTAACAACCAAGGAATAATCAACTTGTATTAAAATTTAAGAACAAACTCAAGTCATGTCAATACAAGTCAAGGATTCAAGTATCCTTTAGCAAAAGTAAAAAAAACTACTCACAAGACATTCTTGAAAACTAAAAACAACGTTTTGGAAAAGATTGTAAAAACAACAAATGTAAAAACTAAAACAAGAAAGCTTAAAACTAATTCTAAGGCTTGATGATGATGAATGATGATTCTCTCCTTCTTCTGTGTTTTGGACTCCTATTTATAGGCAAAAGAAGACATGGATTCCTTCTTAAACTCTGAAAACCAAATAGGAAGTAATTTCTGCTCAAAATAGGAAGTTCGTAAATCCTTCGCGCAATTGGAGAATCAAATCACGTGGCCACGCCTCACTCTTCCTTATTCTTCACGTGGCCACGCCTCATGTAAGTCTTCTTCCACACGTGGCCACGTGATTTCTTGTGTAAGAACACACGTGGTCACGTGCTTCATATGTCTTCTTCAATTCTCCCTTTCACGTGGCCATGTGTATTTACTCTTTAATTCCTTCTTTCACTTCACATGACCACGGCTTCTCAAGCTTGTTCTTCACGTGGCCACGTGTGAATCTCTTCAATAATTCACGTGGTCACGTTTCAGGGCTCTGGACTGGACGCCAACTTTTCTTACATCAATTCTTCAAATTTGCACTTTTGGCCCTAAACTTTGCCCTTTTTATACTTTAAGCCCTTTTATGCCAAAATAAACCTGAAAATCAAACAAAACACAGAATTAACCTTAAAATCATAAATACTAACAAATTAAGTCTAAATCAACCTAAATAAAACCAAAACAACTAAATAAAATAACTAAAAACATATTAAAAACTATATATATTTCACACTTATCAACCATGACAATATATTTCATTTAAAATTTAACAAAATATAATATTTAAAATCAAGTAAAAATATAATTTTTACAATTGTCCTCGATACAGCTTTATATTTTGAAATCATTGAATAATTAGTTTAATGTCAATATTGTCAAACTTAATAGAAAAAATATTTCGTTTTAGTCAATTATCACTCAAATTATTTTATTTTATTTGAGATTAGTATTAAAATACACATTCAATTTACTAAAACCTAAATAATTTATAAAACAATAAAAATCAATTAAAGTAAAAATTAATAAACATTGTATTAAAAATTATAAGAAAAAATAAAATTTTCTTATCAAGTGCCAATTGAAATGATAAAAAATACTTGTTAATTCTATTTTAAATTTGAAAAACTTAAGTTTGCTGTAAACTTAAGTTGTTAAATAAGTTGGTATTTATGTTTTTAATTTAAAAAAAAATTAATATACTTTTATTTTTCTGTAAAAAATAGAGTTTTTGAATTTTACTATTTATTTAATTTTTTATTTAAATTAATTTGAATTATTCCATTTTAATTTTTATAATTTAATTTAAAAAATTATATAATTATTATTATATTAAAATTTGAGACAGTTGCTCTTAAAATAATTCAGGAGGTTTTTAGTATAATATATATATATATATATATATATATATATATATAAAGAAATTATAAAATTGAGGGTGTGATGACTTGAATGTGGCTCCGCCATTGTCTTCTTAACATGTAATCGTATATCGGCATTTTAATCTCTTAGGCTGGCATTCTGCATCAGGGCTGGTTTGGTTAAGTCGGCGTGTAGGCGGCCCATAGCTTGTTGACTTAATTCCAGTACTTATTAGTCAAGGGTTTAGAAGAAGCAGCAGGAGTGGCTTCATTGAACTTGAAAATGGAAACTACTGAGAACCTGAAAGTAGAAATTAGTAGCAAGAGGAGCTGCATCGCCCCAACCGTCGGTACCTGCCATGTGGTGGCTATGCCTTGTCCGGGCAGAGGCCATGTAAATCCAATGCTGAATCTCTGCAAACTTATAACCTTAAAAAAACCAGACATTCTCTTCACCTTTGTTGTTACGGAAGAGTGGCACAGCTTCATTAGCTCTTGCAAAAAGCCCCCAAACATCCAATTTAGAACAATCCGTAATGTTGTACCCTCTGAACTTGGTCGTGCTAAGGTTTTGCCAGCTTTTTTGGAAACAGTTTCCACAAAAATGGAATCCCCTGTTGAACAAATTCTTGATGGGTTTAAGAATGATGGTTTTCTAATTAGTGCTATCATAGCTGATACTTATCTTGATTGGGTTGTTAAAGTTGGGAATCGCAGGAAGATTCCTGTTGCTTCTTTGTGGACAATGTCTGCTACTGTTTTTCTCTTTTCTATCATTTTGATTTACTCCTCCAAAATGGGCATTTCCCTATCAAAGAATCTACGTGCATTAACTTATAGATCTTTTAATTTTAGTTTTATCTTTCGTTGCTAAAAATTTAAAAATTATTCATCTAATATGATTGATTCAACTTTCAGAAACAGTTTTAGAGTAGTATTTGATTAATAAGTGCAACTTGGCCCCAAAATTGTTGTGATAAGGTAACTTGCTAAAAATTTACTTTATTATTTATATTATTATTATTATTGCATTTTTTACTTTATTTTTATCAGCATTGATTTTATGGTTGTAGTAAAACTTCATTGAAAAAAAAAAGATTTTGGAATGAAACAAGTCATAATGATCCGAAACCGAAAGCTACATTATGATTCGTTTAAAAAGTTGGAATTGAGGCATACTTAGTGCAAGGGTAATATATATATATATATATATATATATATATATATATATATATATATATATATATATATATATATATATATATATTGGACAATACCTTTCTTCCAATATTTGATTATATACATACAGAGAAAACTGAGAATTTTTATAACTAATTAATTAATATTGAAAAATATCATAATTAAATTTATATCATTAACAAGGGTTGTTATGTCTCAGAAAGACAAGAAGAGGCTGTAGACTACATACCTGGAATTCTTCCAACACGTTTAGTAGATCTTCCTACTTTATTTGATGCAAAAGACCAAATATTGCTTTCAAGAGTTTTGAAACCTGTTTCTATGTTGTCCAAAGCACAATTCCTTTTATTCAGTAGTGTATATGAGCTTGAATCCCAAGTGATCGATGCTTTAAAATTCAAGTTCCCTTTTCCTGTGCTTGCCTTAGGCCCTGCCATTCCTTATTTTGAATTGGAAAGCACTAGTTTTGATCAAACTATTCCTGACTACATGAACTGGCTAAACTCCCAACCAAAACATTCAGTGTTGTATGTCTCACTGGGAAGTTTTCTTTCAGTTTCGAGTACCCAAATGGAAGAAATCATAGCCGAAATTTGCGGCAGTGGTGTTCGGTTCTTGTGGGTATCTCGGGGTGAAATCGTGGAGTTTAAAGATGGGTGTGGTGAAATGGGATTCGTAGTACCTTGGTGTGATCAATTGAGAGTGTTAAATCATCTTCTATTGGAGGTTTTTGGACACATTGTGGCTTTAATTCTACCTTAGAAGCTGCTTTTTCAGGTATTCCGGTACTTGCTTCTCCTATACGTTGGGATCAAACAACTAACTGTAAAAATATTGTGGAAGATTGGAAAATTGGGTGCAAAGTGTTTGAAGGTGTCAAAGGTGATGGTTTGGTGACAAGACAACAAATTGCAAAAGTAGTCAAGGATATTATGCACCCCGTGAAGAGAGAGGTTACAAAAATGAGGCAAAAGGCAAAACAACTCAAACAGGTTTGTCAAGTAGCAATAGCTAATGGTGGTTCATCTTACACTAACCTTGATTCTTTCATAAATGCCATTTATGAAGTCCACACAAACTGAAACTTTCTCTTTCTTTTTATGGAGACAATTTTATTATTTGTTAATTAGATGATTTTATTTTATGATTATGACTTAGTGCTTTAGTAGTATTGATTAGGACCGCTGAATCTCTTATTAAAATTTCTCCCAACAATGCTAATTTGATTGTTTTTTTTATTTATGACCATCTAAAACTTACTAGTATATAAATTTGTGCGGGACAAATTCATAAATCAAATGGAACAAAATGCCCTATGCTGCTGCTGCCCCTATAGGGTTGGATAAAAAAGTCAAAAATCGTTAAATCGGTGTTTATAATCGAGTTCGAACTATTCTGTACAATTAACCAAACTAATTAGACACGGATTTGAAATTTAATTTTTAAAAATTATGGTTATATACTTGGATTTGGACTTTTTTTTTAGGACTTAATGTCTAAATTTGGTGGTAAACGGTTAATTGGCTCTTATACGTTTTTTTTACATATATATGGTCTATATGGATGAGTTCACATTTTAATTGAAATTACTATTTTTCTTTAAATAAATATGAATATATTTTATGCATTAATCACTAATATCATCCACTTATAAATAATGATGAGTAATAAATTAGTTTTGAATTATTTGTTTATTGTCTTGCTGAGTATTCATATAATTTTTTTTTTATTATATTGGTATTAAATTTTATTTATTTTTTTTGAAGGAAAACATCAGATTTTCATTGAAACTGAAAATAGTTTACATCTTCCAAAATGAATTGAGAAACATATAGGGGAAACTCCTCAACCTACACAACAGTGGAAGGGGAGTTTAAACCATGTTTAGCTAGGCAATGGGCTACTTTATTCCCAAATCTAGGAGTGAAAGACCAACGGCAAGAAGAGAATCCCTTTCTTAATCGATGGCAATCTGCTATCAAAACCCCAAGACCATTGTGAATGTCCATTTCATCTTTCAGACAATCTATCACATCTTTGCAATCTAATTCAGCAATCAAGTTAGAGAAACCAAGACCCTTTAACAATGAGAGGCTGAACAACAGTGCCACGACCTCAGAAGAATAAGAGTTTTATCTCCCTATAACAGTACGCTGTCCACAAGCCAATACCTATCCTTATTCATCTCTAAATACCACTCCAAGATCGACCAAATCCACGCCCACAACTCTAGCGTCTGCATTTAACTTCACATTAGCTAACAAAAAAGGACACCAACCCATCTCATTTTTACAAATAGGGTCCCTACATGCGACAGGATCATTTGTAACAGTAAAAAATTCCTTCATAAGGCCTTTTGCTGCAAAAAATATTTGGGAGCATTCCATTGTCACTACATCATGAAACAACTTGTTTCTTGCATACTGATATCATGTAAAATGTCTACCTTTTAGTATGTGTTTTTCTCTTATTTATGTAGTTAAGTATGTAATATTATATGTATTTTTATATGTTTATGTCCAATTTATGTGTTTATGTTTGTTTTCAGGAAAAGTTGGTGAAGTGTGAAGAAAATGAAGAATCTGGTGAAGTTTCAAAGAAGAAGATCACGAGTCGTGAAAGGGATCATGACTCGGACAAGAGACGGAAGGCAGCTCACGAGTAAAGCAGAGAAGAAGGGCTCACGACTTGGCAACAAAATCACGAGTCGTGAAAAGCTTCACTAGTCGGATGGAGGTTCACGAGTCTAGAAGAATAAAAGGGGCTCACGACTCGTGAGGGTGTTCACGAGTCGGACAAGGCATCTGTTTCCAAAACGTTGTGTCTTTTGCACCTGATCTTTCAGCCATACATCATGTCCTTTCAGAGCAACCTTCCGTGACTTATTAAGGGACATATTTGTAGAGTCAAGCTCTATATATATGGGAGAAAAAACTCTAAAAAAAAAGAGGAAAAAAATTAAAGAATTCTTTTACTATTTTCTTAAGAACATTTTGAGTTGTTTTGGATATTTTTCATTTTACTTAGTTTTAGAGGATGACAAAAGAGCAAAGCCAAAGGAATAAGAGATTTATCAGAAGGTCAAAATAGAAAGTAAACCCTGGGGAGTGATGTTTTCTTGTCTCTTATTTCATTCTTATTGTAATTTTGTTTATGGCTAAGTTCTTTTGGTACATTATAACTATTTAATTTAAGTTGTTAGTCATCTACTTATTTTTGTCTAGTGAATGTTTATTCTCCTTATGTATGAAGTATGATTTAAGTTTATTTGAATGCTTTGATTTGCTTATTATGCTTGATCACCATAATTAGCATGTTAGTCATTTAATTCACAATGAGAATTGGAATTCTTTGATGGAAAGACAAATGAATTTACTTAAAGCATTGAATTCACTTAGAGATAAGGAATTCACTTTGAGGGGTTAAAGAATTGGCATAGAACTTCATAGTTTTTATTTATCTCTATAATGACATGAGAATGCTTATAGACTCTAAGTAAGAACATCTTTATTGACAATGAGAATTGCTTTAAAGAATCTTGGCTAAATTCTCCATTTATACCATTCATATAATTGTTAATTAATTCAAAGATGAATTAGTTTATTTGGTTATAATGTATGTTCATCCCATCTTTTAAGTAATTTATTATCCAAAATTAACTTAATATATTTTAAGTAGTTTAGTATTTACATTAATTGCATGATTTTAATTTAAATTGTTACCTATCCATTTACTTGTTGTTACATCAATATAAAATTTACCCCGTTCCCTTTGGAACGATACCCTACTCATCCTATACGCAATCTAGTGAGACTAAGGGTTTAAAAAAATCCCCATCAGATTTTGGCGCCGTTGTTGGGGAACGGTTCAAAATGAATTTTTATTAATTGATACAAAAGAGTAGATGTTTTAGGATTGTATGATATATTTTAGTCATTTTGATATATGAATTGTGTTTTATGTTTTGTTTGTTATAGTATTAAAATTTTAGTAATAATATTAGACTAAACGTATTCTTAATTCTTGTAGGGAACTTAAAAGGAAGCAACAAGAGGAACTTAGATTGCAAATAGAAGGAGAACAAAGTGCTAAATTAGAGGAAGGTCATAATTTTCCAATTATGGCAGGCGAAGAAAGGAGAACGCTTGGTGATTTTGTGATGCCAAATATTTCGAAGAGTTTTGGAGGAATAGCGGCACCGGCTATTGCTAATAAAAATTTCGAGATCAAGCCGGTGGTCATTCAAATGGTGCAAAATAATCAATTTGGAGGTTTACAAGGGGAAGATCCTTATGCTCATATCCTTGCTTTTCTTAATGTGTGTGCTACGTTTAAAATTAATGGAGTGAGTAATGATGCAATTAGACTTAGATTATTTCCATTTTCTTTGAAAGAAAAGGCTTAAATTTGGCTTGCTAGCATACCTAGTGAGACAATTACTACTTGGGATCAATTAAAACAAGCTTTTCTTCATAAGTATTTTCCACCTCATAAAATAGCAAAATTTAGGAATCAAATCTCTACTTTTAAGCAAATGCCTAATGAAACCATTTATACCTCTTGGGAAAGGTTTAAAAAACTCCAACGGCAATGTCCTCACCATGGCTTGCCGAATTGGATGATTCCTCAAATCTTCTACAATGGATTAATGGAGGAAAATAGAAATATTGTTAATGCTGCTTCAGGTGGAACATGGTTGGAGAAAACTGCTAAGTAAGCTGAAACTTTGTTGGAAGAATTAGCCTCACAAGGATACATGGGAGAAGAACCCACTATGGCGAAGGCTAAGGGGTTTTTGGAATTGGATTCCATTAATCTCTTGACGGCTAGGGTAGAGGCTTTGACAAAAATGGTAAGTAATTCTCATTACAATGTTGAAAATGTTAGTCAAGTATGTGAGAAATGTGGTGGACCTCATATGTATGCTAATTGTAGTGAGGGCTCTAGTGAGGATGTAAGTTTTGTTCAAGGAAACTATAATCAAAGGATGGGTCAAAATTCTAATTATTATAACCCACAATGGAGAAACCATTTTGGTTTTTCTTGGTTTAACCAAAATGCCCTCCTAATAATAATAATCATATGAGCAAATTACCTAACCCTTCACCTTTTCCAAATAAACCACCTTTTAACCCCCAACAACGTAAATCCCATTTAGAGAATTTGATGGAGCAATTTGTTAATCATCAAATGACTACTAACAAGCAAAATGAGGAACAATTTAGGCAAATTAACACTAAAATTGATCAACTTGTCACTCATAATAAGATGCTTGAAACCCAATTGGCTCAACAAGCCACTTCTAGTGCTAAACCTTTAGGCAAGCTCCCAAGTCAACCTAAATTTTTGCCTCATGAATCGGTTCAATCCATTATGTTAAGGAGTGGGAAAAAGATTGAGAGTAATATTAAAGGTAATGAGGATCTCATTGTGAATGATGATCATGTCTTGGATGTAAGTAAAAATAATGATGTAATGAATAAGCCTAATGAACTTAAGGAAAAAATAAACTTATCTAGGGAAGATGACCCTAAAGTTAATTTAAATGTTTTGCTATTTCCTCAAAGACTTATTAGAAGAAATCTTGATAAGCAATTTGGCAAGTTTTTGAATTATTTGAAGGAACTTACTATAACTATAGCCTTTGTGGATGCAATTAAGGATATGCCTTCATGGGCAAAATTTCTAAAAGAAATTGTGAGTCACAAGGGTAAACTTGAAGACTATGGTTATGTTTCTTTGGTAGAAGAGTCTAAGGCTATGTATTCTAAATACCCACCTAAGCTAAAGGATCCGGATTGTTTCACGGTTCCTTGTGTTATAAGTGGTACATATTTTAATAAGGCTCTATGTGATATAGGTGCTAGTGTTAGCCTTATGCCTTATTCCATTTATAAAAAGCTTGATTTAAGTGAATTAAAGCCTGCTAATATGTGCTTATCAATGGAAAATAAATCTATTTCACACCTTATAGGTATATTAGAAAATATTCCTACCAAAGTGGGTAAATTTGTGATTCTTGCTGATTTTGTTGTGCTAGAAATGGATTAAGATCCTGAAATTCCCATTTTGTTTGGTAGGCCTTTCTTAATTACTGCTGGGGCTGTTTTGGATATAAAGAATGGTAAAATATCTCTTGAAGTTAATGGTGAAACAATTGAGTTTAATGTTTTTGGCATGGTTAAATCTTCACCAATAGAGGTGGTAAATAGAATTGATTCTTATGATATTCTTGATGAGTGTATTGATAGTGTTGTGAATGATTGTTTGAGTCAAAACCCTATTGTACCTTATTGTTTAAATGAAAGTTGTGATGAGGTTTTTCAAGTTGCCTCATATCCTTTCCAAGGAAAATTCTCAAAGTTTGAGTCTTTGAGAAAAGATGAGGATATGTCATCAAAGACGTCTAAGGAGGAAGTCAAGCTTGAACTCAAGCCACTACCAACAAGCTTAAGGTACGAATTTCTAGATGCAAATTCTCAATTACCTTTCATTGTTAATTCATCAATTGCTAAGCATAATGTGGATGCTTTACGTGGTATTTTACTTGCTCATCGAAATGTTATAGGATATTCAATTAGTGATTTAAAAGGGATTGTACCTAAAGTTTGCATGCATAGGATTTTGTTAGAGGAGGATTCTAAGCCTTCAATTGAAGGTCAAAGAAGGCTTAATCCAACTCTTAAAGAGGTTGTGAGGAAGGAAATAATTAAATTGCTTGATAATGGTATAATTTATTCCATAAGTGATAGTAAGTGGGTGAGTCCAATTCAAGTTGTCCCTAAGAAAGGTGGTTTGATTATAATTCGTAATGATAATAATGATTTAATTTCTACTAGGACTATCACGGGTTGGCGTATGTGTGTGGACTATAGGAAGTTAAATAAGGCTACAAGAAAAGACCATTTCCCTTTGCCTTTTATTGATCAAGTTATTGAAAGATTGGCTAATTTTTCTTATTTTTGCTACTTAGATGGGTTGAGTGGTTTCTATCAAATACCTATACATCCACATGACCAATCTAAGAAAACTTTTACATGTCCATATGGAACTTTTGCATTTAGGCGAATGCTTTTTGGTTTGTGTAATGCACCAGCTACATTTCAAAGATGCATGTTTTCTATCTTTAGTGATCTTATTGATCAATGTGTGGAATTTTTTATGGATGACTTTAGTGTGTATGGCATTACTTATGAGAATTGTTTATCTAATCTTTCTAAGGTGCTTGATAGATGCATGGAACATGGTTTGGTTTTAAATTGGGAGAAGTGTCATTTTATGGCTCAAGAGGGGATTGTTTTAGGACATTTAGTTTCTAATAGGGGGATTGAAGTTGATAGAGCTAAAATTGAAATAATTGCTAATTTGCCTCCTAAAAATATTAGAGATGTTAGAAGCTTTCTAGGTCATGCTGGTTTTTATAGAAGGTTCATAAAAGATTTTTCTAAAATAGCTAAACCTTTGTGCACATTACTAGGCAAGGATGTTGATTTTCATTTTGATGAGGCATGTCTTAAATCTTTTGAAACTCTTAAACATGCTCTTATAACTTCACCGATTTTGCAACCACCAAATTGGGAGCAACCTTTTGAATTGATGTGTGATGCTAGTAATTATGCAGTTGGGGCTGTTTTAGGACAAAAAATTGATGGGAAACCTTCTGTTATTTATTATGCTATCAAGTTACTAGATGATGCCCAAATTAATTACTCTACAACTGAAAAAGAACTCTTGGCTATTGTGTATGCTTTTGATAAATTTAGGACTTATCTTATAGGGCAAAAAGTCATTGTTTATTCTGATCATGCTGCTCTTAAGTATCTCTTAAGTAAGAAAGATGCTAATCCTAGGTTGTTAAGATGGATTTTAATATTAAAAGAGTTTGATTGGGAAATAAGGGATAAAAAGGGAAAGGAGAATTTAGTTGCTGACCATTTATCTAGGTTAACCCAATGTGTTTTGCAAGATAATGATAATGGGGTACCTATTGATGAAGCTTTTCATGGAGAACATCTTTTTAGTGTGGTTTCTAAGGAAGTTCCATGGTTTGCCAATATAGCAAACTATTTAGTAAGTAGTATGCTTTCTTTATGGTTTAGATTATAGGAAAAGGAAGAAATTCCTTCATGATGTGAAGTTTTACTATTGGGAAGAGCCTTTATTATATAGGAGATGTGCTGATGGATTGATTAGGAGGTATCTTTCTCATGAAAAAGTTGGTGAAGTATTAGCTCATTGTCATTCTTATGCTATAGGTGGTCACTTTGGGGTTTCTAAGATAACTTATAAGGTTTTGCAAGCTGGTTTTTGGTGGCCTACATTATTTAAAGATGTTAAGGACTTTGTACTTAGTTGTGATAAGTGCCAAAGAATGAGAAATTTGTCTAAGAGGAATGAAATGCCTTTACATGGTATTTTGGAAGTTGAATTGTTTGATATTTGGGGTATGGACTTTATGGGACCATTTCCTAGTTCCTTAGGTAATAGGTATATTTTAGTTATGGTGGATTATGTATTTAAGTGGGTGGAAGCAATTCCAACCCTTATAAATGATGCCAAGGTGGTTAAGAAAATGCTTAAGAAAGTTATATTCCCTAGATTTGGAACACCTAGGGCCATTATTAGTGATGGTGGGTCTCATTTTTGCAATAAAGTTATAGAGCAATTATTGAGAAAATATAATGTGACTCATAAAATTGCTACATCTTATCACCCTCAAATTAGTGGACAAGTTGAGATTAGCAATCGAGAGCTTAAATGGATTTTAGAGAAAACTGTCTCTAGGTCAAGAAAAGATTGGGCACTTAAGTTAGATGATGCTCTTTGGGCATATAGAATAGCTTTTAAAACTCCTATAGGTCTTACACCTTATTAATTGGTTTATGGTAAGTCTTGTCATTTGTCGGTTGAGATTGAACATAAGGCTTATTGGGCAACTAGAGTGTTAAATTTTGATATACAACAGGTTGGTAGAAAGAGATTGCTTCAATTACAAGAATTAGAGGAACTTTGTATGAATGTTTATGAAAATGCTAAGTTATATAAGGAAAGAACTAAATCATGGCATGATTAATATGTACTAAAGAAAGAATTTCAAGTTGGTGACCTGGTTTTGTTGTATAATTCTCGATTGAAGTTATTTCCTGAAAAATTAAAGTCTAGATGGTCGGGACCTTTCAAAGTTGTTCAAGTTTTTTCTTATGGGGCTGTTGATATTGCTAATGATAAAGGGGAGATTTTCAAGGTTAATGGACATAGATTGAAGCCTTATTTCATTGGTGATGCATTAGTTCCTACTCACAAAGTTTCTTTGTTAAATTCTTCTTTTGCATAATCATAATATTTTTGTATATAATTAGTTCTTTTAGTTTGGATTTCTTTATTTTATGGTTTGATTTTAGAATACATTATATGTTTTTTTATATAGTTTTTATGTTACTTGATTTCTTTTTCTTTGTTATTTTAATTTTTGGATCAAGTTGTTAAGATTTTGCAGAGAAATATTATAGCATTACATCATGTTCACGAGTGCATCACGACTCGTGAACATCTTCACGAGTATTCCAGTGGCTTCAGTCATTCAGTCGTGAGCAGAATCACTAGTCGTGAAGCGTATCACGTGTCACACAGAAGAGAAAGGCTCACGAGTCGTGAATGTAATACCGAATCGTGACCATGTACATTTCTTATCTCTCTATTTTTCTTCATGAGTTGTGATAAATATGCCGACTCATGAATATTTCTTTCTGTGCACAACATGCCTTATACTTCACGAGTCGTAAGGTACATACCGATTCATGAAGCACTGTTCCAAAGTTACGAGTCGTGATTTTTACCTTCTTGTATTTATCTTTAATTCATTTTTATTTCTTCATTTCACTTTTATTTCTTTTAATTAGGAGTATTAGCGGTTTTAATTTAGCTTAACTACCCTTTATTAACTTAACTCTAAAGAGGGGGAACGATTATAACTTATATTTAGGGTTTCTAAACGTCATATCTTTTCATTTTTCCCTCCTTTCTTCTATAAATACTGTCGTTAGTTTCATTTTCATTTTTTTTTCAATTCTCTTTTCTTTTACTCTTCTCGTACACTTCTTTCTCTTTCACTCTAACTTTGATTCCTGTTTGTCTACTTGTTTTTCTTTCTCTACAACATCTTCTTCTCATTTCTTTTCTTTCCATTCACATTGCACATTGCTTTCTCTGTTTCATTTGTCTTTTACAACTATGGTTAGAACTAAGAACGTTTCAGCATCAAGGGGTTAGCAGGGAGGAGATGATGCCTAACTTCGGAGTTTACAGACAGACTTTGGTTCACCATTCCCTTTTTCTTCCATCCATGAAGGTAACAGGTTCCTTATTCTTAAGGATAGAGCAAAATCTCAATGTAAGTATTTTCCTAGCTCTTTGCTTGAACAAGTGGTTGTTCTTGATGAAGTCAATGAGATGTTATCTCAATGTGGTCTCTTGTGGTTTGTTAATATGCATGAGCAGTTCTACACTGATTTAGTTTTGGAATTTTACATAAATTTCAAAGAAAATGCTGATAATCCTACGCTTATAGACTTTCGCTTGAATGGTGTTGATCATACTCTTACTTATTTCATGATGCATCGTATTTTTGATTTTAAACCAAGTGGATTATGTACTCCTCCTAAGAGTTATAGACCAAATGATTTTTGGAACTTTCTTACTGGATTAACTACACCTTATAGGGCTAGAGAGGCTAAATCCATGTTCATTTCAGATTTAAAATACTGGATTTTGCATAAGATTCTTGCCTCTATTGTTTTCAACAAGCCTGAATTTAATAGAGTTTCTAGTCATGAACTGTTTTTGATGTGGTGTGTGCATAATCGTAAGTCTATATGTTGGTCTTATTGGATTTTCAAACAATTATTGAATTGTGTTAGTTGCCTAGAGTCCCCTATCACCCATGGTCATGTCATAGCTGCTATTGCTAGGGGAATTGATATTGACTTGCGTACTTTATGATGATGTACTTCCATGCTTATATTTTTCTAAGCATTTGTTTGTACGAGGAGAAGTCATTAACCATTCATTTCAATAGATACCACCTATTTACCGTTCTTGTTGGAAGGAACTACTAAGTACTTCTACTCCACAAGTGGCTGCTGTGGAAAGCACTTCGGAAGAGTCAAGACCAATGGAGCAAGGGCCTAGTGATGATCCTATGGAGGATACACCTAGTCATTCACCTGTTTTCACACCAACTGCTGGATCTTCTTCAAATATCACCACTTCCATGTTCAATCAATTGCTACACAATCAATCCGCCATCCAAAGTCAATTGGCTTCCTTGGAGCAATCTACAAGTCAATTGGTTCATCGTCAACGTCGCCTTAAGCACAAGGTGGACGCTTTCATTGCCCAAGCGGGCTATAAGGTCCTATCACCTCCACCTTCACCATGAATTTGAGGGGAGTTTTCTTTCCTTTATGCTTTTGTTTATTTTTAATTTTCTTTTTGTTTGTGTGTTTGTTTTGTTTCTCCACATTACGGATAATGTGTGTTCTAAGTGTGGGGGAGCACTTGTGTGTGTTGTTGTTTGTTTATCTTTTTCTTTATTTAGACTAACTTTTATAGTGAGTTTTATTATAAATATTGCTCATATTGTATGAAATATAGGTTGTTATGAAGATTCATTTACCTTTTATACTCATTTGGTTAGTTATTCAAGATTTTTGGCATGTGTTTTATGTTTTTAAGTTATTTCTTTTTACTTCTTTCAACAATTTAGATTGTTTAGTCTCTTTACTAACTATGCTTTAAGGTTAGAGTTTGCTCATTTAGTTTAAGATTTTAGGATGATAGTTGTCTCATGGAAACTATAGCCATAAAACTTACCTTTAAGCCTTTCAATAATGGATGAGGACTAGTTAAAAAAAAACAAAAATTGCAAGATGAAAATAAAGCAAGATGCATATCCAAAAATTTTAATAAAGTATGGGATGGAGCGTAAAACGCACCCAATACTACATTCTCTTGCTATTCATGGGATAATGTCTAAAAGTATACCCATGCTATAAAAAAAGAGAGAAAAAGATGAAAAATATAGTCTAAAAATGCCATGAGATAGGTTTAAAGGTATATGTGCTTGCAAATTGTCCTAAAAGGCAACTATGGTCTTAAACTTTTAAGCTTTATGATCATTATTCTCTCTTGAGCATGGTTAGTTTTGAGATTTTACTATTTTGATGTTGGAATTAGTAAATTAGGTGACTTGATAATCTAAAATGCATGTTTTAAATCTTGATGTACTAATATTTTGAGTGTTAAGGTATTTGAGTTCATCTCAATCTTATCTTAAGTAAAAATTGAGCAATGCTTTATAATTTAATTTACTTAGTTTGACTTGAGATTAAATTTTCTCACTTTTCTCTTGCTTGGGGACAAGCAAGGTTTAAGTGTGGGGGAATTTGATATCATGTAAAATGTCTACCTTTTAGTATGTGTTTTTCTCTTATTTATGTAGTTAAGTATGTAATATTATATGTATTTTTATATGTTTATGTCCAATTTATACGTTTATGTTTGTTTTTAGGAAAAGTTGGTGAAGTGTGAAGAAAATGAAGAATCTGGTGAAGTTTCAAAGAAGAAGATCACGAGTTGTGAAAGGGATCACGACTCGGACAAGAGATGGAAGGCAGCTCACGAGTAAAGCAGAGAAGAAGGGCTCACGACTCGGCAATAAAATCACGAGTCGTGAAAAGCTTCACTAGTCGGATGGAGGTTCACGAGTCTAGAAGAATAGAAGGGGCTCACGACTCGTGAGGGTGTTCACGAGTCGGACAAGGCATCTATTTCCAAAACGTTGTGTCTTTTGCACCTGATCTTTCAGCCATACATCATGTCCTTTTAGAGCAACCTTCCGTGACTTATTAAGGGACATATTTGTAGAGTCAAGCTCTATATATATGGGAGAAAAAACTCTAAAAAAAAAGAGGAAAAAAATTAAAGAATTCTTTTACTATTTTCTTAAGAACATTTTGAGTTGTTTTGGATATTTTTCATTTTACTTAGTTTTAGAGGATGACAAAAGAGCAAAGCCAAAGGAATAAGAGATTTATCAGAAGGTCAAAATAGAAAGTAAACCCTGGGGAGTGATGTTTTCTTGTCTCTTATTTCATTCTTATTGTAATTTTGTTTATGGCTAAGTTCTTTTGGTACATTATAACTATTTAATTTAAGTTGTTAGTCATCTACTTATTTTTGTCTAGTGAATGTTTATTCTCCTTATGTTTGAAGTATGATTTAAGTTTATTTGAGTGCTTTGATTTGCTTATTATGCTTGATCACTATAATTAGCATGTTAGTCATTTAATTCACAATGAGAATTGGAATTCTTTGATGGAAAGACAAATGAATTTACTTAAAGCATTGAATTCACTTAGAGATAAGGAATTCACTTTGAGGGGTTAAAGAATTGGCATAGAACTTCATAGTTTTTATTTATCTCTATAATGACATGAGAATGCTTATAGACTCTAAGTAAGAACATCTTTATTGACAATGAGAATTGCTTTAAAGATGAATTAGTTTATTTGGTTATAATGTATGTTCATCCCATCTTTTAAGTAATCTATTATCCAAAATTAACTTAATATATTTTAAGTAGTTTAGTATTTACATTAATTGCATGATTTTAATTGAAATTGTTACCTATCCATTTACTTGTTGTTACATCAATATAAAATTTACCCCGTTCCCTTTGGAACGATACCCTACTCATCCTATACGCAGTCTAGTGAGACTAAGGGTTTAAATAAATCCCCATCACATACCATAGTTGATAACAGATAAAACAGAACCAAATAAGCTTCTCAGCAGGTAGACACTTCATTAACTCCATCACCCACCATTTAAAGCTACCCACTGAGAGTCTCAAAAGTTGATTTGGCCCTGCCACCATGATATTTATAACTTAAAATACTCATGGCTCTAGGCAACTAAGGTTAAAGACCCCAGTCACCTTTAAATCTGTAGTTGACTATTGGACAGTCTCATCCATCTTCATCTTCTTTTCCAAAACTTCCCCCTCTCATTCATCTGTGTGCTCGGTGGGAATAACATCTAACACTCCTCGCTTTAACATTTTATCTTCCCTCACTGACCTTCTATACACCTGATTGTTTTCGCCCCTAGGTAATTGTTTCCATAAGCCCTATTTTTTTGCTACCTTTAATCCTGTTCCCACTATTCTTACTTATAAGAGAGTGATTCTCTACTGGCCCAGCCACCTGTACCTTATCATTCTCACCAATATCGACTACCGTTCTACTACTGACTCCTATAAGTGTATCCTTACCATTGTTGTTTATTCCCTCTATATTATCAGTAGTGAAAACCATTGAAGAATTCATAAATTCTATTGGAAACTGACCTGTATGAAAAGTAGTGGCTGGATCCTTGCCATTATCAATAAGAGATGCAACTTGCTACGAAAAGACCTCATTATGAACTTTTATAGTAGGCTGCACTATATTATCTTTATTAGATTTGAGTAATGCTAATGCCATATCCGTTTTAGAATTTAAATTAGCAAAAACCTTTTGAAGAGATCAAGTACTTCTTGGTTTATTCGTTATAGTGTCTCGCCCACCAAGGTCTATACTTTTGGGACTCATTGCATTAAATTGAGCAAGCAACTTCTCTTCTTTCTCTTTTTCCACTTGATTTCATAGTTTAAACCCCTTCCTAGGAGAAGCTCTAAGCCATTCTCCATATTCTAATACATTCACATCATTTTTACATTCTTGTACCTTGTGTTCGATACAACCACAACTATAATAGAAAATTATAAGGCTATCATACTTGAATTCTACCTATATAACTCTATCACCCAGTTCTAATAATACCCCCCTCCTCAATTGATTTGCAATAGAGATAGTGACCTTAAAACAAATATACGCTGCCCAGCCTTAATTTTCACTTTCATCAAAATCCACGAAGGTGCCTATCATATTAGCCATGATAATTGTAGTCTCTTTTAAATGCCAAAGAAATGGGATCTTATAGGCTTGTATCAGAAGAGTAGTGTCTACAAGGGTGGGTACAGCAACACCATCATGCTCCTTCATCTCACGTAACAATAAAAGCTGGTCAACAAAGTACCAGGGACCCTGTGTAGAGATATCACATGGCATAAACATGAAGATCATGCAGCGGAAAAATTAAAAAATTTGATCATTCATGCTACGTAATATATAACAAAATATCAAAACATGCAATTTTAGGGTTTTATGAAAAACTTGCAACATTGGATGCTCTTAAAACTTGATTTTTGCTATGGCCAATATGTAAGATAGACTTATATACTTCTGATCTTGAACACCTATGCGAAAGGAGCAGCCTTTATGCCACACAACTCTATGCTCACACTCACACTTACAAAGATGGCTTAAAACTAGAGTGCTAGCTCTAATCTTTGTGTACTTGGCTATGGGTATTCAAATGAAGACACAAGATCTAATCTTGTTCTTCCTAAGGTTCACTAATGGCTACACAAAATCCAAAGGAACAAGAAAAAGTCATTTTCCTTTGAGAGTGGTGACACAAAGAGAGAGAAAAACTCAACTAGGTCAAAATAAAATTAATCAATTTATATCACTAGATTAGGAAAAATTATGGTTGCCAAAATCCCCTAGAATTAGGTCTAATTTTCAGCCGCCATCGCTTCCTAATTAAGTCATTTAAATTAATTCAAATTCTATTAGGTCTTTAAATTCAAATTAATTTAAATTTGCATTAGTCATTTAATCAAAACAAACTACTTCTTTAGGGTTACTAGTTGTCGAATTCAACAAGGATTCCTAGCTTGAATTTCGGCCACATTAATTCCTTCTCAAGTATTATATTTTGATTAAATACAATTTAGGATTTAATACTCAATTACATTAATTAATCCAAGATAATTAATTAATTAAAATTAAGCCTACTAATGTCAAAATTTTCTCTCTCATGGACCAAGGTCTAATTAGCAATTTTAATACCCATTACATAAATTAATTTGACTTTAAATAAAAGCTCAAATTAATGAACACTACTCTATTTAAATATTTTAAGCCTAATGCTTTGTGTGCGATCCTATAGGTCCATTTAATATTGGCAATGAATTAATAAATAATTCAAAGGCTATATATATATATATTCTCTAACAAGATATTATAGCATTCCAAATTAAATGAAAATGCAAATGGCATTTAGTGACCTAATGCAATTTTGCATAGTCCCTTACCTATAAATATCATAAGTAATATAAGGCATAGAACTAGTCATCCTTATATATACTAATTCCTTTCTTGATATTTCAGGGACACTGAATTCTCAGATAAATAATGATTACTCATTATTTCATCTCGATATGACCATACACTTCTAAATTCACTGATCAAGTGGTCGATGATATTTTCTCTCTTATCGAGAGGGGTAATTCATTTACTTCTCTCATGCTCTCTAACATGAATCAGTGCATATCCAAGCATACCCATACTTGTCACTTTGTTACGAGTATGTTAGGTGTATGTCAAAGTATACAGTAATTCATAAAGAGTTTGATAGAGATTTTAGGTCTAAGAACTCCGATGCAAAACTTGCACATGAGAAACACTTATGACTTGTACCATGTAGTGCTCTCATGAATGGATCAAATCCAGATACCATGTTTTAAACATGTATCTATGATCTTTGATTGACACTTTAGTCCTTATGATCCATAAGACAGAACTCAACTTATTAGAGAGAGCATACTAGTCTTAATTCATTTGTTATTCCCATAACAATGACTGACTAGGGATATTCAAAATGAAGTCTCAATTGTTTCAAGATCTTACAACTATATGCCTCACACATGGTAACTTAAATTGAAACAACATTCTTGGATAGTTCTATCATTTGATATGCACAGGAATATAATAGATAAAACAAATGCCTTATTTATTAACCTAAGTGTTTTTAAAACAATGAATTGGGGCTAAGGCTTACATTAACAATCTCCCATTAGTACTAGTTTCAATTGGGCATAGCCCTAAGACCGAACGCTCTCAAATAAGCTTCATGCAGATTTGGACGCAACCATTTCGTTAATGGATCTGCTACATTGTTTTCACTTGCTATCTTGCTAATCTTGACGTCCCCATGATCAATGATCTCTCTGATCAGGTGGTATCTCTTGAGTATGTATTTGGATTTCTGGTGTGATCGAGGCTCCTTTGCCTGTGCGATGGCCCCGTTATTGTCACATAAAATTTCTAATGGATCTAGGATGCTTGGGACCACTCCTAATTTAGAAATGAAATTTCTAATCCAAACAGCTTCCTTTGCAGCCCCACTCGCTGCAATATACTCAAATTCTATAGTTGAGTCGGCAACGGTCTCTTGCTTTAAGCTTCTCTAGCTGACAGCACCATCGTTCAAAATAAAAACAAAACCAGATTACGATCTTGAATCCTGAGTACTGGTCTGAAAAGCAGCATCGGCATAACCTTGTATGATGAGCTCTTCTTGACCACCATACACCAAAAAGTGATCCTTAGTCCTTCGAAGGTACTTAAGAATCCTCTTTACAGCAGACCAATGCGTCTCACTAGGGTCTTGCTGAAGCCTACTGGTTATACTTAGTGCATGAGCAACATCCAACCTAGTACATAACATAGCGTACATGATAGATCCAATAACAGGTGCATATGGGATTCTACTTATGTTGTCCCTCTCCTCTTTAGTTTTAGGACACGGTTCTTTGGTCAAAGGAACTCCCAAAGCCAAAGGTATGTACCCTTTCTTTGAGTCTCCCATACTAAAATGCTTTAGTACTTTATCTATGTACTTTTCTTGACTTAGTCCCAAAAACCGATTTGACCTATCTCTATAGATCCAAATACCAAGTATTATCTCGGCTTCACCTAAGTCTTTCATTGAGAAACACTTCCCCAGCCATTGCTTAACCTTTTGCAATGTTGCAATGTCATTCCCAATGAGAAGGATGTCATCCACATATAGGACCAAAAATATTATTATGCTCCCACTAACATTTTTGAACACATAAGGCTCATCTTCATTTTTGATGAAGTCAAATTCTTTGACTACTTCATTAAAATGGAGATTCCAACTCTGGGATGCTTGCTTTAATCCATAAATGGATTTTTGAATTTTACAAACCTTCTTAGGATACTTGAAATTGACAAAACCCTCAGGCTATGTCATATACACATCCTCAAGCAGATTTCGTTGAGGAAAGCAGTTTTGACATCCATTTGACATATCTCATAGTCATGATGTGCAGCTATGGCAAGCAAGATCCTAATGGGCTTGAGCATGACTACAGGTGAAAAGGTCTTATCATAGTCTACACCATGACTTTGTTGAAAACCTTTTGCTACTAGTCTACCTTTTGTAGGTCTTGTCAGCTTTGAGTTTAAATAGCCACTTGCATTCAATTACCTTAGCACCTTCCAGTGGATCAACCAAGATCCAAACCTGGTTATCGTATATTGATTGTATCTCGGATTTCATGGCTCCAAGCCAATTTTTTGAGTCTGGGCTCTCAATAGCTTCTCTATAGGTAGTTGGATTCTCATGATCCATTAACTCAATAGTGTCACTCTTGGTGATTAGAAATCCATATCTCTCAATCTCCCGACGTACCCTACCGGACCTTCTAGGTTCTTGTGCAATGGGTTATTGTTCCACAACTGGTTGTGAACCTGATCCCATTTTTAACTCATCCTTTATATGAGTTTGTGGCACTTGAATTTCTCCAAGTTTTACTTTACTCCCACTGTCTTTCTTGAGAAGGAATTTCTTTTCTAAGAAAATAGCCTTGCGAGCAACAAATACTTTGTTCTCGGCTTGTGAGTAAAAGTAGTATCCCTTTTTTTCTTTGGGATAACCCACAAATAAGCAGATAGTAGATTTAGACTCTAGTTTGTTAGATGTTAATTTCTTAACATATGCTTCACAGCCCCAAATCATGAGAAATGACATATTGGGTTCTTTTCCAGTCCATACCTTGTATGGTGTCTTCTCAACTACTTTAGTTAGAGTACAGTTTAGTAGAAACACAGTAATTTCTAATGCATAAGCCCAAAAAGAGATAGGAAGATTAGCTTGAGTAATCATTGATCGAACCATGTCCAACAGAGTTTGATTTCTCCTTTCGGACACACCATTTCATTGTGGTGTTCCATGAAGAGTAAGCTGTGAAATAATTTCACACTCCTTCAGATGACCGTCAAACTCTTAGCTTAAGTATTCGCCACGTTATTTTTTATACTTCGCTCTTGGCTTAACTCTTGACCTTCAGAGTAATCGAATATCTTTTATACTTTTGCCAAGTTATTTTTCTACTTCACTCTTAAACTCTTTGAATTTTTCAAAAGTCTAAAACTTATGTTTCATTAGATAGACGTAGCCATATCTACTGAAGTCATTTGTGAATGTCACAAAGTAGTTAAAACCGCCTATGGCTTGTGTACTTAATGGTCCACATACATCGGTGTGTATTAATCCCAATAAGTCATTAGTCCTCTCACCTTTCTTATTATAAGGACTCTTTATCATCTTTCCATACAAACATGGCTTGCATGTGTCATAAGATTCCAAATCAAATGACCCAAGCACTCTAGATTTGTGGAGTCTTGAAATGCATTTTTCATTTGCGTATCCTAAATGACAATGCCAGAAGTAAGTAGGGTTCAATTCATTTAATTTAACCCTCTTTGTATTAATGTTGTATATGGACTCTTTGTTTTGTAGATCAAGGATATAAAGGCTATTTTGTAACATAGCATTGCCATATAAAATGCCTTGGCGACGAATATGAATATTGCCATTATTAATAAGAAAGTCAAAACCATCCATATCCAAACATGAAACTGAAATAATATTTTTAATCATTGCAGGCACATAATAACAATTTTTTAAATCTAAACAAAGTTCAGAAGGTAAAGTGAGTCGATAGTCGCCTATCTCCATGGCCGTAACTTGTGCTCCATTCCCAACACGGAGGTCCACTTCATTCTTCCCAAGTAACCTCCTATTTCTTAGGCCCTACACATTTGAACAAATGTGAGAACCACAACTGATATCCAATACCCAAGTTGTAGAAATAGAAAGGTTAATTTCAACAATAAAAATAGCAAAACTAGGCGCTTTGGCTTCATTCTTCTTTTGTTCTTCCTTAAAGAGAGTGCAATTCTTCCTCCAATGCCCTAACTTATTACAATGGAAGCACGTGCTCTCACTCTCTTTGAGCTTTTGTGCCTTGGGCTTGGGTTGGGCCGGAGGTGCACTCCCACTAGACTTAGGCCTTGCCTGGTCATTCTTGGATTTTGCCTTTCCTTTCCCTTTTCCCTTAGCAGGTCCCTTCTTAATGCCTTCCTGAACCATAAGTACAAGGTTAGTCTTTCGAATGTTCTCTTTAGCATTCTTAAGCATCCCATGAAGCTCGGTGACTATCTTTTTCATCACATGCATGTTATAATTCATAACAAATGGATCATAAACATTAGTCAATGAACCTAAGATCAAGTCAGTGGCTAATTCTTTTAGGACTTGTACCTCAAGCTTCTCAAGAGTATCAAGATGCCCTTTCATCTTGATTACATGGGTACTAACAGGAGTACCCACAACCATCTTACAAGAAATTAAGGCCTTTGTTGTCATAAACCTCTCGTGACGAGCTTCTTCTTGGAACATCTCTTTGAGGTGTACCATGATCGCATAGACCTCTTGGTCTATGAATTGCTTTTACAAATCGAGCACCATAGTGGCTAGCATCAGACCTCTTAGTCTTAAAAGTTTCCTTTTGAACTGTAGAGGCGTTCCTAGTAGGTTCCTCAAGCAAGGGTGTATCCAAAACATACCACTTTTTCTCTTGCTTAAGAACTATTCTCAAGTTTTGAGACCAGCCTATGAAATTGGTGCCATTCAGTTTGTCCTTTTCCATGACCGATCGCAATGAAAAGTTATTGTTTAAAGAAGCCATTTTTTCAATCTACAAAAAAACTTAGCAAGATTAATTGAGGTCTTATTATAATTCCACAAACCGAATTAATATCCCTTTAAATAATTTGCGTTAGTGACTTAATGTGGGTCGAGATCCACTTTTCACAAAAACTTATTAGTCAAGCTGAGCTTGTACACCTAACAAGTTAAGTTACTTAGGTAGGAAAACTCCAATCATGTCTCGTACATGACTCTTGGATCAAAGCACAAACCCATTTATTAGTTGCCTAGGTCCGGGCATCCCTTTTCATGTTAAGTCCAAGCTACATTCACAATCCATGCCTCACAAAGATAATCAGGTGCATCTAAGACTTCTAGTCTACATGATCGATGATTGATGCCTTGACATGTTTCGAATTAGGAAGGCAACTTTATGACTTACTATTTTAGGGATTCATTTTATTACAGCTTACATGGCATACGTTTTGTCATCCATTCATAGCATGCACATATATATAATTGCATAAAGTAAAGCGTGACAAACATAGGCCCAAAAACCTACAACTATCTATACTATTAAATAAAAATCTTTAAGTTGGGCTTTTCCACTCTAGTGGGCTTCATCTTGATTTATAAAGTCTTTAAATAAATTCTATACTAAGAAATAAATGAAACTTTTATAGTAATCCATAATGGCATGCAGGCCATATTTAATTGCATAACCCAGGGCCCATGAATGCACCATGCATATTCATTCATCACATGAAACAAGCAAATAAATATATATAACATTCATGGATAAAGCAAAATCCAATTTTAATTAATTAAGCCAAGCCCATTAATGGAAATTATGTACTTGAACTTTTAAGAGAAGAACCCATGATGGGCCTGGGCTAAAGCCCAATGGACTAAATCCTCTTATTGAATAAGTTCTCTTAAAAACCTAAAACACAAACTAGTTAGATTTGTGCCATAAATCAACTCTAGTATAATTTTCAATTTTACCATTTTTTGATATTATGTCATACAACCCATAAACATTAAAAATACAAATAATATGAAACAAGATAAATTAAAACATAAAAATTTATGAAGAACATATTTCATTCACGGTATTAACAACAAAACAAACAAACAACATGAAACTAGTTGTTTAATGCTCACATAATGCTACAAACGATGCACAAATACTTAAAATGATTTTATGAGCCATTTAATAACTTAAATAAGGTAATAAACATTGATTTAAGGTTCTATTCAGATCTGATCTAAATGTTTTTTTGCCATTTTAGCACGTGTGATCTTGGTCACCCCAGAGATAGAGAAAATGCCATTAGCCAAGAAACTAAGGTATAAGGCCATAAGTAATGACGTCGAATATGAAGCCAATATCTTTAGGTTGGAAGCCTCGTTGGCTTTGGGGGCAAAACTAGCAAAAGTGTTTAGAGACCCGTCATTTCTAATTTATCAAGTGTAAGGCAAATAGTCAATCAAGGAAGAATGATTATGTTAGTGTAAGCCCTAGCCCCAATGCATTGTAACGAAACACTTGAAATTAATAAAATGAGGCATTTGTTTTATCTATTGTATTCCTGTGCATATCAATTGATAGAACTATCCAAGAATGTTGTTTCAGTTTAAGTTATCATGTGTGAGGCACATGGTTGTAAGACCTTGAAACAAATGAGACTTCATTCTAAATATCCCTAGTCAGTCATTGTTATGGGAATAAAAAATGAATTAAGACTAGTATGCTCTCTCTGATAAGTTGAGTTCTGTCTTACGGATCATAAGGACAAGAGTGTCAATCAGAGATCATAGATACATGTTTAGAACACGGTATCTGGATTAGATCCACTCATGAGAACACTACATGGTATAAGTCATAAGTGTTTCTCATATGCAAGTTTTGTATCGGAGTTTTTAGACCTGAAATCTCTATGAAACTCTTTATGAATTACTGTGTACTTTGACATACACCTAACGTGCTCGTAACAGAGTGACAAGTACGGGTATGATTGGGTATGCATTGATTCATGTTAGAGAGCATGAGAGAAGTGAAGGGATTACCCCTCTCGATATGAGAGAAAATATCATCGGCCACTTGATCAGTGAACTGAGAAGTGTATGGCCATACCGAGATGAAATAATGAGTAATCATTATTTATCTGAGAGTTCAGTGTCACTGGAATATCAAGAAATGAATTAATATATATAAGGATGACTGGCTCCATGCCTTATATTAATTCTGATATTTATGGGTAAGGGACTATGCAAAATTTCATTAGGTCACTAAATGCCATATGCATTTTCATTTAATTTGGAATGCTATAATATCTTGCTAGAGAATATATATAGCCTTTGAATTAATTTATTAATTCATTGCCAAAATTAAATGGACCTATAGGATCGCACACAAAGCATTGGGCTTAAAATATTTAAATTGTGTATTGGGAATTAATTTGGACTTTTATTTAAAGTCAAATTAATGCATAAAATGGGTAAACAGATTTTTGCCTAAAACAGCTAGCTGTTTTAGGCAAATCTGTAAAAACAGTTAAACAGGCAAAACTGTCAAGGTACGATTTTGCCTAAAACAGCTAGCTGTTTTAGGCAAAACTGTTAAGCCACGATTTTGCCTAAAACAGCTAGCTGTTTTAGGCAAATATGTTGGTCACGAGAGAAATTTGTTGGCATGTGCTAGGTTTAATTTCAATTGATTAATTATCTATGTATAATTAAGTTAATTGAGTATTAAATCCTAATTTATATTTAATCAAAATATAATACTTGAGAGGAAATTAAAGTAGCCAAAATTCAAACTAAAATACTAGTTGAATTCGGCAACTTATTTTACCTTAAATAAGTAAGTTTGTTTTGATTAAATGACTAATGCCATTTGAATTTAAATTCTAATGGAATTTAAATTAGGATATATCTCTTAATTAGGAAGTGATGGAGGCTGAAATTAACACTTAATTTACGGCACTCACACTTGACCTAAATTAGTGATATATATTAATGAATTAAATGAATAACATGGATGCCGTTTTTGCTATTTTTCTCTCTTGGCCGAAATACTCAAGGGGAAAGAAATCTTTCTTGTTCTCTTGTGTTCTCGGGCTGAAACAGTAACCTAAAGGAAGAACAAGATCAGATCTTGTGGCTTCAAATCATTCCCATTGCCGAATACACAATCATAGAGCTAGCACTCTTGATTTTAAGCCATATTTGCAAGTGTGTGTGTGAGAATAGAGGGAGTGGCGTAAAGGCTGTTCCTTGGCATTGGTGGTGAAGATCTAAGGTGGACATATCCTTCTTGGTTGCTGGTCATCATCAAAATCAAGTTTTAAAGGCATCTAAAGTTGTAAGTTTAAAACTCTAAAATTGCATGTTTCGATTCTTGTCATGGAATTATATGGCATGTATGATAAAAATTTTTGTTTTTCCGCTGTGCCATCATCACATTCATACCATGTCATATTCCATCAAATTATTGTTGTATCTCAAGTGTCTAAAAGCTTTGAATAGCCAATTTGAGATTTCTACTTTTGGGTATATGCCTAGAGAAAAGAACAATCTAGCATATGCTTTAGCTACCTTAGTATCAATGTTGGATAAATCGAAAGGGGTATTATGAATCTCGTGCTGATTTTGAGTGCAAACAATCCATGTTTTGAGAATGATCGGGTTGTGGACATCGAGGTGGATGATGGAAAACCTTGGTGCTATGATATTCTAAACTATTTGGAAAAGTCAGTATTTTCTAAAGAAGCTACTAAAAAGGATCAGAGAATAATTCATAAGTTGTCTACCCAGTTTATCATTATGAGAGGAGTGCTCAACAAGAAATAGCTTGATAGAATCCAATTAAGATGTCTGAATGAAAAAGAGGCAATGAAGGTTATGGAAGAAGTACATGCGAAAGTGTGTAGAGCCCATATGAATTATTTAGCCTTAGCTAAGAAGATTATACATCAAGGATTTTTTAGGTTCACAATGAATATTGATTATTCCAAGTATGTTAAAGAGTGCCAATTATGCCAATAATATGCAAATTTGAGGCACTTACCTATGTCTAAGCTATGCAATCTCATATCTCCATGGCCATTCACTGTATGGGGTATAGACATCATGGGTATAATCCATCCATATGCTTTAGATGCACACGAATTCATTATAGTAGCCATTGATTGCTTTACCAAATAGGTAGAAGCAGAATCTTTCAAAAAGATAGATGCGAGGGATATGGCTAAGTTTACTGAAAAGAGTTTGATATGCATATATGGTGTGCCTCATCATATAGTGGCTAATAATGGGTTATAATTCTTTGATGAAATCAGGCAGATTTTAATTAGTTATGGAGTTTAACATTATAAGTCTTCTCCTTATAGACCACAAGCAAATAGGGTAGTTGAGGCAACTAATAAGAATGTGAAAAGGATTTTGGCCAAGATGGTTTGAACTTAAAAAGATTGGGCTAATAATCTACCCTTCATATTATGGGGTTATAGGACCACAACCAAAACTTCAACAAGAACTACTCTATTTTTCTTTGTTTATGGGATAGAGGTAGTATTACTAGTAGAAATTGAGCATCAATCTTTGAGGATAGTTTTGGAAGCTGAGATACCAAAAAGCAAAATGGTCTAGGCAGAGATTATCACACCTCAACTTGCTAGACGAGGATAGAATGAGGGCATATTATCATAATCGTATCCATCAAAAGAGGCTGGCTCGATCATTTAGGAAAAAGGTTAGGAAGCATCCTTTGAAAGAGGGAGATCTGGTGTTCAAACAAATGAGCTGAGAATTTCAGATATTCAAAGTAGGTTTAGGCCTATATGGGAAGAACCTTTTGTGCTTAAGAAGTTACTATCCAACGGAGCAACTATTTTATCAGATAATAATGGCAATGAGTTTAGAGAATCGATAAACATAAATAGGATGAAAAGGTTCTATGGCTAAGATTAAAAAGAGAAAAATAAGAGAATAAATGCTCGACGGGTAAAAAATAAAAAAATGGTAGCCTTGCTAAAGTTGGGCCCTTTGTAAGGGTGAAAATCGAAAAAGGCATATTGGGAGAAAATTAGAGGCTAAGAGAAAATAATCAATCAAGAAAACTCGAAAGGGCTAATTGATAATTGGAGTTATGATGCTTGTAAAGTTTCAAGCCGAGATTAAATAATACGTGTTATTGGGGTAATATCTAGAGCCATTATGGAGGAACAATGGTGTTGTTTGTTTAATATATGTAATTGAGTTAATCTAAGATTTTTATTCTTTTGTTTATTTTTGATTTGGTGTTATTCATTGCAAAAATATGTATAGACATTTACAAATGACATATGATTATGTCTAAGACTATGAATTGGTTGTTTTGAGATTATAAATGAAAGATTTGAGGAGAGAGATGCAAGAACTAAAATACTCGTATCAACCTTTAAAAATTTATTCATCACCATCATTTGAAGAATCTTGTTCTCCATGGATTTTGCAAGAGTCCAGTGCCTCTAAATTTCAAGTTCTTCTTGACTTGCTTACAAGTAAGGAAAGGTAATTTAAAGCTAAAAAAGAAGAATGGACTGCTACAATTAATTCTTAAGAAGAGAAGATCAAATCTCAAGAGGCTTTATTAAAAAATTAAAAGAATTTGTTAAAGACTTAAGAGCATTTATATAGAGATTAAAATTGGGAATTAAAAATCTGGAATCTAAAGTTGAGTTTTTGAATATTTCTATACAAAGTTAACGTGGTGGTGATAACAAGAATGAATTGAGTCATGTGGTAATGGCCGATAATAAGGACATTGAGTATGGGGTGCATGAATTAAAAGAGGATCTAATCATTATTGAAGACAAATCCTGTATCTTTGATAATGAATTTAGATCTCTTAGGAAATGATTGTTCACCAAAGAAGCAAAAAGTGTTCAATTCTTAAGTGAAAACACTGAATTCAGTCCACTTGAAGAATTTATTAAGGTTAGAAGAATCGGTAAAGTTTGTAATTGAAAAATAGAAGGTGGATTTGTACTTTATTGAAGATATGGAATTTCCAGCTTTGGTTAACTTTGACAAGTTTTTCTTATTGATGGGAGAAAATGAGAAGCAACGTCTAGAGAGACCATTATTTGGATCACAAGCTTAGCCTACAAAGAGTAACAAAACTCTAGCTAAAGACTTGATAAATTCAAAACTAAATTCTCTAACTTTGCTTTGCTTTTAATTGTGTGCTTATTTATTGTGTTTTTAATTTTTGCTTTGTGATTTTTCATTATTTTGGTGTCTTCTATAGTTCAGGAGCTTAAGATGGAGTATGCTTATTTAGTGTGTAGACTGGATTTGAAATGCAATTTAATAGGTATCCATGCTTTCATATAGTCTATTAATGGTTTTGATTGAGATTTGGTTACGTGTAGGAGGTGGTGAGTAATTAGAGCAAGTTGTGTTTATTTGTTTGAGAACCTTTTATGGAGTTAATTAATTAGGTGGAGGTAAATTAAGAGTGGGAATAAAAAATAACTAATAAGGATTAAGCTTAAGTTAGGAGATTTGAACTATAATGCATGAAAAATTAGATTTTGGTGTCTTTTCCTTAGAGTTCCCGAGAGGACCACCTCGATAAAGGGATTTTTCCCTCTACTGAGGGACCCTATTTGATGTACCCAGAAGAAATCTCCTCAATAAAGGGAAAACTCCTTCCACTGAGGCATCATGTGAATTTTACTATGTTGTGTTGTGTAATCCAATGAGCTTCACCTCAATAGAGGGATTTTTTCCTCTACCGAGGGACCATGCCATACCCTATACCAAGACGCACTCCTCTATTGAGGGCTAATCCCCACCAAGGTGATTTACCTCACCCTTACCCATTCAATTAAATCCGATGGTATTCTATATCTATTAAATGAATTTTTAATATGGTTAAACAATTATTGATATGATCGGTAGATTTGATTTTTTTAGGGATATAAAATTGGATTTTGGGTAGAAAATTATTAATGAGATTAAAGTTATTACGTGACGATCTTGATATATCCTTTTTATACAAGAAATTGAGCATGATATGAGATGACTTGATTTTAATTGATGTTTGTATGATGTCTTTACATGGTGCATAACATGGCCAATTGAGACCTTTGTGATGGAGCATGATATACTTCATTTCTTTCAAAATTTCTCCTCCCCACTAAGACACACACACACACTTCTAGTTTGGTCAATCAAGTTTTTGCACTTTGCTTTTTCATAATTTTGCACCATAAATCATCAAGTAAGTTTTAATTCTCTTGTTTAATTCTTTATGTTTAATTTTGACTTATTTTGTGTTTGATGAATTAAATAGGGGTTTTATTCTTCTTTTGAATGTGGCTCTCAAATGCTCATTTCTAGTTGATTGGATACTTCAATTGCATGTTTGTGCTGTCCTAAATGAAATTATATTGCTTGAGATGCTTTCAATCACTTCGTACAAACTTGATAGCAATTATTTAACATATTGTTGTGTGAATATAGCATTAAAGATTTTTGGCTTAGGTGCATTTCTTCACTTGGTAACCATTATTGTTAAACCTTGTTTATGCATTATCAAGGTTCTAGAGGCACGTTGACTGTTTGAATTGGTTGGCAAATTATGTTAGGTCAATTTTCCTTTGGCTTAAATGTTTGAATTGTTCAATCATTTCATTGGTCTCATGTCTCCTCTTGGCTTAACAATGGTTGTTTACTTGTGATAATACTAATTTGAGTCAAGTGTGGGTTGCTTTAGTGTACATTTCTCTTGGGCACTTACTTGTTCATTAAAACTTGTGCAGTGAGCTAATATTTTTGCTAGTTTCCTAAGGACAACAAGATTTTAAAGAGGGGGATAGAGCGTAGCTAAACTCGATTTAAACTTATCGATTCAGGGAAGTTCTTTAATCTTGCTCATGAATCGTTTTAGTTATTTTGTTTTGTTTTTGTTTTAGTTTGTTTAGTTTGGTTTGTAGTTTGAATGTTAATTGAGTAGGTTTAGTTCAAATATAATGTATTGTACATTTAGCTTAGTTCTTCCAACTTTATTTTGAAAATTGAACTTGTTAAACTTTAACTTGGAATGTGCAATGGTCAAAATCTCTATTTAGCACTAAGGCAGGCATGTTGCTTGATGGAATTTTAACTAGATGAGAATTCAACTTGAACTATAATTGTTGGTTTCCATATTTTGAACACTAAGACTAGTTTTGGAAAAGAGGAAACTAGTGCATAGAAGTAGTTTAGCAAGGAATTTTAGGACACTAAAACTTTCCTCATCACCCTTCAAAGCATAGAAACAACTCAAATAACTTAGAAAGTGATTTAGGCAAATTTTTCTTGTTAAACCATATTGAGACTGTCTAACTACCCTATATGTATATTTATCCCTTGTTAGCCATTTTGAGCTTAATAAGGCGTGCCATGTTTATTTTCTTTGTTACACTCATATTTACCATATAGCCTAAAAAGCTTTTATCTTCCTTTTTAAGAATTGGCCACTCTATGATAGGGATAGATTAATATTTGTCGTGTATTTTGAAAAATATAATTAGAAAAGGTTCTTGGTATCATTGGCAGGGATTGATAAGAAGTCTGGATAGTGAAAGTTAAACTTATGAATATCCATATTATCATTGGTTGCCTACAATAAAGCTAGCAAGTTTATGAAAAAAAAGGGAAAAAAAGAGAAAAAGAAAGAAATTTTGGCATTAAAATAGTAGTCTATGGCAGTGTTTTAAGTGTGGAGTATTTACAAAAGAAAGAATTATGACTTCTGAATTGGATGAATTATGAAATTGAAAAGAGTTTCAATGACTTTCTCTCAAAACATCTTTTATGTATAAGGGGTCAAGAAAGCAAATTTGGTTAAGTGGTATGCTTTTGAGTTAGTGGGATGAATTTTAGAAATGTTGGTCTATTAAATCAAATAATGGCTATTCTTTTTGTTTATCTATTTCCATTTTTTATAACCAATGCCTTAACCACTTTATAACCTAATGAAGACCTAGTGATTCTATGTTTGATTTTGAGTTGTTTAGTGGAGATGACCTTTGAGTTTCAGTGTTAAAGGAGAGGCTTATGGTGTTTCAAGAGTTTTGAGAGTGAAACTATTTGTACGCTTACGTGTGCATTAATTCTAAGGCTTGACTATAAGATTGCATTGGTGTTTTGATTTTGAAAATGCTTAAAATGTTTTTATCTTACACACACACACATGGTAACTTACTCATATTTTCTTGATTGAATCTAATTTAGTTGGAATTCTATTAAGTGCTCTTGTTAATTGCTAAGCATGACTTTGAAGTTCATAATTCTTGGTTGAAATTTGATTGTTTTGAGAAGTTGGTTTATTCAATTATGGTCGGGGCGAGTAAAGACTAAGTGTGGGGTGTTTGATAATTATAAATTATAACTATATTATTAGTATTTTTTTAATGTGTTTAATATATTATTTTAGTGATAATTTGTTTAATTTTTTAATTACTGCTTTTATAGACTTAATTGTAATTTTTGGTGTTTTTAGAGATTTATTTGAAGAAAAAGAAAATTTTATAGAGAAAGGAGTAATTTGTCCAACTTAAAGATTTTGAAGAGTAGAAATCTCGTATAGTCCAGAATGTAGCTCCTCTACGGAGGAGAATTTAAATAGGCAGATGAAAAGACCCATCTCGATGAAGGGAAATCTCCTTCTATCAAGGGAAGATTAACAAAAAGAGTTACAGAGGCATTCTCCTTAGTAGAGGGACTTTTCCCTTTACCGAGGCAACCCAATGAACAAAGAAAATAATTAATCTCCTCGGTGAGGGTTTTTTTCCTCTATCGAGGAAAGGTGTTTCAATCACGATCAAAGTCTATTTTCTTCTATAATAGAAAGTTTATTTGCAGCAAGGTTCTTCCTTTTTGGGGTTTTTAGTAGACAAAAACACCAATATAAAAGAGAGCATGAATTCTAAAGAAAGAGACTTAGTTTTAGGGTTTTTATTCTTTCTCTTAAGTTTTTTGTAAATGAAGGTTTATTTTCTATTTTAGTTTAGGTTTAATCTGGTGATTCAAGGGAGAATTCAAGAATGAAGAAGAAGGACTTCAAGTTTTACTTTATCTTCGTCAAGGGTGTATAATAAACTTAATCCTTATATCTTAATATTACATTCATGATGTTTGAGTAATTCTTCTTGCTTAGGAATTCTTCAACCATAATTGTATTGGAATTTTGAGTTTAATGGATATTTGCGTGTTTTCTTCTATTTCCCTTGTGATTAATTATGCACTTATGTTGATGTTTGGTTTTGATTTTTAATGTATTGAGAAATGGTTAATTATTAAATCTGAATATTGATTGTATGTATTTATGCCTTGTTCTCTTATTTTCTGTATCTAGTTATCTTTATGTTCTAAAAGGAGGTTTTGATTTCTTTGTGTGGATTATATTTAGTCCAAGTATGTTGGGGAATATATGGATTTTCAATTGAGTGTTTCGAAAGAAGATTCAATTGAGATTTAGGAATTTATAAAATATCAGCTAATGCTAGTTTTAAAATTGTTTTTAATTAGGGAGTTTAATAATCTATAATGGTGTCCTTAATAAGAGACTTATTTTGAGTCAGATTTTTTCCAGATATTCATGTTAATATTATTTTACTTATTTCCAATTACATTTATGAAGATGGAATTTCCTAAGCATTAATTTCAATTTTGTTGATTTCCTTGATGAACTTGTTTTAATTTAGTTGTTATTTCTTAGATTTATTTTCCCACCTAGTTTAGTACTCCTTTCAATTTAAACTTAGGATTATCTCAAATTAATTTAACTCAGTTATAGATATTTTACCTGGTAATCCATGTTCTCCTGGGTTCAATATTCTTGGGATTTTAAATATATTTCCCTATATTACTAGCCGATCTAGTAAACTTGCTAGATACCGATTAACCATTGATCGAAATTTAGGCTAGGAAATAATAATAATGTGATGAGTGAATGATAGTGAATGAACAATTGTGTGGAAGCATGAGTGATTTAGTGTAATGTTAGTATTTCTTTTAACATTGTTAGTTTGATTAATTGGTGTAATGAAATTTAAATATTACTAAATGCATGAAATTATTACCATGAGTGTTTATGTGTATTATAATATGACAAAGTATGTTATTCACTAAGAGTTATTATGTAATGATAAATGGCATTTTATGTTATTCATGTAAGACTTCACCAAAAAGTTTATTGCATTATTTTACTACCCACTAAGCCATTGTTTAGCATTGGTGTTCTTCTCATGTAGGTACACAGGTGTAAAGTAAAATGATGGCTTCAAGTCATCATTTGTAGGCCACTAGTTGTAAAATTTGAAGATAAATTTTTGTATATAGTCATTTTTGTATCGTATAATGTAAACGATATGTAATATATGTAATGAACAAGTGGTGTAAATATTTTATAAGTATGTTGAGTTAATATATGTGCTTGTATATGCTTTAAATGGGAGTTGTATGCAATTATATAGGCAAATTCTACATAAGAAAAAGCATGATTAAAAAGCTACAATGAACTTGTAATTGAAAGATAATTTAATAGGATGAATTTATTAGAACTCATTATGCTCTTTTATTCCTTCTAAGGGGAATAAGGGTGTCTTATTTTTAAATAATTCAAATTTTGATTCATTAAAATCTACTTTAAAATCTCTCCCTAAATCCCATCAAAATCTGGTTATTAAAACCAAATTCTATCTATGTTTTTAGGCAACTAAAAACATGAAATTCGTTGTAAAATCACTATAAATAGGCATCTATGGTTGATCAATGGCTGGCACAAAAAACAATCATAGAAAACTATCGACCCATGAAAAAATGCCATTTGTTACCAAAAAAAAATGCAAAAAGGCAAGAATTTAAAACCTATTTTTAACCCCTAAGAAATGCAAGGTTCAAAGCTCACAAAAACATTTTAGAAAATTGTAGCAATCATAGATGAAACTCAAAGTTTACATTTTCTATCTGAAATATGAATTGTTCTTGCTCATTGGGTAACTCTGATCTAGGTTACCTTAGGACTCGGTGTTTGCAGTTTCCCTTAATTTTGGGGAACTTTGTGCACTAGTGCCTAAGTGACCCAAACTTCAGAGTAGAGGGAAAAAGACCAGCACCTGAGGCAGCAAATTTCCTATTTGTTGAATAAAAGATACGTACCATCTGAGGTAGCAAAACTCTTGTTAGGTAGTTACTATTAGCTTGTCGACATGTTAACCCTATTGTTGAAGTCATATTCACCATCAATATATTGATGTTTTAAAACCCTCAATTAAAGCAATATTCACCATCAATTTGTTAATGTTTTAAACCCCTTAGTTAAAGTAATATTTACCATTAATTTGTTGATGTTTTAAACCCCTCAGTTGAAGGGGATAGTTACTATTGGTTTATTGACATGTTAACCTTTTATTAAAGTTTGTAATTACTATTAGTTTGATGATGTTTTAAGCGTTTACTGAAGTTGGTAGTTACCGTCAGTTTGTCAATATTTTAATCTTTTGTTGAAGTGAGTAGTTACCGACAGTTTGTCAATGTTTTAACCTTTTATTGAAGTTATTAGTTACCATCAATTTATTGGCATTTTAACCTTTTAATTAAGTTGGTAGTTACCATAAGTTTGGTGACATTTTAATCTTTTGTGAAAGTTAGTAGTTACCATCAGTTTATCAACGTTTTAACATTTTTGTTAAAGTTTGTTAAATGCCTCTTAAGAGAACTTTGGTACTTGTGAGAAAGAATTTGGCATCATCATGTTATTATAATTAGAAGGGATTGATATATTTTTATCTCTTGGAGGTGTTGTGTTGCCACTTGGTCTAATCGTCTAGCATTTGTAGCATGATTGTTCAAGAGGGTCAATTTTCTCCCCTGTATAGCACGTCTTTTATATTTACCCCTTCTAGATAGAGCTTATAGTTTATGACTAGGCATGGGACTTGAATTTTTTTAAAGCTTTCTTGAAATGAATCACTTAATGCTCCTGTGAGATGACAAACTTGATGGCACGTGATTGGGATATGTAAGCTACACAGAAAACACTTAGTTAGATTGTAATTTTATCATTCACATGAAGGATATTACCTAGTTGCCTCTGATGCAAGCAGGCACAAATATTATCTTGCACTTTGGAGTGATAAAGAATTGTCCTAGCTTTTGGAGCATTCTGTGACCAGAGGCCTGTTAGCTTACTTCTTATTGTGGTGTGATTATTGAGCTGAATGCTAGTGATCCTGGCATTGATTGAAGGAGTTTAGTATGCCTATTTTTCCTTGAGAAACCTGTTTGTACTTTTTTTCTGCAAAGTTGTAGGTACAAGGGTATATGCAAGGAATTATGGTGTATGAGATGTGTGTAAAGAATGCAATATGTGCAAAGAGTCATACACGTGAAGTGTATGCAAAAGAACTATGTACAATGGAATGTATGGGCTATGTAAAATGTAGGGAAACCTATTTATCCAAGTGAGTCAAGGACGGGTGACAGGCTGACCCTATTGCATTTCTATCTGACAACCCCTTATTGTTCTAAGTCATTATTTTGAAGGTAGTGCACCCCTTGTGGGTTTGTATATTAACTTTTCTCGGAGGAAAAAGCATCTTGTTAGGGATTTTTGTGTAACCTTATGCCTAACTTTTACATGGAATAGACCCAACCCATTCTATCAACTTTTTATTCATTTTTATAGGACAAACTGCTTGTTTTTAGGTTTTCACCTTGTCCCTTGGCCTAACCTTTGCGTAGAGAGCCCGTTATGGTTTTCAAATCTAACAATATTTTTTTCCTCTACTTATAATTTTCACTTTAACATGTGTCCTTATACATGCCATAAGTTCCTATCGACCAGTTAATCATATGTTCATACTTAACTTATGTATACATTCCTATCTACATACATCTCATGGCAACAATAATAGGCATAACTAAACATGTAATGCGAAGACATAGGTTTTATTCAATCTTGGGAACGATACCATGTGTGCATTCGACTCCTGTTACCAATCATCCCTCTCGAGTTTTCTTGATTGAACATTTTCTTTCAACCCCTAATTTTTATCTAGGGTGTTTTATGGTTTTCACTCTAACGAGGTGCCTAATCTTAGCAAGGCTACTTTTTTTCGATTTTCGACTCATAGGGCTTTTTTTCTCTTTTTTTAATGCCTTTCTTATGTAACCCTTTCCAATTTATTGGCATAATAGCTTGTCACTATAAGGTACATTAACCTTCATTATGTAATCTACAGATTTGTAAATGCGACAATAGGGAATGTTGGACCTATAAAGATGATGGAAAAAACCATTTCACAAGTATGCCCATTGTAAACCCTCTCATTTCCCCATCAGAAAAGTCTAGCCCTATAAAGCTATTCTATGATTGCTTTAATTGACAAAGTGGATGAAGGAGTGGCATATTTCATCGAGCCACTATAAGTAAATCCCTTTCCCAAAACAAACTCTAAGAGTTGCCCTAAAGTTTGACATAAAGGAATGGCATGTGGGCTTATAATAGCATTAGGAACAATTGAGACTAACAAAAAAAAGCCTAGAACACCATTTTTTCCATGCATGCTAGATAACTTGTCTTCGATACATGGAGGACGAACCTATCTCAACACAATTCTTTTCCTTATCATTGGACCATGCCTCTTTTAGTGTGCATCAATTTTATACTATGATCAATGTCTATGCCTTTCAAAATTTAGCCAACTCATTGTTTCGGTAAACTAGAGCGGCGTGTCTTAGCAATGCATTTGTCAATTCTCAGCGTCACCTCGAGTCCAAGCAAAGACCTTTTTTTTCATCATTTTTATTTCTTTCTTTTATCATTTTCTTTATTTTTTTCTTTGTCTTCTACTAAATTTACCCCCACTTTAGGAGTCATAATGAATGCAATCAAGATGTTTTTTTGCTTGAGATTAACTTAGACTTATGTTTATTGAATCAATGTCTTAAAAATGAGCTATGATTATTGGCATGCATGATGCAAATAAATAAGATATAACAGACACAAGAAAAATAATTAACACAATTAGAGGAAAAATGTGCATTGTCATAGTTTAAGGACATTTATTACATAAAAAAAAACTACTTAGGTCCCGTCATTATCTTGAGGAAGCCCCCAAGGTTGCTCAAGCTACATTGTGGCCTCTTTGTCTCTTCTTAGGGTCAAAAATCTATTTGTTGTTAATAAGATCTTGGATTTGATCCCTCAGAGTCTAACATTTATCCATTAAATGCCTCATGTGCTGATGAAAGGCACAATATTGATCTGCTTGATGAGTAAGAAGTTCTTACCCTCTGGCGGGTTTGGCTAGAAGTGGTTATAATTTCCCTTCCTTTATTAGCTTCTCTAGCACTTAAGATAAAAATTTTCCTAGGTTGGAGTAGTGCCTCTTGCTTGCCTCGATAGCAAACATTTTTACTGTCTTCCCAGTTTCAGTTGACTTGCTTACTTTGGAACCATAATTCCTCTAACCATTTGCTTTCTTTGCTAGGCACTCACCCTTAACCTTAATGGCAATGTCTTTAAAAGAATCTCAGCCTTTAAGTTCCTTCATTTTCAATTCATCTCTTAAGTACGGGCTCGCATTCCTTATGAAGAGCCTTATCTTGTCAATGGTATCAGGCTTTCTTTTTATCTCTATCACCCAATTTTTCCACCAAGTGAGATACTCATGGAATGATTCCTCATGCTTTTGCTAGCTCCACATCTTTCAATGTGACCCTTATTGGGGTACTGCAGCCATACTACTTCATAAACTTATCAGTCAACAAGTCCCAATCTTCTTTAGTTCTCCAGTTAAGACCATGATACCAATTTATTGCTGACCTTATTAAGCTGAGACAAAAGTAATCCACTTTTATTTCTTTTTCAATGTGGTCCATTTCATAACAAGAGTACACTGCTTTACATATGCAAAAAGGTCTGACATGCCATCAAACTTGGGTAGGTCAGGCATCTTAAACTTTTAGGGTAGAAACTCCTTTCCATCCAATTATCAATCCTCTAGGTTGATCCTTCTACCAGCTGACAATAGGCATGCTATCACTGCAATTTTCTCCTCCATCTTTTTTAGAGTTGTATCCTCGACTCTAGGATGTTTATTCTTCACCACTACTACTAGCCCTTCCTCTTTCCCCTCTTCTATATAATCCTCTTTCGGAGCATGCATTTTGTCTCTTTTTTGCTCTATTAGTGGGGCTCAAGGCACTGTAACAACTATTGAGGAAGTGCTTCTGATAATGTTCAGCTCTACTCAGTCCATGGTAGGAGCTACAGGCTGAAGTCCAGCAGGTGGTGCAACCAATCCCACAATCATAGCCAATAATCTCTCTTTAAACTCTGCCAATCTCTTATATAGCTTCTTCAAAGTGATACCATGGGTTTGTTGTGATGCTTTAACCATTTCTAATTGTTGTATAAATTCTAAACTATTCCCAAAAATATCAATCGAGCTAAACTCCAAACTTGACCTAAAACCTGATTCCGACCTTACTTCTAATTGCTCAGCCAAAAGTTCTCAGACGAGATGGGCATGAAGACCCTTAAAGACCCGATTGAATCTATGATGACCTTAAAAGTCAAAAGTTAGGAATGATGCATATATGAATATGAGTAGTTATACATATAATGCATGAGGGTGATGCATATGAATGATATACATATGATGTGTGAGTTAATCATTCGAGTGATACATAATATTACATGTGAATGATATATATATGATGCATGAGTGTGTTAGGCAACAACAACTATTATATACAAGCATAGCAATAACCTTCCAACCTCATTAGTCCTACATAGGAGGTAGTGCAGTTACTTTTCTAGGTGGGCTTAGTATATAGGTCGATGAGGGAACCCAATGGGCATATATAAGGCACAACAAAAAAATCAGTAGCATAACCTCTCTTATTTAAAGTGTAAGAATATGGATTTTTTCCATTATGTATTTAAAAAATTTAAATAAATTAGGGAAGTAAAAAGTAATTGATTTTATGGTTATACTATTTAAGGGAAGTAAATATTGTCATTACATGGGCTTGTAGTTGGGTGGCAAAACTTTGGGGCAACCCAAGAATGGTCCTTGCCAATAGGTCTAGCTCATCACGAGTATAACGATCGATGGGTCACCATTTAATATACCAAATGGTATAAGGCTTGGCTAGTGGTCCTCCTTGAAACCTCCCTACATTGATTGAATGTATGGTGTGCTTCGGGAATACAACGGGGCAAGTACGGGACACCTAACATAATTCTAAGGCCTTAGATTGAATGTAAAATGCAAATTTGAAGAGAGATAAGATTTGATCTTAAAAACTTAATTATAATAACTTAACCAAGGTACTTTAGGAGAAAGGTCTCTTAAATCCCTAATGGAGTTACCACTATAACATGTGTCAAACACCCTCAATGCCTCGTGATGGAGTTCGGCTTGTTCTCTAAAGCCCACTTTTAGGGTCCAAGACCAGATGATGTTCATAAAGTTCGTAAGATTGGAAATTTCATAATAGAATAGGGATTCGACCCAAATTACCAAGTTTTGAGCCTCAAAAAGATATAAGATAAGGTCCCAAGGTACCCCAATTTTATTGTTAGTGGTCAACCCACGATTGGTGCCTAAGTGGGCCCATAAGGTCGGTATCATGGAGTCACCACCCAACAATATGTTAGGAAATGATAGTAATCTCAAGATGCCCAAACCAGAGATGGTTTAAAACATCACTCTTACTTGTACCTCGATTAGTTGTTTTTATAATTGAGTTTTTAATATTAATCCACTTTCTCCTTTCTCCCATGATGTACAAACATAAAAAATAAACAATTAATCACACAAGAAAGTGATAAAGTAAACAAATAAAATAAATGAAAAATTACATAAGCAAATTGTCTAAAAGATAAAAAAAAAATCATATATAAATCAGGTTATTTGTTAAGTTGGGAACATTGGTTCCCTAATATATATTTTACCAAAAAGGCGAAGAGCCGTTATCAATTTTTAGAAAGTGTGGGATGAGTGATCCCAATTTTAGTGAAAATAAAGACTCTTCTTTTATTAAGTCAATTTTGAATGAAAATTGGACATTGGTCCATTTTATTATGGAAAACTCCAATTAATTAGTAAAAATGATTTAAGTTAATTTTTATTATCTTATCATGCAAAAAATTCATTTATTACTAAATTATTATAATCCAAAAATAAAACTAGTAAAACAATAAAAACAAATCAAAACCACTATATAAATAAATAAGTAAGAGAGTAATTGATATCATGCAATTTATCATAGCCATTTTATTTGTTATTGAATCATTTCTTTAGTTTAATATATGTATTTTGTTATGTTTTAGGCTACTTTTTATGTCTTTTTTGTATTGTAGGCTAAATGTGCCTAATTGGATCAAATGAAGCATAAATGAGGGGAATTTTGTTGAAGTATACAAGAAAAAGGTCTTCAAGATGTTTAAGAGCTTGTGCTAACTCGTTAATAGGTGTATTGACTCGTCACAAAGACTTGGCATGCTGACTCATGCCATGTTGAATCAAGTCATGAAGTAGTTGAAGGTGTGCTGACTCATTCCATTGGTGATGACTCATTAGAGAGCTTGGTTGTGCTGAGTTGCCCAACTCGACATAAGTGTGTTAACTCATCATGAAGACCAATAATTGTAACCCTTCATGTACCTCTTCAGATTTGCAACCCTTTTCAAAAAGACACCGATTAGGACACCTTTGGATCTATAAATACATAAAGATAACCATATCTTAGATATAAAAAACTACCATATAAGTTCCAAATCAATTAGAAAAGATTATAAGGAAAACGAATACTCCAAGGAAGAGGAAAGATAAAAAAAGGTCAATCAACACTCAAGTATATTTATGAAGAAGTATTGAGGACTCTCCTACCATTATTTCTTCTCTTTTCTCTTTAGGTTTTGCTTCACATTAGTTTCTCTTCCTTGTGTATTTATTTCGCCAACATGTATCTAGGCTAACTTTGTTAGTTAGAATTGCAAGTATGAATTAATCTTCATTAATATAATTATCTTGTTTTAAGTATGAATGATTTAAGTTTGATTAGTTACTTAATTTATTATGTATGGTTGATCACCAAATGTAATATGTTAATCAATTTATTTATAATGAGAATTGTGACATTCTCGTGGAAAGGTAATTAAAATTACTTAAAGGTGGAAATCACTTAGGAGACAAGGATTTCACTTTGAGGGGCTTAAGAATATGCATAGAACTTTATGGTTTTCATCTATCTCTATAATGACATGAGAGTGCTTATGGACTCTAGATGGAGATGCCCTTATTTGACAATGAGAGTTGCATTTAGGGATAATAGGCCTTATTCTCCATTCATTGCATGCTTTTGTGTTTATTTGCATCTTTATAAGAACAATTGATGTCTTGTAATTCTAACGCTCATATTGATTATTTAAAGTTATAAATTGGATTAAATAATTAGTTTAGTTAAGTAAGAATTTAATAGAACCAACCCTATTTAATTTATCATTGCCTATTTATTTTAGTATCTAACTGGTTAATACAAAACAACACTTAAAACTAAATTAATCCCCAAAGTTGACACCTTTCTCACCCTATTTAAGTCCTTAAGGCTAGGGTATTAAGATATACACTACAATATATTTTTGGTGATGTTGCTGAGGAGTCAAAATAAGTGAATGTTTTTATTAACTTAGGAAGGAAAAAGGTTGATTTAGGCCTTTTATTTGTTCAGTTTGTAGTAGTTTAGTTTAATTTGTTATTTTCTTTTTATGAATAGTAGTAGTAGTAGTAGAGATAATCTTCTTCCATTTGATCCTAAAATTGATAGAACTTTCATGCTTTATGCATAGATAAAAAACAACAACAACAAGAGGAAGGCCAAAGTTCAAATATCATGGTTGAATAAGATAGGTGCACTTTGGGAGATTTTGCCATGCTTGACATTTTGGGTAGTTTCAAAGGAATTATGGCACCTAAAATTGCCAATAATAGCTTTAAAATTAAGCCAAGTATAATCCAAATGGTTTAGAATAATCATTTCGGTGGTCTCCAAGAAGAAGATCTTTATGCCCACATATTAGCCTTTCTCAATGTGTATGTAACATTCAAAATAAATGGAGTAATAGATGATAAAATTAGACTTCGGTTATTCCCCTTTCCTATTAAAGATAAGGTACAATTATGGTTGGCTATTTTTCCTAGTGAGTCCATCACCATATGGGATCAATTGAAGCAAACAATTTTTCATAAGTATTTTCTACCCCATAAGACAACCAAATTCAGAAATAAGATTAGAACCTTTAAGTAACATACAAATGAGACTATTTATACAGCATGTGTTTGTTTATGGCTAATAAAACCATTACTCATTCCTTAGAAATTTTTGAAAATGTGCCTGTAAAGGTAGGTAAGTTTGTCACACTGACAGATTTTGTTGTCTTAGATATTGAAGAGGACTTAGAAATTCCTATATTATTTGGGACACTTTTCCTAGTTATAGCTGGTGCTATCATTGATATGAAAAGGGGTAAGATCAGCTTAGAAGTGAATAATGAAAGTGTTGAATTTGATATTTTTAAAATGATGAGATCTTCACCTATAAAAAGTGTTAGTAGAATTTGATTCTTTTGACATTATTGATGAATTTGTTGAGGATGTTTTGCATGATTATTTAAGGCAAGAGCCTATTAAGCCTTATGCTAGAGATGATGTTATAGTGCATCAGTTAGAGGCCTAATCATTTCCTTTTCATATGCCCTCAAGGTTTTCACCCTTGAGCAAGGATGATGACTAAAAAGTTGCCTCTCTAAAGGAAGAAGCATAGTTAGAGCTCAAGCCTCTATCATCAAATTTGAGATATGTTTTCCTTGACTCAAACTATCAATTTCCTTTGATAGTTAATTTGTCTTTGCTTGATGATTAAGTAAATGTATTAAAGGATGTTTTACTTAAGCATAAGAATGCTATTGCCTATTCTATAAATGATTTGAAAGGAATTAGCCCTAAGATTTGTATGCATATAATTCTTTTAGAAGATAATGCTAAGCCTTTAATTGAGGGTGAAAGGCATTTGAATCCTACTCTTAAAGAGGTGGTTAGAAATGAAGTGATTAAGCTTTTAAATAATGGTATCATAAATTCCATTGGTGATAGTAAATGGGTAAGCCCCGTTCAAGTGATTCCTAAAAAGAAAGGCTTGATGGTGGTTAAGAATGAATCTAATGATTTGATTCCTACTAGAACTATCACAGAATGGTGTATGTGTATTGATTATAGGAAGTTAAACAAGGCTACTAGAAAAGGTAACTTTCCCTTGCCTTTTCTGGATCAAGTCTTAGAGAGGTTAGCTAATTTTTTGCATTTTTTCTACCTTGATGGTTTAAGTGGTTTTTACCAAATACCTATTCACCCCAAGGATCAAGAAAAAATTACATTCACATGTCCTTATGGAACTTTTGCATTTAGGCATATGCCTTTTAGTTTATGCAATGCCATTGTTACTTTTCAAAGATGCATGTTTTCCATTTTTAGTGATTTGATAGATGAATGCGTTAAAGTCTTTATGGATGATTTTAGTGTCTAAATGTAATTGTCACCCACATGGATCTAACTTTGACCATTGTTTAGAAAATTTTTCTAAAGTTCTTAATAGATGTATGGCGCATGGATTAGTGTTTAATTGGAAAAAAATATCACTTTCTGACTCAATAGGGTATTATTCTTGGTCATTCTATCTCAAGTAATGGGATTGGAGTAGATAGAGCAAAAATTAAGGTAATAGCCAATTTGCCACCTCCAAAGTGTTTAAGAGATATTAGAAGTTTCCTTAGCCATATGAGATTCTATAAGAGGTTTATAAAAGATTTCTCAAAGATAGCTAAGCCATAATGCAATCTTTTAGCAAAGGATGCCAAATTTGTGTTTGATGATGCTTGCCTTGATGCATTTGAGACATTAAAGAAAGCCCTAGTTTTAGCACCTATTTTGTAGCCACCTAACTAGGATAAACCATTCAAGATTATGTGTGATGCAAGCAATTTTGCTGTAGGGGTGATTTTGGGGCAAAAAAAGAAGGTAAACCATATGTGATCTATTATACAAGTAAGTTGTTAGATGGATCTCAAATCAACTATACCACAATAAAAGAAAAAAGCTATTCACTATTATTTATGCATTTGATAAGTTTAAAGCTTATTTAGTAGCACAAAAGGTTATAGTGTATTTGGATCATGTCACCCTTAAGTATTTTTTAAGTAAGAAGGATGCAAAGCCAAGGCTTTTAAGGTGGAATTTGATGCTTCAAGAATTTGATTAGGAAATTAGAGATAAGAAAGGAAGTGAAAATCTTGTGGTGGATCACTTGTCAAGGTTAGATCAAGATGGATTGAAAATACATGATGATGGTGTACCTATTGATGAAAGTTTTCATAGTAAACACCTTTTGAGTGTGGTGTCTAAAGAGATCCCTTAGTTTGCTAATATTGCCAACTAATTAGTAAGTGGTATCCTTTCATATGGTTTAGATTATAATCAAAGGAAAAAGTTTTTGTATGATTGTAGGTTCTATTATTAGGAAGAGTTATTGCTTTACAAGAGGTGTGCAGATGGATTGAGTAGAAGGTGTATTTTCCAAGATGATGTTAAAGATATTTTCAACCATTGCCATTCCATGGAGGTTGGTAGTCATTTTGGTTTATCCAAGAAAAATTTTAAGGTACTTCAATCTAGTTTTTGGTGGCCTATTCTATTTAAAGTTGTTAGAGCATTTGTGCTTAGATGTGATAGATGCCAAAGGATGGATAATACAATAAGAAAGAATGAGATACCATTGAAAGAAGTATTAGAGGTGGAGATATTTGATGTTTACGAGGTGGATTTCATAGGTCTTTTCCTTAGTTCTTTAGGTCATAAGTATATTTTTGTTATGGTAGACTATGTATCTAAATGGGTTGAAGCAGTGCCTACTCTCAGTAATGATGCCAAAGTAGTTAGGCAAATACTTAAGAAGGTTATATTTCCTAAGTTTGGCACTCCTAGATCAATTCTTAGTGATGGAGGTTCCAATTTTTGCAATAGTGTGATTGATAGTTTATTAAAGATGTATGGAGTGACATATAAGGTTGCTACTCCATATCATCCTCAAACTAGTGGGCACGTAGAAGTGAGTAATAGAGATTTAAATTGGATCTTGGAAAAAAATAGTTTCTTCATCTAGAAAGGATTGGGCATTAAAGCTAGATGATGTTCTTTAGACATGTAAGATAGCCTTTATAACACCCATAGATCTTATCCCCTATTAACTTATCTATGACAAGTTTTGTCACTTGCCGGTTGAGCTTTAACATAAGGCCTATTGGGCAATATGGGTTTTGAATTTTGATATGAAATAAGCTAGTAAGAAGATGTTACTTCAGTTAAATGAGTTAGAGAAGTTAAGGATGAATGCAAATGAGAATGCTAAGTTATATAAGGATCATACCAAGATGTGGCATGACAAGCATATTCTTAAGAAGGAGTTTTATGAAGGTGATTTGGTGTTTCTTTGTAACTCAAGATTGAGGTTATTTCCTAGAAAGCTCAAGTTTTGATGGTTTGGCCCTTTTAAAGATGTTTAAATATATAAGTTTAGAGCAATTGATATTGAGAATGACAAGGGAGAAGTTTTCAAGGTCAATGGTCATCACCTCAAGCCATATTTTGTTGATGAGTCCATCGGTGAGGTGAATTTGCTTACTCTCTCTACATCTAATGAGATCATTTCTCAAATTTCTTAATGCTTTTGGTTTTTTACACAAGTTTGATTTAGTATTTTCTTTGCACAAGTTTCTTTATATATTGTTTTAGTATGTTTATAAGTATGTTTGTTCTTTGCTTTTATTTTTTGTTTCATATTTACACATTATTTTTTATGGTATAATGTTTTTTCTTCGAGTTTTTGGTAGTTTTTGTTTTTTAGTTTTTGGGCAGGGTGTAATGAGTCATAACACCTGTGGCTACTCATTACAGAGTGTTCACGTGCCAACTTAAGGTCTGTGCCAACTTGTGTACTGAGTCATTCTAAAAGCATTGCATATTGAGTCATCAATCTTCATGCCGATTAATGACGAGACACATTTGTGCTAAGTCATCACTAGTGTGCTGACTCATTATAGAGAGCATTCATGCCAAGTCGTCACATTTGTGCCGACTCGTGATAGAACCTAATCTAGCTGAATTTTTCTCTAATTTATGTCTTTTAAATGCTTTATTTTAGTTTTTTTAGTCTTTGTTTCTTGTCATTTTTCAATTTCTTTTTCAAATTATTTTGAAAAGGTGTGAGAAGCCCTAAAGGGTTATGTCTTTTCCTATAAGAAGTCATATATTTCCTACTTTTTCTCATCCATTTTCAGAAAATTTCTTTCCCTATAAATACTAGTCTTAATTTTTTTTATTGTTGCAACCTTTTCCATTTCCCAATAGAGTAATTTATTGATAAATATAGCTTTTTTTCTCCTTATTCTTCCCTACTCTTTCTTAGTTTTCTCTTACTTGTTTCTCTCAACAACTCCATTTTCAAGTTCTTAGTTCTTCTTATCTTTCTCTTTCACGTGTTTATCACTAAGTTTTTCTCTAATTTTCTTTTGAGCATTTTCTTATTTTAACATCCAAAATGCCAAGAATAAAAGGATCAACTTTATCAAAGCCTCAAAAGGAAGCTACTTAAGAAGAGGATTTCACTTCCATGTGCAAGGCCCCATTTGCCATTTCTTTTCATGAGGAAGGTGCTAGATTTGTTTTTCTTAAGCCAAGAGGAATTGTGCCTTGTAATTATCTTTCTGCTAGCCTCTTGAGAGATCTAGGTATGCTTGATACTCTTAATGCTCTTTTAAGTTCTTGTGGTCGTACTAGATGTCTTTCCATGCATGAACCCACTTATGTTCATTTGGTCTTGGAATTTTACACTACTTTAGAAGTAAATGAGAATGACTCTAAGGTGTTGGAATTTCATTTGATAGGAGAAAAGCACACTCTTACCTATTCATTTATGCATAGAATTTTTGGTTTTAGGAGAAAAAGTATGTGTGATCCTTCTTAGAACTTTGATGTTTAAGCATTTCAAACATTCTTGATTGATTTAAGGACCCCATTCCAACCTAAAAACAGTACAGCTATGTTTATCAAAGACTTAAAATTTTAGCTTTTGCATAAGGTTCTTGCTTGTATGATTTTTAACAAGTATGAATTCAGTAGGGTTACTTATAAAGAATTATTTCTCATGTGGTGCATTCATAATAATAAACAAGTTTGCTGGACTTATTGGATTTTTAACCAATTGCTTACATACATATCTAGGAAGGATAGCCCTATCACTCGTAGTCATGTGGTGACCATTATTGCTAAAGCTTTGAATATTGATTTGAATAATTTTACCCATATGCTTCAGTGTACATTTTTCACAAAGCAGATTTTGATTTGAGGTGAAGTGGTTGATGCCTCCTTAAGGTTCATTCCTACCTGTTCTCGCTCATGTAGGAGAGGATTGGCACCACCACCACCTTAAGAGACTGAGGAAGAGGAAGAAGAAAGTGAAGAGGAGGGAGAACATGATTTTGGTGTGCCTCAAGAGGGAGAAACTCATGAAGCCTTGGCCATCATTCCATCCTAATCTTATGAGGGTGCAAGCAGGCCAACTTATGGTCTTGCTCATAGCCAAACTCATAGTACATCAAGTAGGTCTTCACGGATTTAGGAGCAAGTGTTGGACAACCAACAAGCCATGCAACGTCATTTAAGCTCAATGGAGACTATGACAAGAAACCTTGCAAAGAGGCAAAGTAAGATGGAACACAAGGTTGATACTTTTATTGCTCAAGCAGGCTATGTGGTTGGCTCTCCCCACCCTCTCCTTCAAATGAATAAGGGAAGCATTTCTTTTCCTTCTCCTTTTTGTTTTTGGGTTTACATTGGGGATAATGCGAAGCTTAAGTGTGGGGATGTCAGTGAGGAATCTCTTCATAGCGGTTCTGCAAGTATCCTTAAACTTGAGATCACCAAGATTATCTTAAGTAGCAAGTGGTATACTTTGACTCCATAACTAATTACTTCCAATTGGGGGTGAACATAGTTAGGAGGTTGGGTATATCATGACCTACTTAAAGATAGTTGAGTGACTAAAAAAGGATTCACTATCCCAGATTTATTAAGGGAAGTTATCTCACATGATTCTATAATTGCCTTATTTAGAGAATCTCTAGCCAGAGTAATATGCCAAGATGGATAGGGATCCATGAAGGGCATTTTGGAAACAATGGATAAATTAATAGAACATACATAATTAGATTTATATGAGTTGACAGAAATCCATACTCAGAATCTAATTGAGATAAGAGTGGTGAAAGGAGTAATTACACGGTAAATTTTTTTAGGGAAGGGTATAGTCAAACCACTTGACTTTCTTGACATTTGGATAGTCATGATGCCTAGCTAGAGGCCAATCATGACTTGTATAATAGTGTATCATAAATATCAATAGGGATTGATAAAATTATTTAAATAAGTTTAAATCATGTAAGTTTTGAATAGAACTCACAATTACATATTATACTGTCAATATGGATAGGAACCCAATATGTCACACAAATATAGAGAAAAGAATAAAATGGTAAAATGACAAGGATAATAATAGTTGATATTATTATGGGGATAGAGAAGTGAATAAGAGAATAATTAATTAAAGAGTTTAATTAATTATGATCAAGTAAAATTGTTCGCAGAACGTTTTAGAAATATTTTTTAAAATAGACCTAATTATAATATTATATTTCATAATTATTTATTATTTGACTATAAGTGTTATAAGGCTGATATAATAATTAATAGATCCATTAGAGAAATTAAAAGAGGCCTAGAAGATTGGTTTTGGCATAGAAACCCTCAAGAGGAAGGGTTACACACCAAACCCTGATAAAAGGCCTCATAGGCCTAATTCTTGGACTAAACCAAATTAAATATATTTCATAAGTGTTATGGAGCCTACATATTTGAGTTGGAAGGATTTGAAATTCATTTGGGTGATTAAATCCAAGTGTATGCATGAAGGGCCTAGTTTGTGGGTTTTGTCCATAGTCTTTTAAGAAAGGATTTAAATTAGATTTAATTGAGCCCAAATAAATTATTAATAATTCTACAAGCCCATTTAATATTTATCCAGCAATTTTAAAGAGTCCAATACCATTATGAAGTTGGATTTTTTAACCTAACTAAAAAAAATCCAAGTGATAGGGATTTTAGGGTTAAGTGAATAATTAAGAGAAAAAGAAATTCTCTCTCTCAAAAACCCTAGCTGCCACCCCCTTGCTAGCATCAAGGGGATTTCAAATAGCCCTTGCATTCCTCCATTGTTGGTTCATTCAATCCTTCTCTAGTGTGGATTACTAATTGGAGGTGTTCATTTTAGACACTGTGGTTTGAGATAACCCGATGAAAAAGAAAATCAACTATTCAACAAAAATCAAAGATGATTTTTCTTATTCTCATTAATATATATATATATATATATTTTAAATTCATGGCAAGATCAGATCTATTGGTTAAAAAATTTTAAATTTCGCAAATGTATGAGATGCATGTAATCGATAATTCCTAACATGGTATCAAAGCCTTGATTTTGCCATGAATATACAATTTTATATTTTGCGAAATAGTTATTATTTTTGAGTCATTTATTTCATGAACTTTAAAACATCATATTTGATTGTTCATGAATGAGAAATATTAATTTTTGGATGTATGTGACCAAATATATAAAATGAAAAATAAAAACAATTCTTTTGAGAAAAGAATCATTGTGTTTGGCGTGAATGTCTTTTATTTTTCAATAAAGTTTAGGGGTTGTTCTAAATTAATTTTTTTTATCCATTTTAAAATTATTTTAATGATAATTTATGTGTTTAATATGTGATATTAAGCCATAGGATCAAACAAAATTAAAATCGAACAAGTTTTGCATGAAAACTTGTTTAGTGGAAAAGTTTGATAAATTTGTGTTATTTGTGTGTTCTTGTTTAGAACAATTTTTAATCTTCTAAATATGATATATCTAATATATTAATATATTTTTAATTAATTGGATTAATTAAAATGGGCCTTGAATTAATTGGATTAATTTTAATTCATTAAAACCACCAAGGAGCTAATTTAAATTAAATATTATAAACTATAATTAAGTTTATTAATGGGTTTTAAAGGTTGGAGTGGGCTTGGCTTATTCCAAAAGGCCCAAATGGTCCAAAAGACACAAAACTGGTTTGTGTGTGAACACATCTTAGGGTTTAATTTTATGGGTTTCAGCCTACCTTTTATTTTAAGCCCAAAATTGATTCTTTAATTATTTAATATAATTAATTAATTAATTAATCAATTAATAATTAATTAATAATCAATTGGATTGATAATTAAGGCCATAACACATGCATGCAAAAAGATTTCCTAAATTGAAAGTTTCCAAAATGGAAAAAGTTTCCTAATTTGATCACATTATTAAAATAACTCAAAAGTAAGTTTCAAGAGTTGAAATAAAGTTAGTAATCCATTATATGTTTTTACTTTATGCATTAGAAATGCATATAAGGGTGTATGATTGGCATGATGGATAGTTATGGGCAAAGGCCCAATGTGATTGAGCATAATGCATGTTTCGGCCCAATGAGGACTTTCATGTCCTGGCCACTTGTTTTTGGTTTGAATTTATTTTTCAAATTGTAATATGTAATTAAATTACTTAGATTAGAATTAGAGATTGAAATGGAGACCACTATCAAGGAGCAAGATGGGCCGGGTGGAGATCTAACAAGTTTGAAGATAATGTAATTATTTTTACTTGTTTGAATCATGCATATTACCTAGGTTTGACCTTTTGATTTCCCTTTTGGCTCAGGGAGATCAATGTAGTAAAGTCCATAACTATACTATATTTGTATTCTTATATTTATGTCATAGATATAGGATGCATACCAATGTATGCCAACCATGTATGATGAGACTTAATTAACTAAAATCCCTCAAACTAATACTAAGATATATAAGCCTTCCATTAATTTGAGGAGAACTAGAGTTTTTTATAGTGTGAGTTGTTGACTACAGTCAAGCTCACATTATATCGAATATGTTCGAATCTAATTAAATAGGTCATCTTAGCTAGGATATTAGCTTGCTGACCACAATCAAAGCTAATGGTTCTAGAGACAAGATTAGGGAATGCATATATGATATGCATGTATCAAGAGTTGACAACCTAATGATCTAATAGTTGTGTAAAGACATAATTGGTATAGAGATACCTACCTTTCAAAGGTATGGAGTGTGATTTATTGACCACATTCAAGGTCAAATTTCATATCAAGTATTGGATATCGGCCCACTAAGAAAACTATCAAGTTTTCTTGGATTAAATAGTGAGGGCTATTGATTCGTAATAAAATAGTGGGAGTAAATGGATTAATTAAAGACCTAATTAATGCATACATATATATGAACATACTCTCATATGTTTTATTTTTCACATCTAGGTCATCATCATGAGCACATCAAACATTAATATACGATCAATCTTGGATAACAAGCTGGTTGGCAGCAACTATTCTAACTAGTCAAGCAAGTGAGAATTGTTCTCAGAGTTGAAAAGATCCATTATGTCTTGGACAAAGATCCACCACCACTTCCATAAAATGATTCCATTGATGAGATCAAGGGCACTTATTGAAAATATATGAAGGATAGTGAAGCAGCAGCATGTTTGATGTTGGATGCTATGTCCTCAGAGCTTCAGAAGCAACATGAGATGATGGATACTAGAACCATCATTTTGCATCTAGAGGAGCTTTATTCTTCACAGGCTAGAACTAAGCAATATGAGATTGTTCGAGCTCTATTTAGCTGTAAAATGGTGGAAGGCACTTCGGCTGCTGCTCATGCATTGAAGATGTATAGGTATATTGAGCATTTGAGTAGACTTGGCTATGTAATGGATAATGATCTATACATATATTTAATCTTGTCCTCATTGGCTCCAAGTTATGCACCTTTCATGCTTAACTTTAACATAAACAAGATCCAAGTAACCATTCCTGAGTTAATCAACATGCTCAAAACAGCTGATGGATCCTTCAAAAAGGATTCAAAATGTGTTATGGTTGTCACTTCTGCTAAAGGCAAGAAGTAGAAGAAGAAAAAGAATATGACCAAGGCGTAGCCAAAACATGGTGAGGTTTCTAAGAAGAAGGTTGCCAAGAAAGAGAATCCCAAAGGAATTTGCTTCCATTGTGGAAAAGATGGTCATTGGAAGCATAACTGCAAGGCTTATCTAGATTCTCTTAAGGAGAAGAAGCAAACTGATGCTTCTACTTCAAGTATTCATATTATTGAAATTAATACTTATATTATTGCTTCAAAATAATCTTGGGTATTAAATACCATATGTGGATCTCATTTGTGTAATGATCTACAAGGGCTTAAAAGTAGTAGAAGAGTTGGAAACGCAGAAATATGTATACAGTCAGCTACTGGACAAAATATCTCTACAAAAGTTATGAGGACTTATCATTTGCCTCTTCCAAGTTGATTAATACTAGAATTAAATAATTGTTATTTCCAGCTTTATCCAAAAGTATTATTTTTTTCAGTTGTTTATTGAACGATTATGACATTTCTTTAAAAGAAAAATGTTGTTATATTTTTAAGAACAATATGTTTTATGCTAAAGCTATCATTGAGAATTGTATATTTGTTCTTGATTTAATTAAAGAAGTGCATAATGTGGATACCAAGAGAATGAAACGATATAATCTAAATACCTCATATTTATGGCATTGTCGTTTAGGCCATATAAATGATAAAAGCATGACCAAATTACACAAGTCAGATGATTTAGGATCATTTGACTATGAATCATTTGATACATGTGAGTCTTGTTTATTGGGGAAAATGACAAAAGCTTTATTTATTGGTAAAGGAGAACGAGCTAAAATGGTTTTGGACTTAATACATTCAGATGTATCTGGTCTAATGACTACACATGCCAGAGCAGGTTCCTCCTACTTCATTACTTTCATAGATGATTACTCCAAATTTGGATATATCTATCTAATGAAATATAAATCAGAAGCATTTGAAAAGTTCAAAGAATTTAGAAATGAAGTAGAGAAGTAACTTGGCAAGAGTATTAAAACACTTAGATCAGATCGAGGTGGAAAATACTTAAGCCAAGAATTTCAAGATTATCTAAAAGATAATGGGATTTTATCTCAATGGAATCCACCATATACACCACAACACAATGGTGTATCCGAGAGGAGAAATCAAACACTATTAAATATGGTTCGATCCATGATGAACCGAGCAGACTTGCCTAAGTCCTTTTGGGGATATGCAATAGAAACTGTTGTTTATGTGTTAAATAGAGTTCCTAGTAAATCGATTAATGTTACTCCATATGAGATATGGAATAACAAGAGACCCACACTTTCTCATATGAAGATATGGGGTAGTTCTGCTTATATGAAGAGGACAATGTCAGACAAACTATATGTTAACCTTGACAAATGTTTATTTGTGGGATATCCAAAAGAAACATTTGGATATTATTTCTACCATCCCTTAGAACAAAAGGTGTTTGTTTCAAGGCATGTTGTCTTCTTGGAAAGAGAATTTCTCCAACGAGAGGATAGTGGGAGTAAAATTGAACTTGGTGAAGTTTAAAACCCACAAATAGAAGTAGATCAACCGATTAAACTCGAGACTAAATTTCATAATGATGATATTATAGTTGAACCTAATTATACACAAAATCCTAGAAGATCTACTAAAATGTGTTCCATCCCTGTGAGATATGGATTTCAAATTGATTCAGATAGAGGCATAACTGTAGTAGAGGTCAATGAGCCTACAAGTTATCAAGAAGTTTTGAACGGTTTAGAACGTGATTTATGGCTTAAGGCTATACAGTCTAAAATGGACTCCATGTATGAGAATAAAGTATGGACTTTAACTCAACCACCCGAAGAGATAAAACCCATAGGGTGTAAATAGGTCTTCAAAAAGAAGGCCGACATGGAAGGTAATATAGTTACCTATAAAGCTTTCTTAGTAGCAAAATGCTATCGTAAAAAAGAAGGTATTGACTATGATGAAACCTTTTCTCCTGTAGCGATGCTTAAGTCTATAAGAATACTTTTAGCCATTGTAGCTTATTATGATTATGAGATTTGGAAAATGGATGTGAAGACAACTTTCTTAAATGGAAATCTGACTGAGGATGTGTATATGACACAACCAGAAGGGTTCACATCAGGAAATGGCAAAAAAGTATGCAAGCTTTAAAGATCCATTTATAGATTGAAGCAAGCCTCTAGGTGTTGAACATACGATTCAATGAGACAATCAAAGAGTTTGGTTTCTCATAGAATGAAAATGAACCTTATATATATAAAAGGGTCAGTGGGAGTGCAATTGTCTTCCTAGTTCTATATGTGGATGACATATTGATCATGGGAAATGACATTTCTCTTCTACAATATGTTAAAATTTGGTTATCTAAGCAATTCTCCATGAAAGACCTTGGAGAAGCATCATATATTCTTGGAATAAGGATCTATAGAGATAGACCCAATAGGTTGCTAGGTCTTTCTCAAAGTACATATATAGATAAAGTATTAAAGAGGTTCAATATGGATATCTCTAAGAAAGGGTTTATACCCATGGTGCATGGGAAACACCTTTCTAAGTCTATGTGTCCACAGACAGTAGAGGATAGAGAGAACATAAATAGAATACCATATCCATCTATAATTGGTTCTATCATGTATGCTATGCTATGTACACATCCAGATGTAGCATTTGCTTTGAGATGTCACAAGCAGATTCCAATCCAATTTTCGAGAGGAACACTGGACAGCTGTCAAGAATATCCTTAAGTACTTGAGAAGGACTAAGGATATATTCTTGGTATATGGGGAGGGAAGTTTGGAAGTAAATGGGTATACATATGCCAGCTTCCAATCTAACAAAGATGATTGTAAATCACAGTCTGGTTTTGTGTTTATAATGGGAGGAGGGGCAGTTAGCCGGAAGAGTTCCAAATAAGAAACAACTGCTGATTCTACGATAGAAGCTGAGTACATGGTTGCTTTTGAAGCAGCCAAAGAAGTAGTCTGGATTAAAAAGTTCATATCTGAACTAGGAATGGTGCCTAGCATTATTGATCCGATTTCTTTATATTGTGACAACAATGAAGCCATTGCGCATGCAAAGGAACCACGGTCTCATTAGCGATCCAAGCATGTTCTTAGATGCTACCATCTCATAAGGGAAATAATAGCTAGAAATGATGTGAAAATAGAAAGGGTCCCTACAGATGATAATGTGGCGGATCCCCTCACTAAAGTACTTTCCCAGATTAAGCACGATCACCATATAAATAGCATGGATCTAAGACATATGAGTGATTGGCTCTAATGCAAGTGGGAGATTGTTAGAGAGTATACCCTAGAGCCCATGTAATAGGGATGTATTTCATATGTATGAATTCAGATTCTTAATAAAAGGCATCATTCATTTATTAATGCTATGTTTAAATACATGAGTTTGTAAATCTTAAATTAATAAATGAAGTCCTTGATATTATGAATGCAGTACAAAGGCGATCATAAAAGTGTTCATGATATGAGATGTCTATTGCATGCAAATGTGTTAATATCTAAATATCCCTAGTCATAGAATAAACAAGATAGGACATTGTTAATTCAGACAGACTAGCACATGTTATGCTTATTGAATGATTAAAGGAGTGATTCTCATAACTGTGATTATAGAAGATAATCAAAGCTAACATGTGGATGCTTGTTAGATGAACAAGTTCATTGGAGACCTGTAAAGAGAATCCTCACATGGATATTAAAACTATGTCAGTGAGGAATCTCTTCATAATGGTTGTGCAAGTATCCTTAGACTTGAGACCACCAAGATTATCTTAAGTAGCAAGTGGTATACTTTGACTCCATAACTAATTACTTCCAATTGGGGGTAAACATAGTTAGGAGGTTGGGTCATGTACTCTATTTGAATCTAGGGATACATACAACTCACCCTCCACTCAACCATAGAACTCAACCACATTATGCCTTCCTCTATGGAGTTTATCCAGTACCAAGCATGCAAACACCAAAGAACTTCAAAAAATATGTGTCCACAATGTGAGAAGGGGGTTTAGCTAACATCCTAAGTTTTTCCTACAACCATATCTTAAAAAAATTAAGTATAAAAGTTGCTGGCATGGTTAGGGTCCATTTTAGGCAAAAATTAGGCACAAGGTTATGTGAAAATCTATAAAAAGATGCATTGCCACAAAGAAAAACTAGTGTGAAAACCCAGAAGGGGCACACTATCTTTAATAAATGACTATAGCTCTCTGAAGTAGTAATGGGCTACCAATAAAGAGGACAGTAGGGTCAGTATGCACAACATCCAGTATAAGCAAAGTCTCAGCTCACATCAAGGGGAAAAGGGTTAGTCCATCACGAATACCATTGACAATATCAAAAAGTCAATAGTCTCCTAAAATACTGCCTTTACTAGTAATGCATAGATAATGCACCAAACACATAAAAAGGGTCGTACCAACAGTGTAGGTCTCATTCTCATTAAAATAATACAAACTATCAAAGAGTGAGGAACAATATGGTCCAATGGCTCTACCAGGACTCTAACATCAGAAGGGCATATCCCTAGGGTATGGACCGCCTCTTGAGGGTAGTTGGGGACACATTTAGGCACACAAGGAAAGGTACCTGGCAAAAAAGGAACTCCACATTATTGAAGTGAAAGACATGAAAATAAGGGTCCTAGTAATGAGTTGATGCAACAAGTACATCTTTATCAAGCTTTACCCTACAAAGGAAGCATAGGTTGGAATAAGAAGACAAAATACAGTGGTCCCAAGTTAAGTACTCATCAAGTAACAGGGTAAGTCTTTGTGAAAATAGAGTCATTATGCGTGTAATGGAATAGAACCGAAAGGACACAAAGTAGAATGATGAAATGAGAAAAATACGAAGTGGATATAAATATTGAGAAAGGAGCAGCTAAAAATTTAGAAAGCCATTTATATGGTGGTTTACATGGCTGTGTAAGCTTGATTACACACCCGTACACAAGCCTTAGTTACCACTAGGTGAAAGTGAATAGTAAAATACATCTTTGCATGTCATCCATCTCATCTTGCATCAATTCATCCTCACATGCACAGTTTCAATGCAATTATTTTGCAAATTGCTTATCCAATTTTGAACTTCAAAGTCGGCTCACCATTCAAAGTGATAAGTATCACCAGGAATGCTTAACAATTTAAAGAGTATATTTTGCATGAGTGTTTGATTATGTGAGTACTATAAATAAATAAAAAATAATAACATATATAATAAATAAATAATGATGGCAAAGTAAAATAAAGTGTAATAAAATTTTGGACATAGCATAATATGTAAAAGAAAAAAAAATAATAAGTTTGAGGGTAAAGCGCATGTTAATATAAATTGGGTTCTTGTAAATAATTGTAAATAAAATAATTTTTAGGAGATAGATAAAATTGTAAAAATTATAATTTTTTAAAGGTATTTTCAAAAAAATTGCAAGTGTTTTGCATGAGTTTAGGCCAAAACCCATCCAAAAACACTGTTCACGTAGGTTTTTGCATTCATGGGAAGGGTTTACATTCAAATCCTTTCAAATTTCAGAATTTTCAAACTTGCACACCCGTGTATGGTTATTGCACACCTTTACAAAGTGTGCACGGCAATACAAAGCCTTTACACACCTGTGTAAAGATACGAACTATATAAGTTGGGCAGTTTCTTCCTTTCCTTTCCTTTCTTTCTTTCTTTCTTTCTTCTTCTTTTATGATTCCAATTATGTCAATCTTGGTTTTTTGCATTTTTCCCATCCTTTTGACATCCTTACATGAATTTGATCTGGTAGGTTGTTGGGTTTTTGTGTTGTGCATATTCGGACATATAATTTACACATTTTTCTCAAGTTTTTGTTTTCCAACCAAAAAACATATGTTCAATAATCTTCTACCCTTTTGTGCTTAAAATGGAGCTACAATGGCATTAAAATATTAGTAAAAATTGTTGTAAGTATATGTGGTGCATTGTTGACGATAGTTTTCTATTTTGACTTTGAAAATAAATTGATTGATTAGATATGTTGATATATATGGGATGAATGAGTTACACCCTTTTGTTGTTTTTGATTTTCCCTTTTTTTATCTTTAGTTTTAATTATTTATTTTTTTATGTGATAAAAATAAGTACATAGGCAGAATGTGCATCTTGGGAGTAATGAGAAATTAGCCTAAAAATATAAGTTTGTTAGAATTATATAGAAAAAATATATGCATAATAATTTAAATAATAGTAAATAAAAATAATATATATATATATATATATATAGAGAGAGAGAGAGAGGAAGAATGATAATGATAGGAAATATATATGTGTAATAACATAAAGGTGTAAATAATAATAAAAGGGAAATAGAATGTAATGCTGGGTGAGAAACATGTAAAAAAATTGATTGGAAGGGGAAAAGAGAGGAGCATGTAATAATCATGATAATATAATTAGAAAAATGATGAATGATAAAAAATAATAAAATAGTAATAATGTATGTATGCAACAGGATAGAAATATATAATAAATAATGATGATATACTGGTTTTCTTTCTATTCCTTCTTCTTAAAAATGAAAATGTGACCATCAAAGGGTGTAATGTTGAGTATGTAAATAATGATAGCATACATAACTATGATAACATGGAAATTTCTAGCAGCATAATGTATTATTGTAATACATTGCTTTGTGAGCCTTAGCATGATTGCTATACATTCGGTGGTGGGTTAGGACGAATTATATGTTAATTAGCTATTAAGCTTTTTATGAGTAAGTTTTTTGTAGGATTGGGCTTTAGTTTTTAAGCTGAAATGCTGTCGAAATTTACATGTAAAAGGTGCTAACATCTAATTAACGCTATTCAAATAATCATTATGATTGATTGCACAAATTTTTCTTTTTTAAATTATGGGCCCCAACTTCCCTATATGGATGACACCAAAGTAGGCAACCTGATACCAGTCCTTAGCAAGAGTCCGTATGCTGCCTAGCCGATTCATGTCTAGGGGGCTGTTAAACTAGTTGGGATTGCTTGAGGAGGCCGATGGGTTTCTGGCTAAGGTAAGATGGACAACATTTTATGCGAGAGTAGATGATAAGATAGTTCTTAGCCATATTTCACTACCTGGGCCATTAGTGACCAGATATTGAGGAGGATTTCATCACTTATTGTATTCAGGGCCATCTAGTGCCCATAACTCATAAGCACTTTTCCGAGATCCTAGGATTGCCTATGGAGGAGGATGTAGTCAAGCCTGACAGATCCATCTTGCTTTACACATAGAAGGCCATCGTATGTCTTGGTATCCCTTATGTCCAGAAGAGAGCGAAGTCAACCATGTTAAGATCATAGTTGCTCTGATACCTTTACAAGGTCCTTGCTCACTCCTATTTAGGGAGGATGGGTAGTCCTGGCACCCTCAGTATAGTAGATATCTATAGTTTATGAGGTATGATGACTAAAAGGCAGATAGACTTGAGCCATGCCATCCTAGAGAATTTGAGGAGGACATAGTGCCTATCAGAAGAGGTGACAGTCATAGGCAGCTTGGTCACTAGGTTGCTCTTGGTGAATGGCAAGCTAGAGGTTATGATGGGTCCATCAGCAAGATAGGATATCTACCTAGAGAGGGAGGTAGATTTTGACATGTGTATGGCTAGAGAGGATGATGCTACACTCCATGGGATAAGGCTAATGACCTTAGAAGAGATGTCTAGAGCCCTATACCCAGACCGAGGATAAGAGTATGAGCCTCAACTGCCACAGTATAAGCAAGAGCCAGACATTAACTAAAGAATGAAAGATGTCCTGGGAGTAGCCTTATAGAGGAGGGAGCCCCTTTTGCTGACTTTTTTGCATATGAGACCCACCAGAAGCTGGCCAGGACACAGACTACCTAGGCTTTCCCACTTTCCAGCATAAGCTGCCACTTTGAGACTATAGCCACCACGGTGCAATGTCATTTTTAGTGCCTCCTCCACCATAGCTGGAGGCACCTACCACTCCATGGAATGCCATATTACAGAGTCTTTAGGGTCTGATGATATCTCAGACTGCCATGGCTGCTAACATACAGATGATATGCCAGGAGCAGGTTAGGCATCATGAGTTCTATTTATGGAGATTTGATGACATTCAGGCCTACCAACGATAGTCAACATAGCTAGGGCAGATATAGGGATCTAACAGATCGATACTAGTGTACAAAAGACTGCAGAGAGGATTTAGGCATTGGAGACTGCATTCCATACAGCTAGCGAGACAAAAAAAAAAGGGCTAGGGATAAGATCGAAAAGGGGATTAATAAGCGCAATAACGATTTTAGAGGATATGTCATAGGTATAGAAAGGATGGTCATGGGCCACTTTGCAGCACAAGCTACAGATTTAAGTGGGATCTGAGAGGAGATAGGGTCCCTAACAAGTTACCTTGATGAGTTTCTCTACCCTGTCACTGTTCACCCTATATGATCCGCACAGTGAGGCCTGTCCGCTCATCCACTACTACTAAGACAGGCACTAAGCCCACATTCTGTAGGCATTGATCCCGTTCACCACCTAGCGAGGCAACTAATTACAACTTGTATTGAGACCACATGATTTCAGGAAGATGATATCATTTATAATTAATTTATCTAACATACATTTTATATTAGTACCTTTGGATTTTTATTTTGATATGATGTTTATTACTTTGGATTTGTTTTGAATTTGTTTTGGATTTGTCTTTGCATTTTTACATTATTTGTCATGTTTGCTACAATTTACTTATTTATTTATTAAATTATGTTATATGGTGACATGCTTTCCACTAATAACTCAATTACAATTTTGAAATGCCTTGATCACAAAACACAAGTAATAAGATAATAATGATCGATATATACACACATTCTAATAACAAACAAGCAATAAACTTAACACATTCACACACCACATCGTAATAATGAATTATAATTGGTTATCTTATTAAGCTACACAATGGGCAACAGACTCCCACCTAACATTTTCAACTCTGCAAATGTAGGACAAAAAGGATATGACAACTATACAACATCAACCAATGCAAGCTCACGATTGCCGCACATGACAACATTCTTTTCGCTACAGGGGGCAAGTGGTCATGCGATCAATTTCAAATCCAAACAACCCCAACACACACAAAAATTTTTCAAATCATGATATAGTCACATAACCGAAATTCTCTTTAAATTAAGGTATAGCCACAAATGTTAGAGGGTATGCCCTAAAGCCCATGTAATAGGGATGTTTTTCATATGTATGAAATTTATATTCTTAATAAAAGGCATCATTCATTTATTAATGCTATGTTTGAATACATGAGTTTGTAAATCTTAAATAAATAAATGAAGTCCTAGATATTATAAACACAGTGCAAAGGCAATCATGAAGGTGTTCATGATGTGAGATGTCTATTGCATGCAAATGTGTTAATATCTAAATATCCCTAGTCATAGAATTAACAAGATAGGACATTGTTAATTCGGACAGACTAGCACATGTTATGCTTTTTGAATGGTTCAAGCAGTGGTTCTCATAACTGTGATTATGGAAGATAATCAAAGCTTACATGTGGATGCTTGTTAGAAGAACAAGTTCATTGGAGACCTGCAAAGAGAATCCTCTCATGGATATTAAATCTATGTCAGTGAGGAATCTCTTCATAGCGGTTGTGCAAGTATCCTTAGAATTGAGATCACCAAAGTTATCTTAAGTAGCAAGTGGTATACTTTGACTCCATAACTGATTACTTCCAACTGGGAGTAAACATAGTTAGGAGATTGGGTATATCATGACCTACTTGAAGATAGTTGAGTGATTGACAAAGGATTCACCATCCCAGATTTAACAAGGGAAGTTATCTCGCATGATTCTATAATTGCCTTGTTCAGAGAATCTCTGGCCAGAGTAATATGTCGAGATGGATAGAGATCCATGAAGGGCATTTTAGGAACAATGGTTACATTAATAGAACATACATAATTAAATTTATATGAGTTGATAGAAATCCATACTCAGAATCTAATTGAGATAAGAGTGGTGAAAGGAGTAATTGCACGGTAACTGTTTCTATGGATGGGTACAGTCAAACCACATGACTTTCCTAACATTTGGATAGTCATGATGCCTAGCTAGAGGCCAATCATGACTTGTATAATGATGTATCAAAAGTATCAATAGGGATTGATAAGATGATTTAAAGGAGTTTAAATCATGTGAGTTTTGAATAGAACTCACAATTACTTATTATACTACCAACATGGACAGGAACCCAATAGGTCACACACATATAGAGAAAAGGGTAAAATAGTAAAATGACAAGGATAATAATATTTGATATTATTATAAAGGTAGAGAAGAGAATATGATAATAATTAATTAAAGAGTTTAATTAATTATGATCAAATAAAATTATCCGCGGAACTTTTCAGAAATGTTCTGCAAAATTGGACCTAATTGAAATAATGTATTTCATGATTAATTATTATTATCTTATAAGTGTTTTAGGACTACTATAAGTTTTATAGGACTGGTATAATAATTAATAAGTCCATTGGAGCAATTATTAAGGGCCAGAGGAATGAAGCAGTTGGCGGAAGCCCTTCTGTAAGGGCCACATGCCTACCTTAGAACAGAAGGCCTTAATGGCCTATTTAATGGAACAAATTAATTTATATATGTTACATGAGTGTTATGGAATCCACATATTTAATTTGGTTGGATTTGGAATCCATTTGGGTATTTAAATCCAAGTAGTTGCACAAAGGGCCTAGTTTGTGGGTTTTGTGCATAGACTTTTATGAAAAGGTTTAAATTGGATTTAATTAAGCCCAAATGATTATAATTAATTCCAGAGGCCTAATTAATAATTCTCCAGAAATTTTAAAGAGCCCAATCTCATTAACGAGTTAGAATTTTAACCTAACAATAAAAGGCCAACTAATGAGAATTAGGGTTATGTGATTAAAACAAAAAGAAAGTCTTTTCTCTTAATATCTCTCTCCCTTTTGCGCCAACTCCTAAGCTAGCTCTTGGGAATTTCGGCCAGCCCTAGTTAAACACCAATTTGTTGGTTCAATTTACCCCTCTCTAGTGTGGATTACTCATTGGAGGTGTTCGATTTTGGACACTGTGGTTTGCGACAACCCGGTGCGAAGTAAAATCAACTGTTCAACAAAAATCAAAGGTGATTTTTCTTATTCTCAAATAGTTATATTGTGTATTCATGGCAAGATCAGATCTAATGGTTAAAAAATTTTAAAATTCCGCTCATGTATGTGATGCATATAACCGTTAAAATCCAACAACAAAAGCGAAATCGCCTTCAAATTAAGGTATAGCCATAGATTGAAATCGCCTTCAAACTAAGGTATAACCACAAAGTGGGATTGCCTTCAAGTCAAGGTATAGCCACAGAAGCATAATTGATTTTAAATCAAGGTATAGCTACAGAAGCAAAATTGCCTTCAAATTAAGGTATAGCTGCAAAAGCATAATCTCCCTGAAATCAAGGTATAGCCATAATGTGGGATTGCCTTCAAATAAAGGTATAACCATAGAGTAGGATCACCTTTGAAACAAGGTATAGCTACAGAAGTGAAATTGCCTTTAAACCAAGGAATGTGCCATAGGTTGGCATCGATCACTCATAAAGTCTTCTTAAGAAGCAATAGGAAGATTGCTTTCTCAAGTAAGCATCTCTCCCTCTCTTACTCTAAAATTTTGCTCGCCTAGGTACTCTTATATTTTAGCCTCCCTAAAGTTAGGGACAACTATAGACATTGGGTCCTAAGGAAGCTTTTGTCAAGGTTACCTAATAAAGAAAACCAATTTGTCAAAGACAACGAATCAAGGATTTTAAGGTCTTTTCTATGTTGGAACCTTTTTCTCTAAAATGTTTTCAAGTGTTTTCATGACTAATCAAAGTGATCAAAGGAAGCAAAGGGCCGAATAATGAGAAATATTCTCAATTAGGGGATTAAAATTCATTTTCAACAACCTTTTAACTTGGCACATCGTGCAACTATATACCCGTGTATAAAGGGAATATCATCATTTGTTTGGTCAAATTGCCAACTTATTTCCATTTTTAGGTTTGTACACCTGTGCAAAGGCTTTATACAGCCGTGAAAATAGAGAATCTAGCCTTTTTAGGCAAGTGGTCTACAACACTCGAGTTATGCACCTGTGCAAGCAAAAAGTAGGTCATCTTTTCATAATCAAACTAGCAAGTTGGCTAACCTTTTGGGATTGCACACCCATGCAAAGGGTTTGCATGGCCATGCAAACTTTCCTATATAATGTTTTTCTCGGATCCTTTGAAAAAGGTTGGAAAATTTCTAGTTGGAACTTTTTTAACTTGAAAGAAACTTTTCAAAAGTGAAGTTCTGTGGTAAGGTTTTAAAAGCTTAAAAAGCTTTCTTTTGGAATTTAATTCCTCATTGTCAAACTACTTTTGACTACTTCAACAAGGAAAAGTCCACAGATCCAACATTTGACAATCTAATCAAGTAAGCACACTGAAAGTAATATAAAAAGCTTTTTTTTCTTAATTTGGTTTTCTGACAGTATAAAGTTTATACATTTATCATTCTAAATTTCATAAATTTTATTATCTGATCTTATTTATCGTACTTTTTTTGCATACTTATTCCTATTTAGATTTAGGTTGTGAAACCCTTTACAAGGGTATTTTTGCCATGTGATAGAAATTATTAGGTTGTCTTTAAATTCCTTGTTGTTCATTTTAAAGTTAGTTTTTTTTGAAACTTTGACTTAAAAGTTGTTTTCGTTCTTTTAGTAATCCCTTTTTGCTCCCTTTTGGATCTGTTTATTAGCAAAGACTTTGTTTTAAAAAGAAAGAGAAAACTAGCCTTTTATTATGCAAGTACGGCCATGTATCACTTGATTGCATAACCATGCATCATGTGATGCGTGGCCCAAAATATGTTTTTCTGCTCTTTTAAAATAAACGAGTCAACCATATATCACCCAACGCACATCAATGCATTCCTCGACATACGTACAAGATCATTATCCTTTTCTTATTTATTTTGTTTTACCCCTTTTAACATTCCTTTTTTTATTTGTTGCTATTATTATTACTATTTTATTATTGTTATTATTATTCTTGTGAAAAAAATTTTGCGAGTATAGCCAGGCAAGTGATACAGGTAAGTCCACAATCCCCTCTCTTTATTATAAAAAGGTTTTTTCAACTACAAACGAAAAATGTAACAAAAAATATTTATAGTAACGAATTAAAATTTGCCAATAATAAAATTAGACCAATATCCTATTTCATGCCAAGGGAACTCTGATGTAAAAATTAGCTTTTAATAATATAAAAGGTTTTTGCATATAATTAAAAAATACAGGACATTTCTTAATAAAAAGTGGCCTGACAAGTCCCTATCTTCAACCCACACAATGAAATGCTTCTTTATAACCTACATGCGAGGGCTAAAGTCCTCATCAAAAAATTACAATGATTGTCCTAATTTATAGATATCTCTACTGCTTTATTCTATGTGCTTGGGTACGCCTTTAATTTATACGCATGCTTTAATCTTGCATGTAGTAAAAGAGATAATACAATTAACCTAAAAGGCATTATGTCATATTTATCAAAGGTAAAAATAAAAGCAGAATTTCGAACCATCTTTAGGGTTTTTGCCTCTCGTGGTCGGAACACCCCTTTGCCAATATTCCATTGGGTGGTGACTCCTTATATAAGCCTTGTGGTGCCTAATAAACACCTACCGGCTATCGATCGTTAATGATGAGATAGGGATACCTCGAGATATTATCTCATGCCTAACAAGGTTCAGATTTAGTGAGTCAAGTGGAGTACTTTTCCTATCGTGAAATGATCAGCTAGCGCAGATAGAGGGGCCTCAACCTAGTCGACCCTAAAATCTATAGCAAACCACTCAAGGTCAAAGTTTTCCTCTATTAAGTTTTGACAATCCCTTGGTTCTGGGGGTGATTCAAGTAAAAATAAACAGAGTGTGCATCACAAGAGCCGACCAATCCAATACCCAACTATTCTTCAACTAATTATGAAATTAATAATACATAAGCCATAAACCTAAGGCCTCTATTCTAGAATCATCCCTCAATTCACAGCTCATACAAAGCTAAAATAAAGCATGATAATACCCATTCTATTAATGCATGATAACCATTCATCCAATGAAGTAAAATGATCAAATGCTCAATAAAATAGATAAATAAATAATCATAATGAAGAAAAAAAAATTTAATCATATATAAATTAAAATAAGTTCAATCCATTACATAGATATAGGGATTCATAGATCCCTCAGCAATAAAACTATCAACTAAACATTAATAAAATTAAAGAAGAAACCTAGAAGCCCATTGTAACAAATGAAGTCCCAATCTAAATCCAAGATTTCTTCAATAACTCTTCAGTAAAATAAACATTAAAACTACTACTACTTTAAAGAAATCTAAATCTAATCAATTAACTTGTATTGAAATAAATCTAGTTAAAGTATTAACAGCAGAAAAGAAAATCCTAAAAATGAAAGAAGAAATAAACCTAGATCTAAAATGTCCACTTTCTCCCTCTTAAAGAAGATGAAATGGTGCTTTTATATGGAGACTGGATAAAAACACAGCCATATTCTTGTAAGAAACACAATTGTGTTTTGGATAAATTTAGGTTAAGCCGTTGGATCATATGAGAATCACTTGGGCTGCAAAAGATTGGATAACACAACTGTGTTTTGATAAAAAAAACACTACTGTGTTTTAGTGAAAAGTCTACCCACTTTGCCAATTTAGCCTAAAAACAGCATGGATCTCCAAGAAATCTCCCAAACATCCTAAAACACCTAAAATTAACTCAAAAATTAATTGAAAACTATAAAAACATAATAAAGCAACACAATAAAAATAAAATAATAAAGACTAAAACAAACAAAAAAAACACAAAATAATGCCAAGAAATACCTAAAAATATAAGAATAATTGTAACTTATCAAATACCCCAAACTTAAACTTTATTCATTCTAGAGTAAACTAAATGAACCACATTCTCAATAAAAAGAAAACAAGGTGTCATTCTCAATTAAGGAGCAAAAAGATGGCCATGCAAATACCAAAGCTTATTGAACTCACAAGTAAACACAAAAGCATACTAGACAATTTATGTGTGTGTGCAAAGGCCAAAACAAATTTTTCAACATTCAAAAGGAAAATACTAGATGCAAAGTCATGAATAAAATTCAAATCAAATGCATAAATTCAATCATGGCTACTCGTTTGAAGCTCAAGAAACACCATAGGCCTCTTCCTACGTACTATACCTTACTAGAAGGACATCTCCTTTAAATTAGACAAGACAAAAACTAAGAATCAAAAGGTCTTACATTAAGCCTATAACATTAGGCATAGGTAAAATGGCTAACAAAAAAAGATCAAGTTGCTAGAGAAAAATGGCTACCACATAAAACCAAACTACACTCACCCAACTAACGAAAATAAAATTCCACAACCTAATTACATATCAACATCATTGCAAAATTTGGTCTTAATATCATCTTAGCTCATCAAACTTAACTCAACAAGAAAATTTATGCCAATATAATATTCATCAAAATTTAACTTAAGGCAATAGCTTATATTCTACCAAATTTTTGTACCCCAAGCTTGCATTTTATTTAGTGGGCTAGGAAAAACTTACAATGCATTTTTATTGCACAAAAACCAACTAGCCACCAAAAATCAAATGAAGCTTTTAACCATTCATTTATATAGTTTTCAACAAGAACTAAATTGAGGTCTCTTTGTATAAAACTAATAAACAAATCAGTCTAGTTTCCCTTGACAACCCTAAACTTATTTCACCAAATGGGCTTAACTCATCATTACACACACCAATCAACCCTCATAAAATTTACAACAAGGATTGACAAAATCTAAACTCCTTTCTTACCAAAAATAAAACCCAACCTTCTTAAAGTGGCCAATCTTCTAAAGGAAGGCAAAAATCATTTTAGGCTCAAGGTAGTTTTAATGTGTGTAACAATAAAACAAGCATGCATTTAGCATACTAATATATAGGCTCAACGAGCTAGCAAGAGACTATGAAATTATGGTAGGAAAAGTCATTTAGAAAGTTGAACAAAGAAGGGTTACCCAAATCATTTTCTAAGTTTTGTCTCATCCAGGGGTCGCTTTGATGGGTAATCAAAAAGGTTCTAGTGCTCTTAATAAGTTTTCATCTAATCCCCTAATTGTAACTAGATTTTTCCTAATTTTCAAAATAGCCCTAATATGCTCAGAATTTAAAAATTGCAAAGTCTAATGAAGGTTTACAAACAGAACAATAAACAAAGATATAGCAAGACTACATCCTACTAAACTTAAAATTGAATGAGACACAAATTTCTAGAATTGAGATCAAAACCATCCAAAGTTGAAAACTACTAGGATGAAATAAAAATTTAAATTAGAGATAAACTAATAAGAAACAACTATCTCAAAATTCTAGGCACAAACTTGGCATAAACACGAAGAAAACAAAACAAAAATTTAAAAAGAAATACTTTAAAAACACAAAAACACACAAAAATAACAAAAAAATAAAGAAACTAAAAATTGGTTTGATCAATTGAACTGCTATTGGTACCCTACCCCAAAATTAAAAATTTTTACTATTCTCAATATAAGAAATAAAGCACACAAAAATAATATCTCCAAACATTTCTCAAAATTGCACAATTAGCACACTGCAAATAAAAAAAATTGCAATATTCTCAAAATTTGCAAAAATCAATAATCATTGTGCAAAAATAAAGAATGAGCAAAATTTTATCTAACACGTTTGAAAAAAGAAAATGATATTCAAAACCTGCCCAAATATCATCGAAGCCGTGTAAAGTGAAATACGTGACAATCATTGCCAAATAAATAAAATAACACAACCTTATCATACTTTTATGGTTTAGCCACACAATTCCCAAAATATAATAAAAAAAATAAAAATATACTATATTTTAAATCTTCCTATTACACTAGCTACAAAGATAAGGAAAAAATTGTTCTGGTCAAGAGACTTCCTAAAAAAACAAAAAGTCATTATGGTGGTCGCCTCAAATTCGGAGGAGGGACAGTAAACACCGGTGCAAGGAATCCTCTAAGCTCTCTACTCATCCTATCAAGCTATGCATAAACTATCTTTTGATGCACCTCCAATGATGGTGTTGTTTTCTCAGCTCTTATGATTGTGTTTTTCTTTAGCTCTTCTATATGAGTCTCAATGTTTGACAATTGCTCCCTAACATGTTGAACAATAAGGTCTATATTTGTGACTAACTTATCATTCTGAGAAATACAAGCTTTGGCCTCTACTAAACCTTTATCCAATGAATCCAACATCTCCTGAACTTGCTTCTGAAAATCATCTTGCTCTTTCCTCATATCACTAATATTTGCAGCCATAAATTGCATCCCTAATATCAATGTCTGGATTGTAGATACACCCAAATGCAAAGAAGCTGATTGTGGAGTAGCTATAGAAGAAAATGGAATATTTGAACTCTATGTAAGGCATCTTATGTCTAGATGAGAAAAATTTGTATCCCATATCGATCTCACCCTCTTGTCTCAAATACATGATATCACTCTGGGTGGTGGAAGTGGTGGAAGAGCATAATCATCTCAAACACCATCATTAGAAGCATCATCTATCTCATCATCATTGCTATGAGCACTCAACTCATTTGTTCGCCTTAACCTAAACCCATACTTCGAAGAAGGATCCTCAATGGCTATATTACATGTCAATACCACCTCCTTATCCAATAAATATAATGACTTTAAATCTAGTCCCATCAAATTCTATAGCAAGCTAGTCCTCTCCGAGTCTATGGCATATGGAGCGCTCTTATAATTACTATAATCAACCCTCTAAATCTGATCTTTTTCTTGGAACTTGAAATGGACTTTTTTATTTGCTTGCATAGCCACAGGATAGTATTTACCCTTATGCCTCTTTCCATGGCAAATAAGAAAAACAAATTCGATGTTATAACATTGTTGCGGTAAGATGTCCTTATAAAAATTGATAAAGTCATAACTTTATGTAAGTACTGGTGTAAGGGTGTAAGGAGCTTCGTTGACTTGGTGTTGTAGGCATTAAAATGTGTTTTTGGGTTCCTAATAATGGCCCAATGCTTAGTATCATTTCCAATAGTATCAATTTCACCATCCACAGATAGATGCAAATAATGGGCTAATTTTGAAATCGAGAGATAATAAAGAGTGTTTCTAACCTTGAATTGAATGGTGTCTCTATCTTTCTTTGACAGCTTAAGTGCATACTTGAAAGTGTATAAAAATTACAAAGTAATCTCTAGATATGTCAAACCATTCAACCCAAAGATTCCTCCCAACTAATATTTTGCAATAAGGTAACAGCCTTATCATAAATACCCAAATCTATCAATGTCTTCTTGCTCATAAATCTGCTTGGAGTGATAAGCTTTGCAGCCATTTTCTCAAATAAAGCCCTTTATGTAGCATTCAATCAATTGGGTGGTTGAATACATGTTATTGGCTAATCTTTATCTTGTGTTCGAGCCATTTTCCTACGATGAAGAAAAATAAAACAATCAACATCTCAATCAAGTGCAATCCACACCATAATTAAATTGAAATAATTAAAACTATGCCATTAATTAGAACAAAAAATTTGCATAGCAAAACCAATATTCTAGCTAATGAGAAAAAGCGAAATGAAAAGAAAATAAGGAAATACAGCATAGGTATTAACAATTAAGCATAAATCAAATGAATAAAATTAAATAAAGGAAAACTTGCATAAAAATGAATTTAAAGAAATTCAAATGCAATGAATAAGTGAACATGAAAAATAAGCACAAGTGATTAAACTATGAAGCACAAATTCCAAAAGAATGAAAAAGCAAAATTGGTAGTGTTCACGAAGAGAAAAATACAAAATCTGCCTTAAATTAGCTATTTTGAGCACAAACATTGGACAAAGGTTAAGAGTTGCATTGAACAAATATTTAGAAAATAAATCGGTACTACAACTCAACCTAATCCCACCATTTCAGGTCTAGCAAACCTACATTTTCCATGAGCAAATAAGTTCTACCATAAATTGCAGAATATTGCAGCAAAAACAATGAAGCACAAAACTTGCCAAGCATAATCTCAAAGCAAAACAATTTGAGCACTTAGAATTTCTCTCAAACAATTTATAAATCTAGCTTCAAGAATAATTAAGCCACCAATATTTGGAATATTCCCATTAAATAACACAAAATTTTGAATTGAATTTTATTTGAGACAAATCATCAAACACCTTGAATGTATGAATATTAACCCTAAATTCAGCAAAATAATTTCAGCTTTATTGCACCATTTCATCTAAATACACATAGAAAGCATCAATCATCAATTCGAATCATATTCCAACACATCAAATATTTCTTTTAATTGAAATTAAAAAAAGGTTAAGGTAAGAACAAATGAAAAAAAATCTATAGTGTATAAGCCAATTTTAAAGAATATGTAAATTAAGGGCACACAATATAAAAAAGGAATGCGAGGCACAAATGACAAATTTTATTTTATTAAAGATTGATTAAAACCACTTACCTTGAATTTTCTTGCATCTTGGGTGTAGTTTGATTTGGAGAAGAATAATTTGGAATTGTTTGGGTAAAGTGCAACGTGATTTTAAAATGAATAAAGCAACCCAAAAATAATTTATGGTCTTTGATGCAATTTAATTTAATATTCACATGAGATTTAGCTTAGGTACAAATATTAAAGTGAAGAAGAAATTTGGAAAATTGATTTGGGTTTGAAGCAATGAAAAAGTAGGGGCAAAAAATGAAGCAAAAAGGAAAATGGCAAACCGTGGTTTTGTGCAAAATTAAAAAAAAAACATAGTTGTGTTTTTGTAAAAAACACAGGTGTATTTTCACACATAGTAGAGACCAAATAGTCTTCGTAGTGTGGATGCTAATGGACTAAATTTCAACAATTTTTTTCATTACACACAGTGGAAACAAAATAATCTCTGTAGTTTGCACTCTGCACACTTTAGTCTCTACAATGTGCATGCTTTTATATTAAATTTTTCAAAAATTTGTTTAGTGCACATTGTGGAGACTAAATAGTCTCTACGATGTGCAAAAAAAAATTAGATTACCCAGTTCAACATATTAAACCAAAAACATAACTAAATACAATTTAAACTAAAAAATTTAATAATCTAAATTCAAGGAAACTAAACAGCAATTACAATCAAACTAAAAATAAAATCAAACACATACAAATTAAAGAAAATATTAAAATTCCAACAAAAATTAAAATTCACAAAAAAATTCAAAAACAATAATAAAGCTAAATAAGCCAAAACAACAACAAGAACACATAAACTCTAAAAAAAAATTCATATAAAACACTAGAAACAAAACACAAAAATTTAACACATAAAATAAAAAAAAAAAGTTGTTATAAATTTAAAGAGAAAGGTTAGAACAAATTTTGGTTTATTAAGTTCTAACTCGACTTGTGTTACTATCTAGAGGCCGACATTGCAATCCAAATAATGGTCTCTCTGGACCGTGCTCCACATTTTCTCCCATCAGTAGAAGAAACTTGTCAAAATTCACCAAGGTAAGAAACACCATGTCTTTAATAAAGTATGACTCCACCTTAGGTTTTTCAAGTATGAACTCTACTAGCTCTTCTACCCTCAATAAATTCTTTAAGTGGATTAAAGTCAGTGTTTCCACTTGAGAATTGAAGAATTCTTGCTCTTTTGGCAAAAACTTCTTCATAAAAGATCTAAATTCATTTTCCAAGCTATAAGACTTATCTTGACCAATGACTGGTTCATCTTTTAACTCATACACCCCAAACTCAAATTCTTCTCTTCCTATTATTAACACATGACTCAATTCATCCTCGTTGTAACTATCACCTTATTTTTGCACTGAAATACTCAAGAACTCTAATTTGGATTCTAGGTTCTTAATTCCCAATTCTTGATATCTCAATAAATGCTCCTGATTCTTTAACAAATTCACTGATTTTTGACCTTTTCCCTTTTAGAATCAATTCTGGCCATCCATTCTTCTTTTTTAGCTCTAAATTGCTTCTATTGACTTACAAGCGAGTCAAGGACTTAAATTTTAAAGGCACTAAACTCTTGCGATATCTATTGAGAACAAAGATCTTCAAAGGATGACAATGAATAGATTGTTGAAGATGGATACAAGTGTTGCAGTTCTTTCATTTCTCTCCTCAAACCTTCCATTTGTTTTTTCAAAAGAACAAAATCATAGTCTTGAACATAATCATGCTTTTTGTGAAATTGCTTCAAAATCTTCCTACAAAGAACAATACCAAATCAAAAATAAACAAAAATAAAAATTTCAGACTAACTCAACTAAAGATACTAAACAAATAACATCGCTTAATCCTCAACAACGGCACCAAAAACTTGAATGGATGCTAGCAAGTGTACTAGATTGGCTAAGTAATATAGGCGAATGCATTTAAGACCCTAAAATATCGAACCCAAAGGAAAAGGGGTTACTAAGTAAAATATCTATGGTTGAGTGGAATTAATCTGATATAATCCCCAAGTTTGAATTGAACGAAGTTCTAAATCTAAGTAATAAAATAAATAAATAAATAATGCTAATGAAATTAAAGATTAAAACATTAATTAAAAATATTTCCAGGGTACTCTAATCCTCCCCATACCTAATGTAATGAATTTTAAGCATAAAGAATCATATGGCTTAAATGTGGAAAACCCATCTAAACCCAAGTTTCCCATTCCTAAGCCAATTGAATAGCTAGCTTAAGCACGGGTCCTAAGACCTAGGTACAAATTAGTTTTCCATTCCAAAGCCAATCAATCCAATACTTAACTATTCTTCAACTAATTCTAAAATTAACAATACATAAGCTATAAACCTAAGGCCTACATTCTAGAATCATCCCTTGATTCACAGCTCATACAAAGCTAAAATAGAGCATGACAATACCCATTATATCCAAGTATGATAACCATTCATCCAATGAAGTAAAATGATAAAATGCTTAATAAAATAGATAAATAAATAATCACAATGAAGAAAAAAACATTTAATCATATATAAATCAAAATAAGTTCAATATATTAGATAGATATATGGATTCATAGATCCCTCAACAATAAAACTACCAACTGGACATTACTAAAATTATAGAAGAGAGGAAAGAAGAAACTATGACATGCAATGAACCCTTAGGCATCCAATATTTTCTTGAAAATCCATTTTTAGAGCTTGAGACCGGACAAGGTTCACTTAACTTGTGAAGGTCGATTGATTTATAATGGATAGGGATTCAACTCAATCTACCATGCCTCGGGCCTCAAAAAGGCATAAAGCAGCATCTTGGGGTATCCCTATTTCATTATTGGTGATTAACCTACGAGGCCATCTACTGAGCACCACAAAGAAGGTATCATGGAGTCAACGTATAAAACATTAAAAAAGTGAGTTCTAACCTTATGAAGCCGAAACTAGAGATAGTTCAAACTTCATTCCTATTTATACCTTTGGTTGATGTTATATAAGTGAGTTTTAATGATTAATTTATTTTATCTCTTTTCTCACACGGGTTATTATGCTAAAAAAGTAAGGCATACTCAAGCATGTTGGAAAGCTGCAAAGGATGTATATTGAAAGTTGTAAAAGCATGGCATTGAAGGCATTTAAAGAATATGATAAATGCAAATATGAAATCGTACATAAATTAGAGAATTAATTAGGTTCATTTGGATGAGGACGTTGGTCCTCACATGCATATTTACAAAAAGGCAAGCATTTTAGGTGTATTTTTGATAGAAATAAGGGCATTGTGCCCATGCGGCTTTGGAAAAAGAATTGTGTTAATTAATTTTAAAGTAAAAAATCATTTTGTATGTCTAGAATACATTCTAGAAGTGATTCATTGCCTTGACTCGTGACCCACGGCCTTGAGTCACACCCTCTTCTCAACCAACTGACCCCTAATTAAAAATGTTTTCCAATTTTTAGGTTAGAAAATGCCATTATTCTGGACAAGATGTCTCTTGACATTTGTTTCCCTATGTCTTAGATTTTTAATGAATTATAAATCACTCAATTTATATTTGTATATTGGGAGTTATAGCCAAAATACTGATGACTGCTCCTAGGAAATCTTCAAGGATATAATTGACATTCTAATTTTGAAAAATTACTACGAACAATGGGTTCAGAATTAGGTCATACTCTCTCCATCAAAGTTATGTAAAAATGTGTCTAGTTTCTATTAAAATTATATTCACCTTAAAAAAGGTTTACAGAGGGAGTTATACCCAACATACCATAGAATGGTATAGGTGGAAAGATAGATTCAGGTCATTTATGTTCAAGCCTAATTTTGAGAATCTTAAGGGCTGAACTAGGCTTAGGTTTCTTCATAAAAGTTGTAGATATATGTCATAATATTCAAATGGTTTTATGTAATTATAAGGTTTATAGGCTAAGATAAGGCCATAACACTCGAGACTACTCTAAGTTTTTGAAATCAATTTCCTCATTTTACCCTTTTGAAAGAGATAAATGGGCATAGCCTGAAAAAAAAATTTGAGAATATTAAAAAGCCAGGACAAAGCCTAGCATTTCTATTCCTTATCTATTTATGCAAAACCACTTCCTTATTACATAACTCTGATTAAGAGCCGCCTCAGGACTAAGTATTTACAGAAATCCAGAAGCCCATTGTAACTGATAAAGTCTCATCTAAATCCAAGCTTTCTTCAATAACTCTCCAGTAAAATAAACACTAAAACTACTACTACTTTAAAGAAATGTAAATCTATTATATTAACTTATATTAAAATAAATCCAGTTAAAGTATTTACAATAGTAAAGAAAAACCTAAAAATCAAAGAAGAAATAAACCTATATCTAAAATGTCTACTTCCTCCCTCTTAAAAAAGATGAAATGGTGCTTTATATGGAGACTGGATAAAAATATAGCCATTTCTTGGAAGAAACACAGCTGTGTTTCGGATAAATTTAGGTTAGGCTGCTAGATTAAATGAAAATCACTTAGGCTACTGAAGATTGGACAACACGGCTGTGTTTTGAAAAAAAAATTTGTGTTTTAGTATAAATTTTGCCCACTATCCCAATTTGAGACTAAAAATAGTCCTGAATCTCAAGAAAGCTCCCAATCATCCCAAAACACCTGAAATTAACTCAAAAATTAATTAGAAACTATAAAAACATAATAAACCAATACAATAAAAATAAAATAAAATAATAAAGACTAAAACAAATAAAAGACACACAAAATAATACCAAGAAATACCCAATAATATGAGAATAATTGCAGCTTATCACACCCTCTTCTCAATGCCAGCCAAAGTAGTCCCAAACTTACACATATAGGCCAAATAAGGACAAAATCATACAAAACATGCATAGAAATTAAAAGGAACGAAAAGCATAAGTAATGGGCAAAAGCAGAGGAGAAACAGGCTAGGCTAGCGAGTCACATGCAAAAGGGAAGGGGAGGAATAGCGAGCCATGGGTGAGTTAAAGGCAAAAATTAGCGAATTAAGGGTGAGTCACGAGCTAAAGTCGTGAGTCACCTAGCGAGTCATGCCCTTAGGCTATGACCCAACCTTGAAATGCACCTTCAGCATTAGAACAATGCCATAAACACATCAAAATTCACCAAAATGCAATCTAAGCTATTTTAATTCATAGAAATACTACCAAATTCGTTTTTATGCATAAGAAACATGATTTACATAAAAAAATTAAAACAAGAAATAAGAAATTCAAAGTCTTGAATTCAAGGTTAAAGATGATGAATCATAAAAATCCAAATAACTTATTTATCTAATTTTTCATGATTTTAATAGATTTTTATGAATTAATGACTAAAACAATCATAAATCACAAGAAATGACAAATTTACAGGCTTAAATCAAGTGAATCAAAGAAATAAAAAAAATCAAAGAATAAAGAAATTCAATTGATATCTACTATAAAAAATGAAATAAACATTGAACTAAAGGTACTTACGGGCTCATAAATATAACCTTCAGTGTTAGTTTACTCAAAGATCTAGTGCTTTCGATTTTTTCTCCTTCTTCTCTTCTTGGTTTCAAGATACAGAGTATGTTTTCTAAAGAGGGAAAGAGAAAACAAGAGAAAGAAAGGGCCCCCCATTCAAATGATTTTTTCTTCTTAAATACCCATCATAATGAGTAATAAATGCTCAAATAAGAATTAGGAAAGAAAAACTTGAGTTTTATCCTCCGTTGCCAAGAAAAATAAAAAACTAATTGAGTCAATTCCTTGACTTATGAGTTAAGGGAGTGAGTCATTTTGGGATTTTAAAATAGTTAAAACAAGTTGAACTTTTTTTTAAAAATGCCTATTTAGTCATTACTTGGGTTGAGTCATGGCCTTGACTCATGATTCAAGGGAGTGACTTAGCATTAAATCATTTTTTAACCCTTAAAATCATGCACTTTTGTCTTGGCAATAGATAGAAAGGGCCAAAACACCAAAAATAGATTTTTAAACACTGAAAACCTCATAATAGAGTGGTAAAAAGGCATTTAAAAACATAAATTCTTAATGAGAGCTAAACACTTTTATTCCATATCTATTTATGAGCAACGGTATCCTTATCAAGTAACTTTAATCAAAAGCTACTTCAAGACCTAATGTCTACACATATGCCAACAAGTTAGTGTTAATCAACCCACAAATCTTGATTTGACATGTTAATAAACTGGCATTAATCAATCTATCCATCGTGATTCGACATGCTTCTAAGTTGGCATCAATCACTCTACTCTTCAAAGTCTCTCTGAAGCATCTAAAACAACCAAGGTACAGCTGCAAATAGCGGGGTTTGCCTCAAACCAAGGTGTAAATGTAGACAGCGAGGTTCACCTTAAACTAAGGCACAACTGCAACCAGCAAGCTTCGCTTCAAATCAAGGCACAACCATAGACAGTAGGGTTTGCCTAAAGTCATTTCAATGCAATCAAAATCCTTTTACTAAGCAATCGAAGACTTCTTAAGAAGTAGCCAAAAGACTGCCTGCTTAGGTAAGTGTCTCTCTATCTTACTCTAAACTTTAGCTTACTGAGGCATTTAGTATACTAGCCTTTTCAATGTTGGGGGAAATTATAGACATTGGGTCTTGATGAGGCTTCTATTATGGTTATCTAATAAGGAAGATTACTCTTTGGAAGACAAGTAATCGAGAATTTTAAAGGTCATTTTATGGGATTTTTTGTTCTTATTTCGGGCATTTAAGAAAATAAAAAGAGTTGGACAATAAAGAATACTCCCAAATGTGTACATAAGGGTTATTTTCATGTATAAATAGATTACACACCCGTGCAAAGTAGTGTACACCCAAGCAATCAAGGAATATCTACATTGTTTGCCCATTTCTCAATTCATCTTCCTTAATTGAGTTGCATACCCATGCAATGGAAAGAGAATCTTATTCTTTTCAAATCCATTTGCCTAGTTGTCTACAACATTGCCTTGCACACACGTGCAAACAAATTGCACACCCATGCAATAGGAAAAGGAATGTGCCTAAAGTCTTTTTTGGAAGTTAGTAAACAATTTGAAAATTAACTAAAAGCTTCTTAGAGTTTTTATGTTTTTCAATCCTAAAGCAACTCCTATGAAGATTTTTTATATTTTTGAAATCGATTTCAATCTCTTGACACGAAAAAGATTCTAGAATACAAAATTCTACTGTCTGTTGGAGTAAGTATGTTGAAGGTAATATATAAAGCTTTTTCTTCTTGATTCAATTTCTGATAGCATAAAATATATACGTTTATACTTAAACACTATAAATTGTATCCTGCTTAGATTTAGGTTGTGAAACCCTTTTTAAAGGTATTTTTCCATGTGATAGAAATAATAAGGTTTTCATGTTAAAGTCCCTTTTTAGTTCAAAAAAGTTGTTTTAAAATTATTTTTGAAAACATTATGAAGGTCCATTTATCCCTTGTTAGACCTAGTTCTTGACAAGGACATTATTCTAAAGGGAAAGAAAAACTAGCCACTGTTCAATGTGGTACAATCGTGCATTTCCTGATGCTCACCCGTGCATCACTTAATGCATGGCAAAAAACATAGTTTTCCTTTTATTTTAAAATAATTGAGTCAATTGTATGTCACTTAATGCACACCCATGCATTCCTTGACGCACACCCCAAAAATTCTTTATTTTCTTTTCCTTCATTCAACTTTGTTTACTTTCGCTTTTGTCTTATTTTATTTTATTTTTATTTTTATTTTTATTTTATTATTATTATTATTATTATTATTATTATTTTATGGATAACCTTTTTTGTAAGTGTAGTAGGGTGAGTGCTAAAGGTAAGTCCTCATCTCTTTTGTTTTATTGTAAAAAGATGTTTTTCAATCACCAAAGGAAAATGCCACAAATATATTTATACTAAATAATTCAGGTTTTCTTTAATAAAATTGGACCAATGTCCTGTTCCTAGCCTTAAAACTACATATGTAGTTATCACCTTTAATAACATAAAAGATTTTACATATGATTAAATGACACAAGACCTTTCTTAATAAAATGAGTTTTGCACACCTTTGTTTCCAAAACTTGCAATGAAATGCTTCTTTATAATTTGCATCAGAGGACCAACATTCTCACTAAAAGTATTATAACAAATTGCCCAATTTATGGATGCTCATTTAATGCGTTATGAATGTTTCATATTTATGCTATATTTTATTGCTTTCTTATGTGATTAGGTTTGCCTTTAATTTATTATGCTATAATTTTAATTCGAAAGCTATTATGTTACATTTATCAAAGGTATAAATAAGAGTGAAGTTTTAAAATCTCTCTGGGTTTTGGTTTATAAGGTCGGAAGACCATTTTCCAATATTCTATTAGGTGGTGACTCTTTATACCATCCTCGTGGTGCCCAATAGATGCCTCCTGATGGTTGATTGCCAACGATAAAATAAAGATACCTCGAGACATTATCTCACACCTTTTAAAGGCTCGAGACTTGGTGAATTGGGTTGAATCCCTAACAATTATGAAGCCACGGATCAGCTTGGGTATGGGAGCCCTAACCTATTCTAGCCCTAAAAGTGGAACCAAGTTACCAAGGAGAAGTTAAGGCAATCCACGACCTGGAGATCACTTAAGGCAATATATATAAGTCTCAACTATGTTGCTTGATGAACAAAAAGGCAAAAGGCTTCATAAACTTGAGATCGCTTGGTCTATTGGGGGGATTTAATCTAGCGCACATCATATAGGGTATAATCAAGACACAATAACTCACCAACAACAATTTGATTTGCATTTTTGACATGGTAAACACAATATTTAGGCAAAGGTGTCTATTAAAAAATGTTTCTCTATATCTTAAATTTCTACAAGATCAAGAATTAAGTTATTTGGATCTGTAAATAATAATTTATAGAAAATTCATTCCAAACTATTCTATTGCAAGAACAAAATCAATTCATTGCCTTCAAGTGCACTTTCAAGCACTATAAAGATAGAATTTGATTATAATATCTTCATAATAATTGTAGGTCAATATCATAAAATTTATATGAAATTTGAATCACTCAATTTCATGGTCTGTAAGCCAAGATATGGCCAAAACCTTATGGACTATTCATAGGTGCCTTACATCTTTCTAGAGTTAGAATTGTCACTTTATCTTTGAGTTAATTTTGGTGTAAGTTAAAGATATAACTGGGTCACATTCTATTATGTTTTTAGCTTTTATAGAAACTAAATTCATCTAAATCAGAGTTATATAGGGAAAGTTATAAAAACAATCAATGCAAATTGCTCCTATATTATTCACACCAACATCTTCATCTTTTCACATCAATTACTTATAAAAGAAAACCGACTATGTTCTTATGCATATTTTTCTAATTCATCACCAAATAAAACATCACAAATATTCATGTAGCTCAAGTAAAACACAATCATACTCTTTAGAAGATGATGATTAAGGATAAACATACAACATTTCTTAGCTTAAATCAACTCACCTTGCCTTCTTTTTTCCAATTCCCAAGATTCTCCTTTATTATTCCTCTAAAAATTATATTATGCGAATTCTTCTCATCTTAAATTTTAACCTCTAAGAGAGGTGAAATTCTAAATTTGCATTTTCTCCTCTTCTCCTTCCCTTTTATACAATTTTCATTCTTTTTCTTTCTAAAATAGCTAAATGTCTCCTTTTTATTGATTGTCTTTCACTTTCTTTTTCTTTCTTGTTTTTATTTATTCATCTATTTTATATGAAAATATCTTTAATTAATTTCCCTTTAAATAACTCTAACTTTGGCTTATTATATTTTAGCCACTTAACTTTTAATTTCTTTCACTTTAGTCCTTTCTTTACCATTCATACTATAATTGCTACACTTAAGACTAATCTCTACTCTACCCTCCAAATCTATGGAAATTAGGTCACTACGCACTTTATTTTCTGACTTGTAATAATAATTCAAAAATCATAATCATAATTTTTGCCTTCATTGGTACTTCCTTCAAACTAATTTGACCACTCTTTTTATATTTAGAATGACCATAGCACCACACCTTATTTTAAATTTCTTTTTGAAAGATTATTCACGCTTAAAAAAGTATTCACGCATAAAAAAGGTAAAGAGAAAATTTTAATTATTTAACTTTTAAGTTGCAAAAGATAAAAGAAAAGAAATAAAAAAAAGCAAAATAAAAAATAATAATTGAATAGCATATAGTGCACATTGTATTTCATTATTTCTATTCATCGCATATTTTCTTTTTATATCTTTTTTCGCTCCATACCCTAATTCATTGTTGTTCTATCATTAATGACTTATCCATCATTATGCATTATCATTAATGCTTAGTCATGCTCTTTCAATTGTTTTCTCATCAAATCATAAGATTTCAAATCTAAAAGAGAATGTAACAACTTGAAAATTTTGAGTTTGCAAACTATACATTCCAGATTGTGAATAATAGTTTTCGAGTAAATATGGCCACTTGAGACAAGAATATAATTTTTTTAACTATCAATAGCATCATTTAAGATAAATTCGATAATCAAATTTAAGGCAAAAACAATTCCATTTAAGGTCTTTAAAACTAAAATTAAAATTTAGATCATGGTTTTGAACTGAATAGTGATATTTTTTAGCAAGTTTTACCAAAGTCAAAGTTGGCCCTAGACAACAAAAAAAATCAAATTGACCTATATGATTAGTTATATATGATGTCAATTATGTATTTTAAATAAGGATACTGAAAAAATCAAAGTTGAAATTAGACACTAAAAAAGTCAAAATCGAAGTTGTTAAATAAAAAACTAAACCAAATATATTGAATAGCTTATTTGATTTTCAATTTAAATCTATTTTTTATCTCCAAATGTGACTCGAGATCTGACATAAATCTACCCAAAAAATAAGTGACCTAATTTGAAAGGGATTCAAAAAAATAATGACCTGAAAAATCTAAAATCGAAACGAACTAATTTGATCCAAATGCATCTGATCCGACCCTTTTTCCAAATCTAATTAAACTTTGTAAGTTTATAAATTTGATATTGTCATTAATTAATTTTTTATTTACTGACTAAAAAAACCATATATAGATGTGTGTATATGTTTTGACAATTGAATTTATTTTGTCTTAAGAAAAATATTTTCATTTTGAATACTTAATTTTTTTTGGTATAATTACTGGCATTATCTAATTTGATTTAGATTGTTCACTATGAGAGTATAACTCCCCCAAAATTGATTTTTGCTATTCATAAGACTTGAACTCGATGTCTTGTTAAAGGGAAGTAAGTGCCAAACCAGTGTTATCAACCAATAATGATTTTAAGTACTTATGTTTGTTATATATTATATTTGAATTAAAATGATGCACCATTATATAAAATTTTCTATTTATTAAATTATCATTAGGTATTTACTAAAATATTTTATCATGTGCAAAGTACGTGCCTACTAAACTAATATAATATCAATATGGAATTTTTGTATCATTTATATTTGTATAATTTTTATATTTAAGGAAAAGTTTTTAAAAGCTTAAAATTATAATGGCATATAATTTGATCCATTTAATATTGACTCATTTTGATCATAATCTAACCTATCCTAATTCGTCTATGACTTGTAAAATTTTAACTTATTTATAAGCCCATCTACCCATTTCCTATATATAACGCATCCTAAATTATTAAACAATTAGGCCCTAACAAACTCTTTAGTCTCTCTCAAAAAAATATGAACCCTTTAGTCCAAACTTATTGAATGTTTTATTTTTGAGTCCTCTAGCATGGCTTACCCTCATATTTCTTAGATCAAAAACCAAATCAATGATAAAATATAACACTTTAATTATAAAAATTATTTTCTTATTTATGTGATATATTATTAGCTTGATCAATTAAAGAAATTATTCGATGCATGCACAAGCATTGTCCTTTACTAATAAAGCATTTCGAGTCAATGAATTCCTTAATATCAAAGTAAAATTTGAGATGAGAACTTATGTTAGGATGAACTGTAACAAATGATCAAAAAATTCTAGTAAACTAATAACAAACAAATGCAAAACTAATAAAAGAACATGAAAAAAACACAAGAAAAAAGAAGTGCAAAAAAGTCTTCCTTACATATAACTTTCCTTGTCCCTTTAAACAAATTTTGTAATGCCCCAAACTATACCTTAGTAGTAATATGACATGTCTAGGGTGTATTAGAATGTAAACATAAAGAGATAGTGAACCAAAGTGTAGTAACGGATATAATGGTAATTAATTAAAAATGTAAGGTCGATTCAATAATTCAACTGAATAACAATACACATATAAAAATAAACATGAGATAGAGATTAACATGTAACTAAAGAAAAGAATACATGTAAATGTTGGATTATAGGAAGTTTTAGGGTAAATCTATAATTATATAAATATAAAAAGTGTTGACCAACTTTGACTAACTCAAAACCAACAGGAAGCTAACATTTAGCATGCTATAATTAATAAGATAAGTATAAATTAAAGAACGGAAATTGATAGCCAACCATAATGAGTAGAAAATAGCAGATTTTCCCCTTCATCTACACCCAAAAATTATATCCCTAAATTCTCCCAAGAGGCCATAAAAAAGTAAGGAAAAGGAAGAGAAAAGGGAAAAAGAAAAATAGAAAGCTATACAAGTTTCAAGGTATGGGAATAACTTAATCTACTTTCATGTGGTTGCTATGTATTTCTTGATGTATATATACTATAATGGAAGTGAATGCAATGTTAGAATGTTGGTTTGATGTTGAATTGTTTGGAAAAGATGAAAAATGGTATAAGAGATACCTAAGAGAAATTCTATCAAAAGGTTTACAAAGACCAGTTTTCTTGTTCAGGCTGTATCTTGGCATATAAACCTTTCAAATTTGATGATTCTAGTTGTAGAGGTACCATAAAATATAGATCTATAACTTATATGAGAAACTATAAGCTAATTCTATCTCTAAGATCCTTAAAATTGAGCTTAAATATGATTACCTAATGTTGCCCTTATATTATAAAGCAGTCTATAATGAATTGTGTATAACTCTTGCCACAGACCTCCAATTCATATGAATAAAAATTATAAAAAAACTAAAGTTCAAATGAAAGAACTTTGGTGAAGCATACCCTAATTATATCCCTAATATTCCCAAAACATTTTCAAAGATAGGTGAACAAATATGTCCTTAAAAAACACCTAGGACCAATCTGTATTATTTAGGCTATATAATTTAATTAAAAATTTTAAATTACATAATTCTTAATCCTTTGTAAATTTAATACATGTGAGAATAAATGTTAAAAAGACAATTTTGGCTAAAAAGTTCATTAACTAGGCTAAATATGTTGTATAAAATGACCATGAGAAATTGCCTTAATAAATCCAAAATTGTGGGTTCCCTCACTACTAGCACCTTAGGTTGCCCCATAGCGCCCCAAAAATCATAATAACATGAAAAGTACTTTTTGACCTATGAATAATCCTACCGAGGTGAATAGCACCACCCGAGGCCCATAAATACTTTTCTTGACCATTAGAAAGTGCAAATGATAACAATTTTGGTGAAATAATTTGAGATAAATTTGAGGTCAAATAGACTCTCAAAAGACACAATGAAGAATTTACCTGGATTGTAAAAGAGTTGACCAACTTTGACTAACTCAAAATAAAATATTCTAGACCTCAAAAAATTATTTTAATTATACGAAACCACTAGAAACAAATCCAATGAATTTTTGAAAGTGAAAAATGAATTTTTAGAAGACTATGAAAAATTAGGGTTTCAAATAGGTAATTTCACATCCAGGCCTAGAAATTATCGAAACGGACTCGAATTGATCCAAAATTTTAAAAATACTTTAATTAATATTTTTTTATATTTTACACTAATTTTCATGGAAATTCGATGAATAAAAACATTAGAGCCAATAAAATGGTGACAAATTGATGTAAAGGCCATATATTTATGTATAAGCGGTGACTCACTCACTTTCATGGGGTGTAACTCACTCACTCTAATGGGTTAGGACTCATAGTCACTCACTTTTATGGGGTGTGACTCACTCACTCACTCTCATGGGGTAGGACTCATAGTCACTCACTACTAAGGGGTAGGAGTAAGATGAGTAGGAATCAATAAAAAAGTGGCAAGTGGTATAATATGGACTTTTGGATTGAATAGTAATTAAAGTAATCCTAGCCATCCATTTGAGTATATAAATAGCAAAAAAATCAGATTTTCTCTAGATTTCTCTAGGGAGATCACATTGCTTCTTCCTCCTCTTATAACCATATGGTTCTTTCCACCATTTTTTTTCATTTTTTTAGCTTTCAAATTTAATTTTCTTCTAATTTCTACCCTAAATCCCATCATCAATTAGATATTTGACCTCTTTTCCATCCTATCTAAGTACTTTAAGAAGAAAAGAGCTTAGAGATTTGAGGAATTTTTAAGGGAGAAAATCATTAAATGTTTAATTAGAATTTGTGGTAGAGTTAGTTAGAATCGATGAAATTAGGTTATTTTCACGAAAATATCATTAACATTTCAAATAAAATTATGATATATTGATTATGAAGAATTTGGCCTAAAGGAAGAATTTGAAGAAGGAGAAAAGAAAGGAACGACAACAGAAAGAAAAAGAGAAAAGGAAGAGAAGTCAAAAAATGAGCTTAAGAAAAATAGGTGTGTGGATACCTAAACTATTGTATTTCATTAGTTTTGAGTATGTAACTTAAGATTTATGTAGATAAATATATTTATAATTTGAATTGATGAAAAACAAGTTTAATTAATGTGAAATAAATGAAATTGGATATGAAATAAATGGTTTAGAACAACTAAATGCATGGAAATCTAACTAAGTGCTAAAACCCCAATTTAAACCTATTATAGAAGTATAAGAAATTAAGGTTATATATGTAATTATAGAGATTAAATGTTAGAAAAGTGTAAATTATACCTAATAAATATAATTAGAATTAAATTAGTAGAAAAAAAAATAAAAATACATATGTACTTTCGTGGCCGAATGATGAGAACTTAAAAATAAAGTGTTCAAAATCTTAGGAATGATGATAAATGATGGAAAATGGAGGAAGAGGATGAAAAATAATGTATACTATATAGGAATCAATAGTTAAATAATGTGAAAATGTTGAAAAGATGTAAAGATGATGAGTTAAATGTTAATTTATGTAACAAATATTAAATTAAATAATAATTAGGTTAAATGAAAAACTAGATTAATGGGTTTGAGTTAGTGGATATAAATGCCAATATATATATATATATATATATATATATATATATATATATCCTTATGTTGAATTTATGTATTTAGTGAAAATTGCATGAAATGCTTGAATAAAGATGGAATTGTTGGAAAAGTGATAGAATTAATCATTATGTAAACTATATAACTTGAAACAAATGTGTAATGCTTAAAAACACCAAATGGCCAAACTATATACATAAGGAAAACTAAGTGATTTATGATGAATATTTGATAAATATGCATGATTTAATTATTATTTAACTAAGAACTGAGACTAAATTTTATAAAAAGACAATGAATGGTATGTGGTACAATCTTGGTTGAATGGTAAACATGTGTGGATTTATAAACAGTTGATGAATGATGATAAATGAAAGCATGAAGTGGACAATTGAATATGAAAATGATGATATAATATAATAAAATAAAATGTATGGAAAAGACACATGATGTTCATATGGTATATGGTGGCTAATTAATGTGAATGTATTGACATAAATAATATTAAGTGATGAAAAGCAGTAATTTAATGATAATAATTTATGTGATATGAAATTCATTATGACATAATGTGAACATACGAGAAAATCTAAGAACAAAGAACATTTTGATTTGAAATTTGAAAATAGTCTTGATCTAAGTATCTAATAGCAAAACTAAAAGCATAGGATGTAATTGGATAGCCATAGGGACACTTACTGTGGTAGCAAGTCATGGTGACTCTCAAAAGTGGACCAAAGGCAAATACATATTGTAAAACATATGAGAATGTTGAGAAGGAGAAAATAAATTTTATTATGATGTTAGTTGAGACATTAGCCCTCAATGTGGTCACCTCGACTTATGTTGGACCTATGAGGTCTATATCTCGCATATCTAATTTGAGGGTTTCTTATGGAAACTACAAAGGCCATAACAGGAATTTATTTGGCAAGTTATGATGAAAAATATACAAATATATAAAGTGTTAATGAAAAATAGATAAATATGTAAATAAAAGTTAATCAAGGATAAATATGTAAGGAAATAATGAAAAAGTTGCAATGTAAATAAAGGATAAAAGGGGGCAAATATGTAAACTAATAGTATATAGTGGATAAACATATAAATAAGTGAAAAAAAAGAATCTTAAGTATGCAAATAAAGAATACCAATATGAAAAATATGGGTAAGTGATTGGTAAGGTAATTTTTTAAATAAATGAGTAAAGAAGGGAAAACTATAAATTAAGGATCAAATGGTAATTTGCCATTACATGAAATAATCATAAGGACTAAAACATAAATTGAAGGGTAAAAATGCAATAACTGGTACTAAGAGGATAAAACAGTAAAATTAGTGTAATGATTGGTGAGGAATGTGATAAAATAAAAGTTAGGGACTAAAAATGAATTTTGGCACATATAAGTACTTTAAAGGTAAAAAAATAAATAAAAAGGATTGTCAGCTCAAAAAATGAAAATTAAGTATTATAGAAGTTTATTATATATAAGAATTAAATTATGGAATGGAACTGAAAGTTTATTAGTATACATAAAATAATTGATAATTTAAGGATGAAATAATGAGTTTAAAGACAAAACAGTAATTTGATTGTAAAATGAAAAATCAGGGGCCTATTTGTAAATAAGTAATAAAAGAGGTGATGTCATGAAAAATGTCTACCTTTTTATGTGTGTTTTTCTCTTATTTATGTAGCTAAGTATGTAATATTATATGTATTTTTATGTGTTTATGTTCAATTTATGTGTTTATGTTTGTTTTTAGGTTAAAGTTGGTGAAGTGTGAAGAAAATGAAGAATCTAGTGAAGATTCGAAGAAGAAGATCACGAGTCGTGAAATGGATCACGACTCGAACATAAATTCACGAGTAGGAGGGAGATGCACGAGTGAGGCAGAAAAGAAATGATCACGAGTCAGAAGATCCCATCACGAGTCGGCAGATCCCATCACGAGTCGGCAGATCCTGTCACGAGTCGGCAGACAAGTCTCGAGTGGGATGCAGTTCACGAGAAGAATCACGGCTGGAGTTCACGACTCGTGAGGGTGTTCACGAGTCGGACAAGACAATTCTTCAGCCAACCATCATGACTTTTCAGGGCAACTTTTCACAATTGACAACCATTCTGAAGGGACATATCTGTAGACTTAATCTCTATAAATAGGGATCTAAGAAGCTCTAACAAAAAATCGAAAAGATCAAGAGATCAATCAATGTTTTAGTTTTTATTATTTTGGATAAACATTTTTACTTAGTTTTTAATGGCAAAGGGACATAGCCAAAGTAACAAGAGATAAGTTTCTTTTTCTTGTTTATCTTTAATTCAAATATGTATTTGGCTAGTTTCCTTTGTACATTATAACTATGCATTAGTATTTGTTTAAGACATGTTTATTCTTATTATGAATGAAGTATGATTTACATCCATTTATGTGCTTTGATTTGCTATGTATGATTGGCCACCATATTTGGCATGTTAGTTAATTTATTCGCAACGAGAGTTGGAATTCTTTGATGGAAAAACAAATGAATGTACTTGAAGCATTGAATTCTTTTAATTTGACTTAAGGAATTCACTTTGAGGGGTTAAAGAATTGGCATAGAACTTCATGGTTTTTATTTATCTCTATAATGACATGAGAATGCTTATAGACTCTAAGTAAAAATACTCTTTATTGACAATGAGAATTGCTTTAAAGAATCTTGGCTAAATTCTCCATTCATATCATTCATACAATTGCTAATTAATTCAAAGATGAATTTGTTTTATTTGGTTATAATGTATGTCCATCCTATCTTTTAAGTAATCTATTATCCAAAATTAACTTAATATATTTTAAGTAGTTTAGATATTTAGTTAAATGCATGATCTTTATTTTATTCGTTGCCTATCCATCTACTTGTTGTTATTTCAATACAAAATTTACCCCGTTCCCTTTGGAACGATACCCTACTCGCTCTATACGCAGTCTAGTGAGACTAAGGGTTCAAATTAAATCCCCATCAAGAGGATATTTTCTGAAATAAAGATAAGAGTTAAAACGAAAATATAAATTTGGGAACTAAAGGAAAGTTACAGAAAGAATGAAAATTTCAGAGTTAAGTTGCAATTTAAAAAAGATAATGACCTTTAAGAGAAAGATGAGAAAATTGTAGTAGGGATAAATAGAAATGAAAAAAATAGCAGTTTAAATTTGATTAAATTACACGTTACAACAACAATAAGAATAAACCAATTTAGTAGGCAAAATATGTAAACTTTAATGCAGAATTAAAGGTATTAAAATATAGTTAACGATAGAATTTGATATAGAATAAGTGAAGTGCTTAGGAAACAAATTAGAAATTTAATAATGACACAATTATTGTGATAGTAAATTATTATTGCATACGTGACTAATTAGTGAAATAGCTTAGTGTTGGTAAATTCAGTGACAAACTAAGGTTATTAGTGTAAATATGGTAAAATGAATAAAATAAAAATGTTTAAATTTGAAATAAAATGTAGAATGATGGCAAAACTTGAATACAATGTAAAAATAAAGGTTAAATTGGAATTTTGACATAAAAGAGATTTCAAAGACTAAACCGAATTAAAATAATAATGATAATAACGAGATTAAATAGATATGATAAGAAAAAAATGATAAAATTGATATAATAAAGTAAATTAGAGAAAAAAATGTACCTTTAACAAGGATAGACTGCAAAAAGGAACAATAGTAAAATTAGATAGTGAAAACCAAACCAAATAAACAAGTAAAGAATTGGAACAATGTAATTGAGATTAAAATGGGGAAGCAGGGGTAAACCGTAATTTGATGACAAATAGAGAAAATAATGGCTAAAAATAAATAAGAAGTCAAAAGGGTATTATAATGGCAAAATGACAATTAAATGATAAGATGTATGTGATAGGGATAAATTAATAACCCTATACAAGAAAAAAATGGAATAAGAATAATAGATTGGTAATAAAAATGAGAAATTAATAAAACAAAAAGTAAAAATATGAGAATAAAGTTAAAAGGAGCGATAATAGTAATTTGGTAGGAAATCAATAAAAATAAATAAGGCATTAATAATGTAAGTAAGATATAATAGGGAATTAAGAAATCTAAGCAAAAGTGGGAATTAATTGAGGCATATAATAATATGAAAATAAGGAATGGAGAAAATTAATGGAGAGGAAATAAAATAATAGGCAAAAGTTAGTTAAAAATGAAAATTTAATTATAGATGTGAAAAGAATAAAATAACAAAAATATATGCAAGCATGCATGTAAAATGTATTAGTTAGGTATCTACCACTAAATATTTTATGCTTAGCGCATAATTATGTACTGTGCATAAGTACTTAGAGGAATGGATAGAAGCTATAAAGGGATAGCCAGTGGGTACTAAAGAAGTCATACATTGAAGAAAGAAATTTTGTTTATATGCATATTGGCCATGTATATATATGGTTAGTAAGTTTATGGAGTTAGGTTAGAAATATGTAGTATTATTTTTGTAACACCCCAAAATTTTGTCTAATATTGTTAGCACATTCTACAACATGATACAGTAATCTTGGGAAAGTTATCAGTGTGTTTACGGTAATATAATATAGTAAAATTTATAAGTACTTAAGAGTTAAATGTGCTTAGCCCATAGTAGTCCTAGGATGGGTGACCTGGCAGGAAGTTTCACTTAACCACTAAATGAGAAAATAGATGTTAAATGGAGTCCTATGGTACAATTTGAGGAGAATTTAAGTTTAAATAGGTCTCCAAAACAGATAGTGAAAGATTTTCTTGGTACCGTAAAAAGGGTTAATCATAAGCTTGATCGGGCTCTAAAATATTCCACGGACCTCCAAAAATTATTTTGTTTGCCTAGATCTACTAGAAATACTCATAATTAATATATGAAAGTGAAAAATAATTTTTCTAATAACTTTAAATTTTCGGGTTTCAAATTGGCTGACTTTTCCTCTGAAACTAACACTATACTAAAACAATTTTGGAATGAATTGAAATTTTAAACACACTCTCTTGCATATGTTTAGGTATACGGGATAAATTTTCAGAGCATTCTGATGAGTGAAACACCAGTTTTCGAAAAATAGTAAAAAAATGAGGTTAATTTAATTAACCAAGGGCATTTTTAATTGGTTCTAGGGTATAAATGTCATAAGAAATTAGGTTAGGGTCACTTGGAACCAGAAATTGAGCAAGAAAATTTGTAGAGAAATTAATTGGGCCAAAAAGTGGGTTATTTAAGCGAAATTGGGCTAATTGGTTGGACCAAAGTGGTTGGACCTAATTTGGCCCAATTAGGATGGGTATAAATAGGAAAAATTAGATTTTTCTAGAGAACTCAACCATCTTCTCCCTTCTTCCAGCTGTCCCACTCCTCCCTCCATTTCTTCTTTCTTTTTTTTTCCATTTTCATCAAGTGAATTCTACTAAAAACGTATCAAATTTCATGTCCCCTACAATTATAAAGCCCTAAATTCATCCCTAACCATCTCTAAAGCTTATTTTGAGTGGAGAAAGTGAAAGAAATGGTAAGAAAAAAAGTTGGAGCAAAAATTCAAGTGTATTTAGTGATAATTTAATGTTTTAAATAGATTTTTAGATGGATTTTGATATGAAAATTTATATTTAGAATTTAAATTTAATTATGGATGAGGAAAAGTTAAGGAAACAACATATGGAAGATTCGTCCAAGGTGGGTTTTCAAAGGAACCAAGTGGAATCAAAGTGAAAAATGGGAGGAAAGGATGGATAGGAAGAGAAATCATGAAGAGATATTGAAAAAGAGGTTAGTGGATACAAAACTTCATTTAATTTCATTTATTTGTTTGAATTTTATCTAATAATTACATTATGTAACTATATGAACTTTAAGAGAAATATGAAATAATTTGAGATAACATGATATAATGATGTTCTAACATGAAATAAGCATAAAATGAAGAACAAATCAAGCAAATAGTGGGAAAATATACCATGGCCGAATGGTGCCCTATATAGTATAATGTGATAATTTGATGTTTATTGGCATGTTAAGCATAAAATATATAATACTAGAATAAATAAGCCCAACATGATTGATTTGACCTTGAAATAGCATATGGACATAATGTTTATCATGTGAACATAACGATGTTCATATATGTAACTAGAGATAAACAATGTAAAATGAAAGTGTATTAATATATAAAGGTTTAAAATGATGTTCGAAAAGTACAAGACATGAAAATGGATAAGAAACCATAATGTATACAAATACACATAAAAGGGCTGAATTGTATTCTTATGGTTAATGAATGATTCTTGAGTAATGGATTGAGTATTAGGAATAAATTAAGCATTTTGATGATAAAGGAACCTAATGGACATAATTAAAGCTTTGAAACACATTTGGACATAATGTATGTGTGGTAGACATAATGATGTTCACTTGGATATTAAAGGAATACAAGTGCAAATTAAGTATGTATTTGCATATGAAGGTTAGAAATGACGACAAAAGCATGTGACATATGATATTGCATGAAAAACCATCATGTATGCTTGTGCACTACACTTGGTCAAATAGTATACATTAGGAAAACAATTTGTTTTCATCAAGCTAACGTGATATTCATCATGTTTATTATATTTTCACATATGACTATGATGAATGATTTAGAATTAAGGAAGTAAGACATGTAGCATAATGTGAACGATATAAAGAACTATGTGAAATTATAACATAATGTAAGAAAGGTAACTGCCCTTAGTAAATAATGGATAATTCAGGATCATAGGATATAATGGCTAGCAATAGGGACTCATATACCATGATAGCACCACGAGATCAGATTTCCAATGAGGGATGGGTATGGTTAAGTAGTCACCTCACACATATTAAAGGATGGCTATGCTCAAGTAGTCACCTCACACATATAGTACTGAAGGATGGCTATGCTCAAGTAGTCACCTCACCTATACAGTCACACAATGTATTCATACAGTCACACAGTCCTCGTCCCGCATATCTAGTTTGAGGATTTGTACTGGTCACCATTAGGGGAAAAACTATAAATATGTGAGAAAAATAGGGATCAAATGGTAAATTATGCATAAAGGATGTCATAAAGGTGGTTAAATAAGGAAATAATGTGAAATTGTAGTTAATATTTTTTGAAAGGGAAAATTTGAAATTATATAAGAAAATAGGGATCGCAGGGTAAATTATGCATAAAAGATTTCATAAATGTGACTAAATAAGAAATAAGGTGAAAAACATGATTAATAGTTTCAAAAAGGGCAAAAAAATAATTACGCTATAAACCAAGGGTAAAATTGTAGTTTGGCATCAAAAATGTGATCAAAAAGGTTAAAATAGTCAAACAAGCAAAGAATGGCAAAATCATAATTAATGAAAACTTTTAGAAATCAAACTATAATTTACCACTTCATAAGTAAGCATAAGGACCAAAATGCAAATTTTACATCTAAAATGAAATAGAAGTCAAAGGAAACAAAAAGGGGTCAAAATTGAAGTCAAATAAGGTCAAATATGGTGAATAAAAAAATGTAAGGACCTAATGATAATTTTTCATTCAAGTAAGAATTATTTGAAAGTTCAGAAGAAAAATGAACATAGAAAGGTTTAGGAGGTAAATTAAGACAATAGGAGAAGTTAATTAAGCTAAATTAGCATAAAGTGACACTAAAGTGGTAAAATGGTAATTTATTTAAAGTAATTTCATTAAATGAAATTTGGTATAGTTGTATCCACCACTAGGCAACAACGTTGCTTGGTGCGTGGTTATTGACCATGCGCAAGGACAGGTAATTAAGAACTCAATGAAGATGGAACAGAATGGCATGTACATGTGTTGCTTTTATGGATGTGGATTTTAGATATCTTATGTAGTAGGTTTTTGGATAGTTGGCTTGTAATGTATTACATTGTATTATGAATACTAATATGTGTGAATGGTGAATTTTGTGATTGTATTGCGATGATGGATTGTGGATGAAATTAGAAGTGCTATGAATGCTTTTGAAGTATAGGAGGTGGAGGTTGCCTTTGGGGAGTGTTATTTGGCAATTGGTAGGCTTGGGTGGCACAATTTACAAGTCGTTATGCTGCCGAAATTTTCACCATATGAATAGTAATCTCATGATGCTATAATGAATTTAAAGACCCAAGGATTATTTTAGCTATTAACCATCAACAATAAAGTTTAGTTAAGTTAGTAACCATGTGACATCATCAATAATAACATACAGTGTACAGAAATTATGAGTGAGAGTAAGGTGTTACAATTTTCAAGAGATTTTAGATTTTATATGTGTATTTTAGAAGAATAATATTTGAATTGTGTTGTAATAATTGTTGCATATGGATGATGTTTATTGACATTAAGGTGGATGATAAGGAATTATTAATAATATCGATAAACAATCCGAGATTTGTGACATTCTGATACTCAATCCAATATTCGGGTATAGGGTATTACATGCCTATAGTAAGGTTAGCTTCTGGACTCAAAATTGGCCAATTTATGACCCTCATGGCTGGCAGCAATTCTCGCTCGCCATGAATCCCCTTATTTTGCCCCCAACGTGAGTTTTTCTCACAAGAATGTCACCGAACTTAACTTGAACCTTTTCGAATGTAAATGAAACTTTATAAAAACATGTATAAGGTTATAACATGACTTAATATACATAAATGCATAATAATGCAATAGAATATAAAGATGTACAAGATACAAGCTTAGTGAATTATGTGTTTATAATGGGTTTCAATGCTATTAAAGATGTAACATATTGCATATAAAATGAACAAGCATATGGTCTATATAAAGGGAATTTAATATAAATGAGTATGTTATCATGTTGACGAACATACCCGATACATGTTTTGCACTACAAAAAAAATGCATAATAGCGACGAAAATTAGAGAGAACAATGAAATTCATTGCTAAATGCACTATATAGCGACAACATTGCGATAAAAAATGAATTTCGTCACAAATATTGGAAGAGTTGGTGGAAAAAAAATATTGCAACAATTTAATGAGAAGAAAATCTTGTTATTGCTAATATTAGGCTCCAAAATTTTGGCACAAACAATTGTGAGGACTAAAGCAAATTTGGCGTAAACATTATTGTCATCAATTAGCGAAAACTTTGTTATAACTAAATTGGTAAGAATAATGTTGTCACTAATTAGGAAGAACATTGTTGTAGCTAAATTGGTGAGAACAAAGTTGTCATTTTTAAAAAGAGTGAAAACATTAAGAATTTCAACTGAAATTTCGTCTGCCATAACCTTGTTATGCTTCCTATAATCTTTGACTTCTTATTTTGTTTGTGGCTATTAAAAAATAAAGTGGCATTATTGATATTTGGGTTACTGCATGTGTTAGTCTAACTCTTTCATTGCCTAACTTTTTCTATTTAAACGATCGAGTTTTTGCATTTCCCTTTGCTGTTTCTATAGTTTTGTCATTTTTCTTTTAATCTTTTGAGTTTGCATCTATAATATTGGTTTTGGGTTTTAGAAATATGGCATTAGGATTCTGATATATAGCTTTATCTTTATTTTTGTATAAGCTTCTTCTTTTTTTCTTAGAGTGGGATGACTTAGATTTTTTATAGAGCTAATTGTGAAACTAAAAGCATTGATTATCGATTTTTTGATATAGCATGTTATATTCCTTTGAACATTCCAACTTTTTTAGTAAATTAGATGTTTATTCTGATCTACTACATTTCATCTGTTTTAGATTTTGTATCTTTTAGTTATTGGTCATTTTATTAGGTTGTGGGCTCTTCAATAAAAAAAACTATGGCGGATTTCATTACATTGTATTATGCATCATAGTTATGTGTATGTATGCAACCAAAATAATGTTGAGTCAAAAAGTGCCAGAGCATAGCTTTTAACTTTTACATTATATTTATTGCATTGATAACCTTCACCCTCAATGTGAGAGAGACTTTGTTTCAAAGTGAACTACTGATATTGCTTTTATTATGCTACATCTTATCAATTTCTGAAAAGATTATTTTTTTTCTATATCTTTTTTTTGTTATTTTTTATTAAGAAAAAGAACCTACTTAATGAATTTACCTATATATCTTTTTACTCATTTTGCTTTCCATTATGGATGAAGGCAGATACATCAAAGGGAAATGATGATAGGATCCTATTAAAACCCAACAAGATTTGAGAGTAACTTTTTGCTCTATTGCTTTTTCAATATAATTTTAGCTAATAATGTGTTTATTTTCATTTTGGGTATTATATTATTTTATTTTATTTTATTTATTTTAACGGAGTATCCATTTTTATTTTAAGAACCATGTAGTTTATGTGCACTCTCTATGCTTCTAAAAGGGATCTACTATCACATTTTATTAAAGTAATTAATACATTTTTATTATAGGATTTTAGCAATAAGTTAGATGAATTAAAGGAGGAAACTGTAGGACATTTATGTAATACATTTCTATTATAGGATGTCATTCATTGTTGTCTTAAATTATATAGTTCACTAACAAATTAAGATAATATTGTCCTATCACAAATGTATGAATAAGTGCAATCTACTCCTAAAATTATTTTCAAATTAAGCTAATCATCTCCTCTTCTGCACTTCTTCTTCACTTCTTCTTTACTGGAGCTCTTTTCAATTGAACCTTTGTTTCTTTATGTTTTTCCTTTATTTCTTCACATGAGCTCTCTGTATCTAGGTTTGTTTCTTCAATTCTATATACAAACTAGCAAAAAAATATGCATGCCATTTTTTATTTCGATGATGCATTTGATTCCTTTTTTGCTTATCTTGGATAAGTAAATAACGAAATGAAACATTTAAGAAGGAAAAGATAAGGAAAAGATAAAAATTAAACATGTTCATTGAATTAAACAACATTAAATCATGGCATCATAACATTTTAATAAAGGTCTTGTGTACAAAGGAACTAAACTAGTTTAACAGTTTGGATTGATTAGTAAGCTGCTAGTAGTAGACTATTGGGTGCTATTGCATTATATGATTTCTTAATGGAGTTTATTGGAATTTTTCTGTATTTATCAATTGATTATATAAGAACTCATGTTTCTCATCCTCCTATGGGGTTCCTTATGATTATCGATGAAAAAATCTTTTTACTAGTTAAGTTGTAATTTCTTGCTATTGTTTCAAGGTGTTTGTTTGTGATGTTTGCAGCAATGAAAAATTTCTTATTTAACACCTACCTTTTTCATTTTAGGGTTTAGGTTGGAACTTGAAGAGTATTTTATGAGACTCTAACACCGTTGGCTTATAGTCCACTGGCGAAGATTGTTCATTTAGGAGCAAATATATCTATTCATATCATAGTTATAAGTACATAGTAGGACATTTTGGGTGACATTTGTTATTGTTATATATGCATATATTATTTTAGATATACAATTAACAATAATATCCATTTGTAAATAATAAATTTTTTCATGAATATATATATATATATATATATATATATATATATATATATATTAAATGTTGAGTTGTCCAAAAATATAAATTGTCATTTTTGGTTTATTATTTAAATGATGAAATTTTCATATTAATTTAAAAATTAAAAAAATAATATTAATTTAACGAGGGATTAGCATGTCTAGTTAGTAGCTATTTAGCTATAACTTAGCTATAAAAGCACTATAACTAATTTTGCAAGAGCATATTAGCGACATATTTTTTTGCTAAGTAAATAATAAATGATAGAAATGTATCATATGATTTCGTCGCAAAATTTAACGCGATTATTGTAATAGAGGTATGGCAACAAACATATTGTCATCGCAAAATTTAGTAAAAATATTGTAATGATATGGCGATGAATATTTAGCGACAACATTTAGTCCTTACTAAAATTTGACAACAACTTGTTGTCCTCATTAAATTTTGCTACAACGACTTTTGTTTTAAAAAGATTGCCATCGCTAAACTGATTTAGCAACGAAAAAGCATCAATTAGCAATGACTTTTGTGGTCGCTATTTTGCATTTTTTTAGTAGTGTTAATATGTTTAAATTTTTCTAACAATTAAAGATGTGTAAATTATAATTATATATAGGTATAAATATGAATGTGTATGTTTCATAAAGCTTGATTATCAAACATGTTCATTTAAATATATATTGAGTAATATTTTTATTATTTAATGGTAATGATTCTTTAATATTTGACATGATCTGATAACATGGCTTGCTAGAGTTAAGGTTATGGATAGATAGATATGCCTGTAGGAAATTTGTAGTTACTTCAGTGACATTAGTTTGTGTTTTCATCTTGATACTTCAGTCTTTCTAATGATGCTTTTCGAGGTATCTCTAATGGATTCCATTAAATGGTATCCTTTAACTCCCGTTAGCCATACCTAGGCTTGCTAGAGCCCTGGATGTAGGTAAATAATCATGCTTAGAAGGTTTTACAGCTGCTCTAATAACACTATGGTGTTTTTATTTTGAGACTTATGTCTTTCCAGTCTAGTGCTTCGACACTTCTAGTATATGATACTAATTGAGACATATGCCTCTCCAATTGATACATCCTCGGTATCTCCAATTGATACTCATTTTGAGTATCTCCAGTACCTATTATTCCATACCTTTAGAAAATAGCAAGCAAATGAACAATTGATGTATTTCTTATCCTGATTTATTTTGTCCTGTTATGATACATTTTATTAATTGTAAATACTAAATTGATGTATAATTGCAATACCTAATATGGAATTTAGATTATATATATACTCTAATATGATAGCTAAATTATATGGGAATCTTGTGCATGTATATCTAAATACATGAATGACTCTGGTGTATAGATATATGATTAGACACAAAATTTGCTATATGGTTTACAGTATCTGATATATGGTTAAATCCATCTTTAGTTATAATAACCATAGATGATTGTATAATATGAATAATAAAATATATGATTTTGAATTCTGATATAAAGTTCTACTATGATGAAAAGCACCATGTTATCGATATAATAGTACACTAAATTTTGTAAATAAATGACGTAGTTAGTATATGCAACTTTACATGGTCTAATAAACCCATATGTATAACATATGCTGAAGAATATGGAAAGTAATTAATAATAAAATACGATAGGTACTAAACCAAGTTATAAGATAAATGCAATAAGAATGGTTATGATATCAGCCTAAGCTCTACAGTTGGAATAGTAAAGTTTTGCTCAATTAGAAACAAATGCAAAGTATGTCACCAAAAGTTATATCTAAACATTATATGGTAGAGAATTAATAGGTAGGACTATATGGTTCTTATTCCTATTCTCGGGACACATAGAAAGCTTGAAATATATATTCCAAGTCTAAACCAAATTACAATGAACTAATAAGTACGCAAATTTCAAAACTTGTCGAACATATCACAACAAAAAAATGCCAATTAGCGACGGCACAATTTATGTCTCTAATTTTGCGATGGATTAGCGACTGTTTTATAAAAGCGCCTTGAGAATGATATTTACTATTTTTTTGCGATGAAATAGCGACGAAATTAATAAAAAGTCAATAATTATTGGCAGGAAGAGTACATGCCCTGTTTTGCGACGGAATTAGCAACAACTTTTTCCGTCGCTAACTTTTATAATTTTTTATTCAAGAAATTAGTTCCATAAATTTTAGCAACTAAAATTTTGGCGGGAAAATTTAGCGCCTTGTTTGCGACGGTTTATCGACGAAAATGCTTCTGTCGCTAATTAGTATTTTGTTACGGTAATACGATTAGAGACGAAAGTGTTTAGTCACTAACCCGTCGCAAATAAATTAAAAATAAGTTTTTTAATTTCACTTCCATGGTTTATGTATAATTTCAAGTAATTTTAATATAGACCATATAAAATGAATATTTTCTTTTGTAACAGAAAATTATAAATTATTTTATAAGTTGATAATAATTTTTTATCAATTATACCAAAATCTAATGTTATTTATTTAGAAAATTTACATTTTTAATCATAATAATAAACTAATTGTTATGATTATTATATATTTGCGTGTTCAAGATTAATAAAAATAAATATTTATAAAATTTATTATTTCATTTAAAATAATAATAAAAAAATTTGTAATTTATTTTTATTTTAAAAAATTTAAATCAAATATTAAATTATTATGAATTAAATTGATTTGTTTATCAATTATCCCAATTTTGAAAGTGTCCAAAGACTATTAAATATGAAATTCGGGCTTAGTCAACATGAAATATTTTGAAAGACTACGAGACATAGTTTCAATTAAAAATTTTTATTGTTCGCACAAAATTGTTAGAATTATTCATCGCTATTTGTATCAAATTTAAAAAGGTGACATAAAAATTTTGAACTCTTATCCAAATAGGAACCTGAGGCCTAATTGAATATTGGATTTAGTAATGAATAAAGGATCATGATTAAAGAGAGACCAAAATAAAGATCTTCAAACCTAATTTTCTCATTCTGTCGAAAATATCTCAAAATTATTGTACGTAAATATTGCTAATGTGCCTTAAATATAAGTATTTTATTAATTTCATACTTTTATCAAGTTAAAAACGGGTTGCACACCATTAGATAAGATATTATCTTTCAATACGACCAAAAAAACCACTCGTATCACCATAGTTAAAATATCTTTAAAGTATAAATACTTTTCCTATTAATTTTCTTTTCTATAATTTTAATACTAGGAATCAGAAAGCTTAATTTAAAAAGATCTTTATTAGTTTTATTAGAAACTATTAATATAGTTATTTTATATGTCATTTGATAATTTGTAAGAATATCTAAGCTAAAAAATTATATTGTCAGTGGTTTAATATAGTTACTTTATAATTATAATAATATTATTAATAATATAAAATATAACTTTTTTTTATTAGTCATAATTATGTATTACATTTTTTCATTATTTAAAATTTTTGTTGGCGATGTTGTGTAACGGCCTCAACACCAAGTTAGCCGTGAACAGTATTTCTTGATGGTGAATAGTGCTTTTCGGGCCCAAAATGACACTTGGAAGTCAAAAATATTTTTATTGAACTATCGGAAAGTATTGGTTATGGTGAGTCCGATGTTGAAATTTGAAGTGAAATTGAGGTCAAATGGGCCTCCAAAAGTCAAAAATATGAAAAAAAGTAGTGAGTCAATTTTCCTAGTAGGGAAGGAGACTTGATTTTTTGTATAAATTTTTAAATATAGCAAAATCAACTCCGAAAATTATCAAATTTTACATGTATACATGAATTTTTATGTAGAATATTTTGGTGATAAGAATTGAATTTTTCGGTGATTCTAACAGTTGGCGAATCGGACTAATAAATTTAAATCGGATCGACAGCAAACTCCGATGGAGTCGAAAATTTATGTCCCATTTATTTTTAATATATGATAAAAAAAATTATGGAGCTTTTAAAACAATTTAAGAGGGCAAATGAAAATGAGTTTGGATAATTAATTATCCAATAGTTATATATATATATATATATAGAAAAGAAGGTCTTACATATTTTCGGGTAACAATTAATGGCCACCCATTTTGTAATAAGATATTAAAAGGGGATAAAATAAGTAAAAGAATAAGAAGACAAAAGAAAAATGAAAGTAGAAAGAGGAGCTGGGAATGAACGATGGGGAACGAAGGGAGCTGGTTTGAACGCCGGTGACTGTTCGGTTTCGTCCCACCACCGATCGCCGTTTGCTGCCATCTGCCTCCATTATAATGCCATTCTTCCTTCAAATGGACGGAGCTGTGTGGATCGTGAGTTTCTCTCTCCGATCCATTTTTTCTGATTTTTCAATGTATTTTTCGATCAACTCCGGCAATGTAAGGTGAGGTGGGGGTACCACTGGATTGCTGAGGGTGAGACGCTTCCTTCAGTGGCCGCCGTTCCTCCCCACTTGCCGGCAGTAAAGAGATCGGCCTTGGTGGGGGGCGGAATCTTTTGGTTTAGATCCTAACAAACGACGACAGTTTGGGGCGCGTGACCACCGTTGACAAGCTCGGGACGGTGTGAACTTCATGTTGGCTTTGCAAGTGTATCTCCGATGAGCATAAGGACTGAAGGAAAGAGCACAGAATGCAGAAAAAAAATTAACTCATTTGGTAAGTGATCACCAAAATTGTCCTCGCCATTTTATTGAGTAAATCTTGAAATTTGGTTAAGGATTTTTGTATTTCTTTGAATTAAATGATGGTAGTAGAAAGATTCTATTAGAAAGGAGGGCATGAGTGTATGACAAATGAATGGTTTGATTAAGAGCAAACTTGATTTGATGGGCTTAATAATATAGTTAGTTTAATTTACTTATTTGTATCCTGAAGTAATTTTCTCATTATTATGTTAGGTATACAAGACCAAAGATTGAGTTTATATATATATATATATAAGTAGTTGAATAATGCGCCTGATATATTGAGTTAGATTTGGGAACGATTTGTATAAACTGTGTGTTTAAAGTTGTATTGACGATTATATTTATGTATATAAATGATGGTTGAGTTGCTTTGAACATTGGAATGTGATGGTTGTAGTTATTGTTAATTGTTGTCTAAAGAAGCTAGTTACAGGATAATGTTAACCCTTTCTGTGTTTTCGTTAACTGGAAATAAATGGGATGTGAAAGGTATGGAATTGTGATTATTGAAAATGCATGAGAGAACCTTTTAATGAAATCAGCAGAATATAATAGTAATTTAAGTATTAAATTGTTACAGTATGAGAATGGTGGTAAAGTTATAGCTGTAATATTAGGAAATTTGTGAGTAATTTATGATTTAAAATGTTAGTATAAAGGCTGTCAACTTAGGCAATTGTTGCTTATTTTGGCTACCAAGGTAATAAACAAAATGTTATGTGGAAGTTAATTTGTTTATTGAATGAATAAGATAAATTGTGCTTTTAACAGGTAAGTATTATATAGTAATTTGGAGGTAATTGAAGTTATATTTATAAACTTGGGTAGTAATTGAATTATCGTAAAGTTTTGATAAAATAGTTCCTTGTTATTTATTTAGTTTCGTGGTGAAAACTAAAAAGATGTCATAGTCTAGGTATAAAAGCATATTCGGGCATTGCTTGTAGAAAAAATATAACAGGCTGGGAGGAGTTAGCAAATAGAAATCCTTGATCTGTTAATTTGGTGAGCCAACTCTATTCTTTTATAGTTTTAGCAAATAAAGTCAACCAGGAGTATTCATTCTAAGATGATATGAAATATCATCTTTTATCTTGTTAATTTTTTTTTAAATCAAATACATGCATATATATATATATATGTATGTATGTATGTATGTATGTATGTATTATAGTTGCATTATATTAATTTTATAAAATTATAAAACAATCATATTAGTCTTTGATTATATAAATCATACCACGGGTCCAATCAAAATTTTCTAACATATATATGTGTTTAGTGTTCAGATTTGACAGTATGCAAGGAAGAAGTATGGTAACGCCAATTGCATCAATTTCTCTTCTCTAAGAGTCTTATATTTTTTATGTTCTTCCCTGCATCTCATTTGATTAAGCCTAGCTTTTTATGAAAAAATCTCAAAGGATTACAATTACCTAGTGATTAATTCTTTTGCTATCCAGTTTTGTTACATGTGATTTCATTTGTAGTTACAATTGATCTTGTGGCCATTTCATTGTATCTGCTTAATTGCTTGGCTAGTTTGCATCAATTCAAGTGTTTGACTTATTTCTGTTTCACTTCTTTAGGGAAAGAGATTCAGACCGAGATGGGAAGGTCAATTTCAAAGAATTCTTTCATGGGCTAACCCGATGTTGAGGTTACTATGCAAAACAACAAGCTGATTACATCATATCACCAGGTAAAATGGGGAATGGTCAAATAAGTCCATAGATGTTGAAAATACAGAATATGAATTCTGTGTTTTCTCTAAGCATATGTATCAGGGATTTTTGTCGTATGCCAAACAAATGCTGCCTTCAACTATGACATTATTGGTGCCACTTAGATCAACTAATAAATGAGAAAGCAAATGAGAATAAACCATTATATTCCCTTAATGATTTTATCTACAACTATAACTTGCCTTTCACCAGAGTATTAGACAGAATTTGAATTGAATATTTGCCTATGATTTTGATCATTTAAGATAAATGGATGTCAAATGATGGTTTCCTAAGTTATTAGGTTTGATATAAGAGTCACTAATTTCCAAGACTTATCTCATATGCCCAAAACCCAGTCTCAATAATAATATTGATCTTTTGGTGGAGTTGGTTATTATTATTATTATTATTTCCACAGATGGTATAATTGGCATTGGCATTGCCGTAACAACTGTGGGAGTGGTTGCTAGTGGCATTGCTGCAACTCTTGCACGAAGAAATTATCTTTTTTTTAATATATTGTTTTTGTACATACATTCTTATTACAGATGCTAATTAATACAATAATATTTATTATTTTATTGTTTCATGACAGATTAAGGATAATATTATGTAATGTTTCAAATTATTATATATATATGTGTATTTTGGAACATATTTTGATTTGGAATCAATATATATTTATATGTGTGAGATCATTGTTGTTTACAGGTTGAAAATAAATAAATAACGATCTTTGTATACAAGATTAAAATTTTAAAATACAGCAAAAGAAAAATTCAATTAATAATTTAGCGACGGATTTGCGATAGAAAACTATCGCTAATATGTAAAATATATAATTTGGAAATAATTAGCGACAAATATTTCGTCCCTAAATTTTACACTAAATTTTAATTTAGCGACGGAAAACTTAGTCGCTAAATATTATTATTATAATTCAACAATTAATTACGAATATAAATTAGCGACGAAAAATAAAATTTTGCGACGAAATATTTCGTCGCTAAAGAGCGACTAAATTTGAAATCCGTCGCTAATATATTAGCGACTGTTCATAGCGGCATCGTTAATTTTAATTAGCGACGAAAAAATGGTATTTAGCGACGAAATTTTGTCTCTAATCTGCAGTTTTTTTTGTAGTGTATGGAACCTAACATAAAGTGACATGTATTTAAATTACAGTTTTACCTAGCTATGAATAGTTATATATATATATATATATATAAAAGTAAGTTTGACAATACAATAGCAGAAGACCTAACAGATGAATACAAGTTAAATGATAGTAAATGATACAGAATATACATGAACATCAATATGGGAAGAATTCATAGATATAAAGCTCTGAAAAAGATCAAATAACAAACATTAGAGATCATAACAACCTAAGGGTATCAATTACCTTTATTTATTTATTTATCTATTTAGTTATATATAATAAGCAGTATTTTCACTAAGTATAAACTTATTATATGGGTATTCTTTGTCTTAACATAGTTAAGAGTTTAAAGGCTAACTTGAAGTGAAGATCAAGAATAGTGGATGAGGATAAATCAAACTATTTAGGTATTAATTGTGACTCATTTATTTGTACCACAAATGATGTAAAATATGTATTAAGTTTTTTATTAGTCTAAAGAAAATTTGTATGGTTTTCCATGTAAAATGAACAATATATCTAGTGAAAAGTTATGTGTATATTAGAAGTTGAAGTTGAAGTTAATGTGTAATAATACATAGTCTGTAAATGGGTACATATATATGATCAGTTATAAGTCTTTAGTAGCACTCATATGTCCCTCGTCAGATATATGGGGATGTTACACTTTTACACCAAGAAAGTCTCCATTACATCTAGATACATCCTTGTAGCTTCAAATCTCAAGGTATTGTTTGGTGTGTTTAAGTTGGTCGTTGAAGATAAACCTTCAGAAAAACATTTTATCCGACATCATCTTCATTGCTTCTCCTTTCTCCCTATATCTCTTTTTGGTTTAATTTTAATTTTTCTTATAAATCTTTATTGGTTTTGTTTGTTAGGATTAAAATCCATCTTTTAATAATTTTATCATTTGAAATTGACAAATACCCAAAATTATTTTTAAAGGTAATAAATTGATTTTTATAAACCATTTGATTAAAATGTGTTAGAATTTATCATAATTATCCATTTAAGTGAAAATAAGCAAGTGGAAATGAGTAAGTGGAAATGAGTAAGTGGATGTGAGTAAGTGAAAGTGAGTAATGGAAATGAACAAGTGGAAGTGATGAACTAATGAAAAGATGAAAAATTACTTCATATGGACCATTGGATTGAAATGTCTTGGGTTAATCATGGCCATCCATTTGTGTGTATATATATATGGATGGAAGATTGTGAAAATTTCAAGAACTTATCTATTCCATTATCTTCCTCCTTAAGTGGTTGAGTTATCCATCTCCATTCCTTCTTCATTTTTTTGTCCCAAATTCCACCTAAATTAACTTATTTTTTTAATTTAATTGTCCACCTAAATCTAAATATAATCACCCTTCCTATAATAAACAAGTGACTACTGAAGAATAAATCAAGGAATTTTGGAGAATTTGTGAGGAGAAATTTACACCAAGTAAGTTATATGTTAGAATTTTTAGAGATTAGTGTTAGAATTGATGAATATGATTAGTATACATGCAAAATTTATTGAAATTAAGAGAATAATTGGATGGATTTCTCTCCATGAAATTTAGCTAGGTGAAAAACAAGGTGAGGAAAGAAGGAAAAAGAAAGAAAAAGAGAAAGAAAAGGAAGCTTAGTAAGGAAGCATAGGACATAAGGTTTGTGGATACTAAAACTTGTACATTTCATAATTTTCATGATTATACATGTTATTGGATTTTATGTGAATGATGTGCCTATTTTAAATAAAGGTTATGGAAATTGAATAGAATGTAAAATAAAGTGTTTATAGGTTTAAATTTGTGTTAAAGAAACGAATTTAATAAAACACAATTTGGTATACATTATGTAAGTATATGAAACATTCATGTATATGTGATATTGATGAACTAATAGCATAATTATGTAGTAAAGGCTGTAGGAACATAATTGAAATAAGTGATGGAAGAAAAAGAATAAACTTAGGTGGAAAGTATGATGTGGTCAAATTGGTCTTGATAGGAAATTTATGATAAACTTTCACACTTGAACTAATATTGGTCTAGTTAAATGAGAGACTAATATGAAATTAAAAATTGAATTTTAATGATGATTTTAATGCTTGGTCAAATTCATATATGAATGAGAACTAATGTGTACTATGAAAATGATGCGATTTTGCTAAAAAAAAAATTTGATGAGATGACATTGAGTAATGAAACATATAATGAAAGATGGTAAAATGATTAGTAATTGATACAAAAATGAATTTATGTATGATCATGAAATACAAATGTGAGAAAAGGAAATGAGACAAATGAGATGTTTAATTTAGTGTTAAAGTACATAATCTATTAGTTTACATATCGATAAGCATTATGTAAGAATTCAAAGATGACCATATGCATGAAACCTTGATGAAATGAAGTTAATATTAATGTTATAAATGGTTATAGCCGTTATACTATCCGAAAAAAAATTCTACCAAATTTATAAGGCAATTAAATTGACGATATAGCTAAAAATAATTAAGGAATTCGTAATGTCGGGTACTCATTTTAATATAGGGATACAGGGTGTTACAGTTACTTTATCTCTAATTTACTAAATAAAATACGCCTGTGCTGTAATTTCTAAAATAAAAAGGAATTTCAAAGTGTTGAATAATTAACATTAAAATAAAAGAGAGCTAATTATGTGTCAATTTTAAATGGCAATGTCTATATTTTATTTGCTTGGTTTATTTGTAGAACTGTGAATCGAGTCTAAAAAAGTATTTCTGTTATTTTTATGTTGTCTTTTCTTTTTCTATATATATTTTTTTTTAATTACGAAAAGTGTTTTAACCAAGAAGGAAAAAAGAGGATGGGGACCGACGATTCTTAGCCGTGATTTTTATCTTTTATTTTAACCACTTAACGCCTATAGAGAGCGAAGAAAAAAAGGAGCGAAGGTAAAAAAAAAAAAGTGGTTTTGAACCTTTGATCTTTTCTTTGCTTATTGAGATGAGCAAAAAAGTTATTTTTAAACGGTGAGGTCAAAATTGCTAATTTGACCTTTTTGCTTGTTAGGAATGGCAGTTTAGGTGTTGGGTTAGGTTGGGTTTTGGATTTGCTTATTTGACCTAGTTGGGTTTTGTTCTATGTCTTTCTTTTCTTTTTTCTTTTTGTCCACGTGGGTTGGTGTAAAACCTTGTTTCGAGATGAACGGGTCAAGAATTGGAGTTTTTCCTCAACAACTCTTTGATGGCTTTGTTGTGACCTCTAAATTTTTCTTTCAAAAAAATTTAAATATTTAAATCATCCATCTACTATTATTTACTGATTAAATAATTGAACGAAACCTAAAAAAAAGTATTCATTAAATTATGTCTTAATCTTTTAATTTATTCCCTCACACCGCAATATCCAAACCAAATGTTTTTTTATATAAAAAATTAACTCATATTTGAATTTGAAATCTCATGGTCTGAAATAAAGATTTTTACTCCATTTTTAAACAGGTTTGTAATTGCTAAACTTGTAAAATTAGAAGCGGTTTTAAATTATTAAACTAAAAAACATTAATGATATTCTTTTAGCAATATAAATATCTGATATTGTTTGAGAAACATTATAACTTAATGCCGTGTCGTCTCAAAATTTCAAATTTTTAACAATAATATCCAAATATCACGTAAATCTATATACTTATATTATATTTATATTACACGAATGCTTTGAACTCTAATGAACCGAATATCCACTAACAATCAAAATTGACTCTCTAAAATAAGAATTATGTATACTCGTAGGATTAGAATGAGGGTGTAAACTATAGATTATAGTCCGCGGCTTAAATTATTAACAAACAAAATATGAAAAAAAATATCTTATATTCTTTTTTTATTGGAGTTGAAATCACGTTGAGTAAACATACAAAAACCTTGATTGAGCAGCCTCAATTGCCAAAAATGAGCTCCTCATTCAAATTTCTTTTCGGTGCTGTATTTCTCATTTAATGTGAATATAATTTTATTTTGGTTGACATTTGGCTTAGAGTTCCAAAATGGCACGCGGCAAAAATAACATGGATTGTGAAAATAAATAAACATATGTATTGATATACACAGGCTGCAATGATAAAATACACTGAACCATGCATACTCTGAGGAAAATTATGGCTACAGAAAAAGGCATTTTGTACAACTAACGAGCATATGATCCCACAGAGAACATAATTCTTCATATTAAACCAATTATCTTGTATTATTTAGTCTGTCATTGCCCTTTTCCCTTACACATTTTTTTTTACTTTTGAATTTATTTTGGTACATTTTGAAAAGTTTTTCTTCTCAAAGAGGGGGGAATGAAATAAAACTTTTATTCTTTTATTGGCTTCTCCAAAGAGGGGCGAGTGACAAAATATTAATTATTAAAAATTTCTAACATATAGATTTAATATATTATACAAATTGTAATTTTTTAGTGGTTAAAATTTTTAAAAATTCTAAATTGGTTCCAATTAATTAACTAAAAAATCTATTTGATTTCAGATTTATTAATATAAAATTAATTTGATTTCAGGTTTATTTTTAATTATCCAAAAATTCAATTTATTTTTCATTTCTAGTTAGATAATATTTATTCAATAGATTCAAATAAAAATTTTAAAATAAATTTGAAATAATTTTCGGATCAAGATATTTAATATTAAAAATAAGACCAAAAAGTATTATCAATATTTTTTCAATTATTTATTAAAATTTTTAGAATAAATTAAAAATATATATATTTTTTAATTTTTTATCTGATTATATTAAAATATATATATTTTAATTTTTTAAGGTATAGATAGTTAATTTTTTTTATAAAATTTATTTTTAATAAATATTTAAAAAAATTAAAATAATTTTATTTTTTTAATCTTTCAACATTTATAAAGTTAACAAATGTTATGTTAATATATTATAGTGTCAAAAAAATTACAGATGTCAAAAAAAAAATTGATAGATGTCAAAAAAACGAAAACTAAAAGAAGTAATTACTGCTGTCTCAAATTATGTAATAAAAATTAGAGAGAATGAGTTGTAGCATTGAACAGAATCTTAAGTGGTCAAAAGTGACAGGAAGGATTCTGAGGATTAGATTTGGATTAATATTTAAAAGTATAATAATAACTTTTTGTCAGAATTGTAAGGACGAACTTAAAGTTAATTAATCATTTTTTTTATTCACCATTCTTCTCTCTTCCACTGCTTTCACCTACCTTCACTCGTAAGTCTATTGAAATTCCGTTTTTACCCTTGTTAATTTCTTTATTAAAATAACAGTATAACGCATTTTTTATAATCTTTCTTTTTTTTTTTCTTCTTTCTGAGATTTTCCTTTTCTTTTTGAATGCAGATGACATGGATTTTAATTAAGAGATGATTCCTTATGTGGTTTCAAAAAAAAAAAAAAGAGATGATTCCGTATATGTTACCTTATTTTCTTTTTGGCGTGAATGCTTTTCCTTCCACTTAAAAGTCAAAAGCTTAATCTTCAATTATATATTTCTATATGGACAAAATGAGTAATTAGTGAAAATTACAGTTCTGTTGCTCTTTAAGTTGAAATTCTTCTATTTTGGGAATTTACCACAATAATATATGTTTAAAATTACCATATTTCAAAAAAAAAAAATCATTTAAAAAAATTGCGAAATAAGGTGTGGTATCATAGTCATTCTAAATATAAAAATAGTGCTCAAATCAAATTGAAGGGAGGATCAAAGAAAGCAGAAATTATAATTATCATTATTAAATTATTAGTCCGAGTCAGTAAACAGTTTTATCAAACACAAAAGGTGGGGAGAGAAGAAACTAAAAGGGCAAAGGGTGAAAGGGTAGAGATGTCACGTGCGCACGTGCCATGGCAGTGAGTCGGTGCATCGTTTGTCATAAAGAAAATGAAGCGCACGAATTACGGGGCACTGCGTCCTCTAGCTGGGACATCTTTTCCATTATCCCCACGCGCTATTCAACGCATAACTCGTGCATTTGTCCTTTTATTTGACATCCGAAATTGCAGAGCAGTCCAAGGCTTAAACCAGGAAAATGCACTCATGTAATATAATTATAAGTAAATAGATTTACATGATATTATTGTTCAAAAACTTGAAGTTTTGAGATGGCAGTAAGCCATAATATTTCTCAAACAATATCAGATATTTATATTGCTAAAAATAACACCATTAATATTTTTTTAGTTTGCTAATTCTAAAACCGCTTCTAATTTTGTGAGATTAGCAATTACAAACCTATTAAGGAAAGTTGTAAAAATCTTTATTTCAGACAATAAAATTTCAAATTCAAATCTGAATTAATTTTTTATATAAAAAATATTTGCTTTCGGTATTTTATTATGAGATAATAAATTAAAAATTTAGGCATAATTTAATGAATACTTATTAAAAATGATGTCAATTGTGGGAGAACAATTATGAAGTTAACTAGAGTTTTATAAATAATTAAATAAAAAATCAATTTTAAAATAAAAAGAACTCTTGATGCCTTATTTATTTTTAGATGACATGACTATATTTTATTGTTTTGGTTTAAAGATTGAGCCATGAACCTTAAATATTTTTCTAAAAGTAAATCATCTCACACACTCCATCTATCTTCTGTTTTTTTTTCTTTTGTGTGAAAAAAGATATTATAATATCCTTATGGACAAACGAAAGGAATAGTCGAGAGAGAAAGATGCAACTTTGAGGATATGTATATACGAGAAGAGTTTAAGTTTAATAATAATAAAAAAAAAAAAAGATAAAAAGCAATTTTACATATATAAGTATAAAATTTGAAGTAAAAATCTGAGGTTAAGAAGCTAGTTGGTGCCAAACTGGGTTAGAAGCGGTGGCAGTGTTTTTTGATCAGCAGTTCAAAAGTTTTGATGTTTTTAGAGAGAGAAACCCCAAATCACCAATAATAAAACAAAGAATTGAGTGTTCTGAAGTTGAAGTGCTAAATAAAACAAAATAAAAAGAGAAAAAACAGAGCATATACGCATAAATACTGATATTTATATATATATTAGATATATAGATACAGAGAGAGACCCAGAGAGAGATGGTGGGCTCAGGAGGAGCAGATAGGAGCAAAGAAGCTGTTGGGATGATGGCCCTTCATGAGGCCCTTAGAAGCGTCTGTCTCGGCTCAGACTGGACTTACTCTGTTTTCTGGACTATTCGTCCTCGACCGTACTTTATCTCTCTTGTCTCTCTTCAATTTTCTCCCCAACTTTCCTTTTCAATCTCTCTAATTCTTCTGTCCATCCTTTGATTTCAGTTCTTCCCTTTAATGGGTTAACTTTTTTTTTTTTCTCAATTTTTGCAGACGAATCAGAGGTGGTAATGGTTGCAAGGTTGGAGACGATAATGGAAGTTTGTGAGTTTGTTTTTAACTTTTGTCATTTTCTTTCTCTACTTTTGTCTTCTGTTTGGTTACTGAGAAAAAAAAGTAGAAAATTAGGGACAGTTACTGGAATTCTACTCTACTAACCTGCAAACTATAACAGATTTCCCTTTATCTTTATTTTTCTTTGCTTGCTCAGTTCTTGTCTCAGTTGCCAAACGGAGCCGAACTATTTTTTTTTTTCGTTCATTCATTAATTAAATGCCTACTTCATTTGACTGAAGAATTGCAGTATTAATATTAAGCCACGTGTATTAAGGAAAGAACATTAACGCTAGTGAATAATAAACTAACGTTTTGTTTTCAAGCACACTTAAAATTTTTCACTTCCCAGCTAAAAGCTTCAGTTTTTCTGTTAAAGAAATCTTTTGTTTTTTTAAATCTAGAAAGCTGTGAAATTCATCCTCTCTCAAATGATGATATACCATAGTCATTATCAAAAGAAGACATCATCATAGAAGCAAAGAAGCAGCACAAACAGTTTGTAAGCAGCAGAAATTTAACTTCAATTTAATATTAAAAAAAAACTGGCACTAACAGAACAGGAAAAACAAAACAATAAGAAACGGAATTTATTCCAAGAGATGGAGAGAGAATTGAACCCCATCATGGTCATCTTGAGGGAGGATTTGAGGGGAAGCTGGAAGAGCAAAACGGTGTCGTCAGCCAGCTTGTTACCAATTTTAGGGTAAAGAAGCTTTTGTCGCTTAGGCAAAACATTGGTAAGTTCGCATATTCGGCGTTTCAACTCGCGGACCGAGTCGTCGCCGCAGACTCGGACGGTGTACTCCTTGCTGCTCCACTTAACAGCCAGTGTCAGCTCCTCCTCCGTTACTGGCGAGGTTGATTTATGCCACTTAAGCCGTTTAATTATTCGTTTTAGGCTTAATAATCACTTTTTCCTATGAATTAGCCGTTTATTTGGATAGACATTTAATTAAAAATGAAAAAAAATTAATGGATATAATGAGAATACTTACTGAGACTAATGAGAAATGGGTATTTGGTAATGTGGGATTTTATTCTTTTGATAAGATTTTTTTTTTCTTCACACATAACTAACATAGGAGTGAAATTTTTTGAAGGATGTTGATGTGGGAAGATGGGTTTTGCCGAGGAAGAGTAGGAGATTGTCTTGAAGAGATTGATGGAGAAGATCCTGTAAGAAAAGCATTCAGCAAAATGTCTATCCAATTATATAATTATGGAGAAGGGTGGGTACTGGGTAGGTGTTATTGTTTTGATTTCAATTCTCTCTGTTCAGTGGACAATCTTGTGTGAGAAAATGAAAAATTTTAAAATAAAGTTCAAGTCTTTTATATGTATATAAACGAATTTCCTTCTGGAACAGGTTAATGGGGAAAGTTGCTTCAGATAAGTGTCATAAATGGGTTTTTAAGGAACCTGCTGAATGCGAGCCAAATATTTCCAACTATTGGCAGAGTTCTTTTGATGCAGTGAGCAACATAACTTTCTACTCTAATTAGAACCATTACTTAGTTTTTCCATTTATATTCTCAATATTATTGAAAATGGGATAGGGGAATTTATTGTGGGTCGATTTTTTGGAGTACTTAAGTGACTGAATAGAACCATAATTATGAGTGATAATAACTTTCCCAATTTGATGACATTTAATTGCAGCTTCCTCCAGAGTGGACTGATCAATTTGAGTCTGGCATTCAGGTCAGTCACACTACGCCCAATCACATACTGTTGTTAGGCTTGTCTTGTGTTTTTGAGGATTTTTTTTTTCTTCTACAAATTAGATTTTTCTTCACCCAATTGATATTTGACCAGACCATTGCTGTCATACAAGCTGGCCATGGACTTCTGCAGTTGGGATCTTGCAAGATTGTGAGTTATATTGAATTTTCTATTTTCTGATAAAAAAAAGAGAGGTTTCTGTATGATTATGATAGTAAATATGGTAAAGATCCATTAATTGTATAGTTAACTTTAATCCTAGCTGAGGCATATCCATATATTTGTTCTCAGATACCTGAAGACCTTCATTTTGTGCTAAGAATGAGGCATACCTTTGAATCATTGGGGTATCAATCTGGTTTTTACCTTTCTCAGCTCTTTTCCTCAACGAGAAACACTTCTTCATCGTCCTCTATTCCTACAAAGCAATCTGCTACTCCAACTCGACCGCCTCCGCCCCTCTTCAACTGGGGTCAGAGGCCACTTCCATCCACAGCATCTATGCTTTCTTCGCAAAATTTTCAAGGCCAGGCAGCTAGGCTAGGATTTACACAAGCCAAAGATGAGCCCCATATGTTCATCCTTCCACATTCGGCTGAAGCCCGCATGGAGGAGATGATGGGAGAGCATGAAAATGATATCAAATGGCCCAATGGATTGTCTTTTTTCAATGCATTGACCGGGCGAACTGATGATGCCAAACTTTTGTTTAACTCTGAAAGTTTAGGGAACAAAGGAGACCATCCTCTTATCCTCCAAGGAAAGAGTTCGAATCCAAGTTCAGATGCTTCAAATTTGCAAAATCCGAATGAGTTCTTGAGCTTAGATAGCCATCTAGATAGTGCAAGGAAAATGGAAAACAAGTTCAAAAGAAGCTTCACATTGCCTGCAAGAATCACCACTTCTTCTTCGACTTCAATGGATCACCATCAGCAACAATCAGTGGAGTATCGGAATTCTGAAGCTGCAGGGATGTATTCGGATGTGATGGAGACTTTCTTGGAGTAAAAGTCTTCTTAAGGGATGATGAAAGTTGTGTGTAAGGAAGACTTTTGTGCGCGTCTCTTTTCTTGTGTTTGTTTTCATGTTCTCTTATTAGTTTTTGTGTTTGTTTCTTGTTAGTTTTACGGCACTTTTTTCATCATTTGTTGTAGTTCGTCTTAACATAAGTTCTCTTATCGAATTTTAGTTTGAAATCGTGGAATTCATTGACGTGAAATGCTTTATTAGCAAGGGACTATGCTTGTGTAGGCATCAAAAAATTTTTAACAGATCAATCTAATAACATATCACGTAAATAAGAAAATAATTTTTGTAATTAATTTGTTATATTTTAACATTTACTTGGTTTTTGATCTAGGGGATGCAAGGAAAAGCCAAGCCCGAGGACTCAACAAAATATTTGATAAGTTTGGACTAAAGAGTATATATTTTTGAGAGAGACGAAAGAGTCCATTAGGGTCTAATTGTCCAACGATTTTGGATGCCTTTCTCTTATATATAGCAAATGGGTGGGTGCGTTTGGTGAGTTATAAATGGTTTAAAATTTTGCGGGTAATAAACGAGTTGGGATGGATTATTAGATAATAATTAAATCGAGTTATTATTAAACGGATTGAGATGGGTTAGATTATAATTAGAACGAGTTATTTAACGTGCTGAATTATAAATGAATTATATTATAATAAAGAGATATAAAAAATTAGGCAAATATAAATTATAAAATATTCTATATTTACATTATATTAGTTTTTCCTTAGATATAAAGAATTAGGTAAGTATAAATTATAAAATATTCTATATTTATATTGTATTAGTTTAATGTGCAGGTGCTTTGTACATAAAATTAAAATTGAATAATTTTGCATTTGCTTTAGAGTTCGAGTTTTGTCAATAATGAAAATTACGAAAATTAATATTGAATAATTTGGCATTTGCTTTTAAATTTGAGTTTTGTCAATAATAAAAATTAATATTGTGATCCAGCTCAAATTGAATAATAATAAAAAAAATAAGTCCTTAAAATGCAAATATATTTTTGTTAAGACAATAAATTCAATTGTCAAAATATAATCATATATTTATATATGATTTTTTTAGTCAATAAAAATCAAAATTATAAACTTGCAAAGTTGCAATTAGATCTTGTAAATGGGTCGAATCAAACTACTTCGGATGGAATTAGTTGTTTTCGATTTTGGATTACTTTCTAATTGAATCACTTATTTTCCAAACGAATTTGCGCAGATCTCGAGTCACAATTAGAATTAAAAAACTAGATCGAAACTGAAAATCGAACCATAAGCTATTCGATATATTTGGTTTAATTTTTTGTTTAACTAATTTAATTTTGAATTTTTTGATATCCCATGTAATTTGGAAACACTAGATACCCGAAGGTATCAAATTACTAGGCACTATGAAGGTGCAATCATTAAGATACTCGAAGGTATCGAATCATTAGACATCGTAAAGGTGTAATCACTAAGATACCTGAAGGTATCAAATCACTATCCCATTCATATCTATGTCTATATCTAATTTAGACCCTAAACAAAGGTTCTCACACTAAATTTTTTGTTTAACTAATTTAATTTTGAATTTTTTGATATCCCATGTAAACTTTGAATTTTTTCGTTTCCTCTATTTAAAATACATAATTGACATTGTGACACAAGCTTTTTTTTCATTTTTTAACTGCTCGTGAAGTCGAAGGTTACATCTGTTCCCCTAAGTGAACTCCAAGGACGGGTTACCTCAGTTTTGACCTGTTTGTCTTGTTCCACTTTTAGGACCCAGTTAGGTTGAGGTTTTCTTACCCAAAATAATCAGCCACTTTGCAATGTTAAGAGTTTCGACCCAATTTGTTGAGTCTCAAACCTCAAAAAAGCATGGGATAGCATTTCGGGTCTTTCTATTCCATTGTTGGTAATCAACCATTGGGAGATGTCTATTAAGCACCATGCCTTAATACCCCTTAGGAGTATACAAGGGGGCCTATAGACACAAAGATCAATATCTTCAATCTCATTTAACAATAGCACAATTAATATTCCTAACTAACTTTACACGAAAAATTTTTAAAATAAGCTTTTACGATGTATACAATACTGTTACACAATTAAAAACAGAATCTTTACGAATCAATTTAGGATACATGTCATCTCAAATGTAGTACTTTATATAATTATTACTATAATCTATATCTTCCAAGAACTCTCCTTAAACTTCTTGATCATCCTCTTATACACATCTTCCAACTATTATCTACTCAAGAAATAGTTCAAACTAAGTCATGCTTGATAATTGCCACTAAGCATAACTAAATAATTACATAACCTGCTACATATTAACATTGTTTTAACCTATTATTGCATTGGCCGAACATGAATACCTTTCTCTTAACTATATATTTAGTTTTCCACTCTTAAATTGTTGCTGACACTTAAGTATCTATCGATGTATTCGGACTTGGAATAAACATTCTAAGCTAAAACATATCCCATGTCAAAAATCAGAACCACATAGTTCTAAATATATAACTTATACTTCATATTTAACTTACAAGGAACGTATCAACTATACACATCCCGTCTTATCCATTAAACACATACATATGGCATTACCATCATCACACACTCAACTTCACATATACTTTAACTATGTTACATATACGCTAACTATATACAATCATCGGTTTTAACAATAATATTCACTAATAAGTCAATAATCTTCTAAACCATGTTCATCTCTAACACTATTTTAATTACATCATAGTCACTTTTGTAACTTGAACTCGATATAGGCATGGAAAATTGGAAACACTAGATATCCGAAGGTATCAAATTACTAGGCACTATGAAGGTGCAATCATTAAGATACTCGAAGGTATCGAATCATTAGGCATAGTAAAGGTGTAATCACTAAGATACCTGAAGGTATCAAATCACTATCCCATTCATATCTATGTCTATATCTAATTTAGACCCTAAAGAAAGGTTCTCACACTAAATTACTTCATTATACAATCCCTCATATATATACTATACATTTCACTCATATAATCACTCATGTCAACTACACTTCAATACAATCACATATCAATAAACACACTCATGAAAACTTAATTCTTATTCACTTGTGAGCATGCAACATTGTCAATATCTTAAGATATACATCAATCATGTATGCACTAAGGTTACAATTAACAATAAATATAACAAAAACAATGTATACATACCATAATTTACTTTGCATGCTATCATTTAAACTCATCATTTAATGTTAAACCATTCATTTATGATCCATTTTATTATGTATTGACCTATACATGTGTTAATAAGGTTCCATGAACATTTAGGAATTGTTTGGTTCAAGTTGGGTTTGTGCCAACTCATGACCATTGGTGCCAACTCGTTACAGAGACCAATGGTGTTGACTTGTGATAGCTTTGCTTGTGAGGCCCTACTCATACATTAGGAAGATTTGAGTGAAATTAAACAATAATTTTATTAATGTATGCTTGTGAGACAATGTAAAGTAAGTAGAGACCTAGTCAAAATTTCTTTAAAGAAAAGGGTAGTATGGTTATTTCACATAAAGCTTGCATAAGCATAATTAAAAGTAAGTATAATGTAAGGGATTTAAATTGAAAAAAGAGAAATCAAGATGGAAGAAAGGAAAAGAATTAAACTTTAACTAAGAAATGAAGAGCATTAACCAGCCCTAAACTTATAAGTTGGCCTATAAGGCTGAAGGCCAGCCACTTTAAGGGAATCTATTCTAACCATTTTATTTCCTAGGTAAAACCCATTCCACCACCAGACCATTTCCTAATTCTAGTATACGGTTTGTAGTGGAGAGAAAGAGAGCTTAGTTAGTGATTAAGGCCTATTAAGGTAATAAACTTTTCTTTCTTTTTCTCTCTTTGTCCCATATATTAAGGACTGAAATTTATAAAGTGAATGAATGTTTATAGCTGTAACTTATTATTTGTAGAAGGAGAAAGAGCTAAAGACAAGGAGAAGGAAGGAGGAAGAGCTTGAAGAGGGTGTTTGTCAACAAAATATATGAACTTTTTACATGATGTGTGTGTGTTTGCTTTTAAACACAACTTTGTAAATTTTTTTTTGGATTTGTTTTAAGATTAAAACATGAGTATAAGGTCATTTTCCTGCTTAAAGGTCGGATTTTAGGAGCTTTTCCTAAGAAAAATAGAATTTGTCCTAGGATTCCTTAGACCTAGTCTTACTATTTTATCAATAATTTGAGTTATAGATATGTAAATTATATTATTCAAGTTGGGTTAGAAACTAGACTTCCAGAACTAAATTTCATATGAAAATATCAAACTCTAAATCTATCTCTAAGCTGGTCATAATTTGGCTTGAAGATTGGATATACTTGTTGCCCTATTACTTGGAATAGCTTGTAGTATTTCTTAATATATCAAGATTTAGAAGTAAAAATGAGATAATTTTTAATGTTTTAGAAACTAGAAACCTAGAGCAATAACTTTTTAGAGACCATTCAGCCCAAATAATTCATTTACTAGGTGAAAAGTTCAATACAAAGTCAGGCAAAATTGCTGCCAACAATCGCCTCGGTAGAGGGACTTTTCCCTCCACCAAGGAAACCCTTTTTATATATGGCCAAAAATCCTCCTTAGCCAAGGGAAACATCTCCTCAACTGAGGTAATCACCCCCTCCATTGAGAAGAGTGCCCTAATAAGGTTTAGAATGTATCTTCTCGGTAGAGGCAAAAGTTATCTCTATTGAGGCACTTATTACATGAAACAAGCATACATTTTTGGTCTTTAAAACTCTACCAAAGCTCATTTAGACATCCTTAAACATACATAAGATATATTAAACATGAAATTAAAGGATTTGATGCCGTGGAATGTGTATGAGATATAAGCATACAAAGAGGATATAGATAGAAACATGAAAATCTATAGATGCATATTGAACATGTACCGATACATAAAAGGTTATACATGATTTGTATTACCTAAAATTAGATAATGCAAATGTCTAAGTATATTTAAATCATTGAAATCATACTATGATAGTTATGCTACATTGTTATAATTGTTGATGAACATTTGCATGTATAATTATGTGATAAGATGAATTGAACATGATGAGTGAGATGCCATGAGAAATAACCTAGTGCCTACATTTAGAGCTTATAGGGTACAAATGTAGCTGCCATAGTCCAAAACCCATTTAGGTCTATAGTTTGTCTCCATTTGAGACCACAGTCTTGACCTTATTTGGGTCCATGGGTTTGATAACTTCGGGTATCCACAAGAATAATACCTTTGAGTATTCACATGATTAATACCTATGGGTATCCATAACACCTGTTATCCACACCCACAGAACTTTTGCAGACATTCACAGAAAATAATAATTAGTTCTATGAATGTTACATGTACAATACTGAATAACGATATGACACATGTGATTAATTTACACTATAAATCTTATCTATGGTAATGCTTACCTAATTAATGATAATATGGTTTTCTAATTAATAAAAATGCATGTTATTATTGTTGCATACCGTGTGTGCACGAGAATGACCACTATGAGTGGTTATTCACATATTTATTATTCCCCACTAAGTTGTATAGCTTAGCATGGGTGTTCATCCATGTAGGTACTCAAGATATGACTCTTCAGTAGGGACAAGGTCAATAACAAAAAAGCTAGCACCGGCATTAGAAAGAGTTAAAGTATGAAAAAAAGTTATCTTCTTATTTTATTTGGTTTTAGGTTATTGTAAACCTCAAATTTTGTTAAGTAAATTGTAATGTAATAACCATAACTATCATAATTATGATGTATTTAAAGAGTAAACTTATTATAATTACAATGTATTAAGTTTTCACTCTTATATAGTTTCTTTTAATGCAATGGTATGATTTTAATTACCCTAAACAACATGTTATTAATGCTAATGGAATATACTACCATTATCTTGTATGAAATATAGAATGCATGGTAACAGGGAAACCGAAAATGTTAGAGTAGTCATTACATTGTTGGTCCAACTTGCATAGGATTTTACGCATAAAAAACATGGTTTTTTTTGGCAAAATAGTCTCTAGACATTTGTTCCCCTATGTATCTAGTCCATAGAATTAAAAATCAAGTTGTATAGACTTCTATATCAAGAGATATCTCTAAAGTACTATAGAGAGCTCTAAATGATAGGGCAACGACTATCACTCTAATTTGAACTAAATTTTGACACTTTTAGAGGCACAATCAGGTTTTGGCCTCTTATATGAATTTTAGCTCAATAAGTCTAGTTTATTCTTCAATTTGATTAATCTCAATTGGAGTTCTACAACTCAAGATATCATCAAAACAATAATAGGATCTACACTAGAATTTTACTCTACTAATTTTTCAACCTCACTACCTTTTTAATACCCATTTTAGCATTCAAAACACATTCACATCATTTAAGCAATCAAATATTTATTTTAGCAACCAAAATACACAAATACCTAAATACACAAATACAAATGCTCCTATATCTCTTTTGGCTTATTACTTTCTCACTCCACTTGTCTTTCCTTCCCTTGAGGGCAATTGTGAACACCAGTAATTACACATATCCATCAAATTTCTCATTCAAAAAAGATAAGTCTTCTTATATGTAAAGGAAGAGATGAAGAAGGAGGTGTAAATCATTTAAAATTACCTTAATTTGCCTAAAGACTTAGCTTGATTTTTCCTTAAGCCCTTGATATAAAATCTGATGTGTGAAATGAGAGAGGAATTGGGTTAAAAAATGGCTAAATTTCCAGCCAAAGATGGTAGGATTACTCCCATTCTCCTATATATACATGTTTTTTGTTAATTTTCTAGAATGGATTGGTGGCATCCTCTCATTGGTCCATTTGTTAGACCAGTGAAATTTTCATTTTGATCCTCACATTTTCTTCTTCTTTCAATTACACATATATTCTAACTTTATTTATATTTTGGTATATGTCTCATACTTATTTTTTTATGCATGTGTACGCTATCAAATCAAATTGCCGATATGCCCTCACCATTTGAGTTAATTCCTAATTTGTCCTATTTTTACAATTTAACTTACTCAACTTTTTATGTTAGCTTCTAATGCACTCGAGACATGTACAAGTGTGTCTAAGGTATATATTAAGGCCTTACAGGTATAAGCAGTCACCATTCAGTAGAACATTGAAAAATGGAGTTTTGACTTTATAAAGCCCAAACCCAAAAAGAGTTTGGAACCTTACTCTTATTTATACTTTTGATAAATGTGACATAATGGGCTCTTAGATTAATTATTTTATCCCTCTTCTTACTACCTAATCATAACAAATAAAGTATAGGATCACATAATAAAGTTAAAAAAGTATAAATCATAGCATAAATATAAAAAGTTAAGTAAGCATCCATAAAACAAGTTATTCGTTAAGACCCTTCGGTGGGAATATTGGTCCCCACATGCAATTGTGAAGAGCAATTTCATTGTAGATTTTTGAAAGTAACGATGATCGATCCCGATTTTATTAGGAAAATTTTAGTATTTTTTACATTATTAAAAACTTATAACTTTACAAGTGTGATTTTTTGGGTGCAAGTTAGGACATTGGTCTTATTTTATTACTGAAGTGTCTGCTATAGAGGTTAATTAGAGGCACTACTCTAACCTTAGGAAGTCACTGTCTTGGGTTTTGGATCAACTGTGCAAGGAAGAAAAGCTATAGCCATTGCCATTGAGACCAGTTAAGAGCTAAGGGATGGCCAGCCATAAAGAGGACCAGTACTATGCTTATCATCAGTATATCGAGCATCTCATTGATTATTGTTGTACCTTAAGAAAAAAGATTCAAGATCTGATAGACAACAAATGGATTTCAGATCCTGAAAAGAGAGAAAAGAAAAAGAAGGGAGATATAATGACATGCTGCCTCCAGTGTTCATGATTGGGTCTAATCTACCCGAGTGGTATGTGATGAGAGACTTATATGGTAATGAGTATGTGGACATAACTACAAGATAATGTTCAATTAGCAACTAAAAATTAACAATGGAATTTATTTCTGTTGGTAATTACCAACATAAACAAAATTTCATTGGTAAAATCATTAGGAATTTTTCGCTTTAACAACGAAAATGGAAAATCATCGTCTTCTATCATTAAAAATGGAGGGAACTTTTAGTGCCAAAATTTTACAATAGAATTTTGTAACGAAATATTGATACCGTTGTTAAATAAGGCACCAATTAAATGCGAATTTGTTTTCAATGGAATATAACCATAGAAACAAAATTTCGTTGGTAATTTAGCAATAAAGACAACATTTCGTTGGTAATTTAGTAACAAAAACAACATTACGTTGGTAATTTACCAATGGAATATTTTTTTCGTTTCTAAATTACCTATGGAAGAAACATTCTATTGGTAATTTAGCAATGAAATAACATTTTTGTTGGTAAAATGACAAAAATTTCCTAAGGATTTGATGAATTCCATTAGTAAATTAGGGAAATTAAACCCAAGACTCAATCTAAGCATTGCATATTCATTTTCTCATTCTACCTCACCTTTTCAGCTCTCTCTCTTTCTTTTTGCCCCATGCCCTTCATCTGTCCCTCTTTTCTCAACCTTTGCTCTCCCTTCCCTCTCTTCTGTCTTGCTGCCTTTTCCCTCCTTTATAGTTTCCTTTTCCATTGCTTTTACTTCCCTTCGCCGTCACTTCTCTATCCCTTCTCCCTTGACCTTATCTTGTGTTTTGTTCCCCACTCTATCCCCTTTCTCTCACCCCTTTATTACTTTTCCCTCCCCTTTCCCGTCCCTCTTTGCCTCTAATTCTCTCTAGTGTTTATGAAGGACAACCATAAAAGTAAGAACTATACCTTTAATTAGTGTTGGGAATTATCGATTACATGCATCTCATACATAAGTGAAATTTAAAATTTTTAACCAATAGATCTGATCTTGCCATGAATTTACAATATACATATTAATGAGAATAAGAAAAATCACCTTTGATTTTTGTTGAATAATTGATTTTCCTTCTCACAGGGTGGTCGCAAACGACAGTGTCCAAAATTGAACACCTCTAATTAGTAATCCACACTAGAGAAGAATTGAATGAACCAAAAATAAAGGAATACAAGGTCTGTATGAAATCCCTTAATGCTAGCAAGGGAGGTGGCGGCTAGGGTTGAGAGAGAGAGAGAGAATGTTTCTTTCCTCTTAATGTGTTCTTAACCCTAAAATCCCTGTCACTTGGATTTTTATAGTTAGGTTAAAAATTCAACTTCATAATGGGATTGGGCTCCTCAAAATTGCTGGAGAAATATTAAATGGGCTTTTGGAATTATTAATAATTTATTTGGGCTCAATTAAATCCAATTTAAATCCTTTCATAAAAGACTATGCACAAAACCCATAAACCAGGCCCTTCATGCATATACTTGGATTTAATCACCCAAATGAATTCCAAATCCATCCAAATTAAATATGTAGGCTCCATAACACATATGAAATATATTTAATTTTTTTTTGGTTTAAGAATTAGGCCTCTAAGGCCTTCTATCAGGTTTTGGCATGTAACCTTTCCTTTGGAGGGTTTCTGCGCCAAAACCAATCTTCTGGGCCTCTTTTAATTTCTTCAATGGATCTATTAATTATTATATCAGCCCTATAACACTTATAATCCAATAAAAATTAATTATGAAATACAATATTTCAATTAGGTCCATTTTATAGAACATTTCTAAAAAGTTATGCGAACAATTTTACTTGATCATAATTAATTAAACTTTTTAAGTAATTATTCTCTTATTCACTTATCTATTCCCATAATAATATCAAATAATATTATTCTTGTCATTTTACCATTTTATCCTTTTCTCTATATGTGTGTGACCTATTGGGTTCCTATCCATATTAGCAGTATAATATGTAATTTTGAGTTCTATTCAAAACTCACATGATTGAAACTTCTTTAAATCATTTTGTCAATCCCTTTTGATATTTATGATACATTATTATAAAATCATGATTGGCCTCTAGCTAGGCATCATGACTGTCCAAATGTCAGGAAAGTCAAGTGGTTTGACTATACCCTTCCATAGAAACAATTACCGTGCAATTACTCCTTTCACTACTCTTATCTATATTAGATTCTGAGTACGAATTTTTGTCAACTCATATAAATCTAATTATGTATGTTCTATTAATTTATCCGTTGTTCCCAAAATGCCTTTCATGGATCCCTATCCATCTTGGCATATTACTTTGGCCAGAGATTCTCTGAACAAGGCAATTATAGAATCATGCGAGATAACTTCCCTTAATAAATATGGGATGGTGAATCCTTTGTCAATCACTCAACTATCTTCAAGTAGGTCATGATATACCCAACCTCCTAACTATGTCCACCCCCAGTTAAAAGTAATCAGTTATGGAGTCAAAGTATACTACTTACTAATTAAGATAACCTTGGTGATCTCAAGTCTAAGGATACTTGCACAACTGCTATAAAGAGATTCCCGACTGACACAAATTTAATATCCATGTGAGGATTCTCTTTGCAGGTCTCCAATGAACTTATTCTTCTAACAAGCATCCATATGTTAGCTTTGATTATCTTTCATAATCATAGTTATAAGAATCACTGCTTAAACCATTCAAGAAGCATAACATGTGCTAGTCTGTTCGAATTAACAATATCCTATCTTGTGAATTCTATAACTAGGGATATTTTGATATTAACACATTTACATGCAATAGACATCTCATATCATTAACACTTTCATAATTGCCTTTCCACTGTGTTTATAATATCAAGGACTTCATTTATTAATTTAAGATTTACAAACTGATGTATTTAAACATAGTATTAATAAATGAATGATGCCTTTTATTAAGAATATGAGTTCATACATATGAAATACATCCCAATTACACGGGCTCTAGGGCATACTCTCTAACAATCTCCCACTTGCACTAGAGCCAATCACTCAAATGTCTTAGACCCATGTTATTTATATGGTGATCGTGCTTAATCTAGGAAAGTGCTTTAGTGAGGGGATCCACCACATTATCATCGGTGGGGACCTTTTCTATTTTCACATCATTTCTAGCTACTATTTCCCTTATGAGATGGTAGCATCTGAGAACATGCTTGGATTGCTGATGAGACCATGGTTCTTTTGCTTGTGTAATGGCTCTATTGTTGTCACAATATAAATGAATCAGATCAACAATGCTAGGCACCACTCCTAGTTCAGATATGAACTTTTTGATCCAGACTGCTTCTTTGGCTGCTTCCCAAGCAACAATATACTCAGCTTCTATCATGGAATCAATAGTTATTTCTTGCTTGGAACTCTTCCAACTAACTGCCCCTCCTCCCATTATGAACATAAAACCAGACTATGATTTACAATCATTTATGTTAGATTGCAAGCTGGCATATGTATACCCATTTACTTCCAAACTGCCCTCTCCATATACCAAGAATATATCCTTAGTCCTTCTCAAGTACTTAAGGATATTCTTGACAGCTACCTAGTGTTCCTCTCCAAAATTGGATTGGAATATGCTTGTGACACTCAAAGAAAATGCTACATCTAGACGTGTACATAACATAACATACATGATAGAATCAATTATAGATGCATATGGTATCCTATTCTTGCTCTCTCTATCCTCTAGTGTCTGTGGACATGTAGACTTAGGTGTTTCTCATACAACATGGGTATAAACCTTTTTTAGAAAGATCTATATTGAACCTCTTCAATACTTTATCTATATATATACTTTGAGAAAGATCTAGCAACCTATTAGATCTATCTCTATAGATCCTTTTTCCTAGAATATAGGATGATTCTCCAAGTTTTTTCATGGAGAATTGCTTGGATAACCATATTTTAATAGATTGGAGAAGAGAAATGTCATTTTCCATTATTAATATGTCATCCACATATAGAACTAGGAAGACAATTGCACTTCCACTGACCCTTTTATACACACAAGGTTCATCTTCATTCTGTGAGAAACCAAACTCTTTGATTATCTTATTGAATTGTATGTTCCAACTCCTAGAGGCTTGCTTCAATCTATAAATGGATTTTTGAAGCTTGCATACTTTTTTTTCCATCTCCTGATGTGAACCCTCCTGGTTGTGTCATATACACATCCTCAGTCAGATTTCCATTTAGGAAAGCTATCTTCACATCCATTTGCCAAATCCCATAATCATAATAAGCTGTAATGGCTAAAAGTATTCTTATATACTTAAGCATTGCTACAGAAGAAAATGTTTCATCATAGTCAATACCTTCTTTTTGACGATAGCCTTTTGCTACTAAGCGAGCTTTATAGGTAACTATATTACCTTCCATGTCGGACTTCTTTTTGAAGACCCATTTGCACCCTATGGGTTTTATCCCTTTAGGTGGTTGAGTTAAAGTCCATACTTTATTCTCATACATGGAGTCCATTTCAGACTGTATAACCTTAAGCCATAAATCATGTTCTGAACTATTCAAAACTTCTTGATAGCTTGTAGGCTCATTGTCCTCTACTACAGTTATGCCTCTATCTGAATCAATGTGAAATCTATATCTCACAGGGATAGAACCCATCCTAGTAGATCTTCTAGGATTTTATGTATAATCAGGTTTAACTGTAATCTCATCATTATGAAATTCAGTCTCGGGTTCAATTGGTTAATCTACTTCTATTTATGGGTCTTGAACTTCACCAAGTTTAATTTTACTCCCACTGTCCTCTTGTAGGAGAAATTCTCTTTCCAAGAAAACAGCATGCCTTGAAACAAACACCTTTTGTTCTAAGGGATGGTAGAAATAATATCCAAACATTTCTTTTGGATCTCCCACAAATAAAAATTTGTTAGACTTAACATCTAGTTTGTCTGACATTGTCCTCTTCACATAAGCAAGACTACCCTATACCTTCATATGAGAAAGTGTGGGTTTCTTGTTTTTCCACATCTCATATGGAGTAACATCAACTGATTTACAAGGAACTTTATTTAACACATAAACAACAGTTTCTAGTGAACATCCCTAAAAGGACTTAGGCAAGTCTTCTCGGCTCATCATGGATTGAATGATATCTAATAGTGTTTGATTTCTCCTCTCAGATACACCATTGTGTTGTGGTGTATATGGTGGAGTCCATTGAGATAAAATCCCATTATCTCTAAGATAATCTTGAAATTCTTAGCTTAAGTATTCTCCACCTCGATCTGATCTAAGTGTTTTAATACTCTTGCCAAGTTGGTTCTCTACTTCATTTATGAATTCTTTGAACTTTTCAAATGCTTCTAATTTATATTTCATTAGATAGATATATCCAAATCTGGAGTAATCATCTATGAAAGTAATGAAGTAAGAGTAACCTCCTCTGGCATGTGTAGTCATTGGACCACATACATCTAAATGTATTAAGTCCAAAACCATTTTAGCTCGTTCTCCTTTACCAATAAAGGGAGCTTTTGTCATTTTTCTCAATAAACAAGATTCACATGTGTCAAATAATTCATAATCAAATGATCCTAAATCACCTGATTTGTGTAATTTGGTCATGCATTTCTCATTTATATGGCCTAAACGACAATGTCATAAATATGAGGTATTTAGATTATTTTGTTTCATTCTCTTGGTATCCACATTATGCACTTATTTAATTAAATCAAGAAAAAAATATACCATTCTTAACGATAGCTTTAGCATAAAATATATTGTTCTTAAAAATGTAGCAACATTTGTCTTTTAAAGAAATGTCATAATTGTTCAATAAACAACTGAAAGAAATAATACTTTTGGATAAGGCTGGAACATAATAACAATTATTTAATTCCAGTATTAGTCCACTTGGAAGAGGCAAATGATAAGTCCCCATAACTGTTGTAGAGATGTTTTGTCCAGTAGTTGACTGTAGACATATTTCTGCCTTTCCAACTCTTCTACTACTTTTAAGGCCCTGTAGATCATTACACAAATGAGATCCACATCCGGTATCTAATACCCAAGATTGTTTTGAAGTAATAGAATAAGTATTAATTTCAATCATATGAATACCTGAAGTAGAACTATTAGCTTGCTTCTTCTCCGTGAGAGAATCTTGATAGGCCTTGCAGTTACGCTTCCAATGACCATCTTTTCCACAATGGACGCAAGTTCCTTTGGGATTCTCCTTCTTGGCAACCGTCTTCTTGGAAACCCCACTATGCTTTTGCTACACCTTGGTCATCTTATTCTTCTTCTGCTTCTTGCCTTTAGTAGAGTGACAACCATGACACTTTTGAATCCTTTTTGAAGGATCCATCAGCTATTTTGAGCATGTTGATTAACTCAGGAATGGTTACTTAGATCTTGTTCGTGTTGAAGTTAAGCACGAAAGGTGCATAACTTGGAGCCAACGAGTATAAGATTAAATCTATGTATAGATCATTATCCATTACATAGCTAAGTCTACTCAAATGCTCAATATACCCATACATCTTTAATGCATGAGTAGCAGCCGAAGTACCTTCCACCATTTTGCAGCTAACTAGTGCTCGAGCAATCTTATATTCCTCAGTTCTAGCCTGAGAAGAATAAAACTCCTCTAGATGCAAAATGATGGTTCTAGCATCATCATCTCATGTTGCTTTTGAAGCTCTAAGGACATAATACCCAGCATCAGACATGCTGCTATCTCATTATCCTCCATGTATTTCTGATAAGTGCCCTTGATCTCATCAATGGCATCATCTGATGGAAGTGGTGGTGGATCTTTATCCAAGACATAATGGATTTTTTTAGCTCTGAGAATAATTCTCACTTGTCTGATCTAGTCAGAATAGTTGCTGCCAGCCAGTTTGTTATCCAAGTTGATCACATGTTAATGTTCGATGTTCTCATGATGATGAGCTAGATGTGAAAAAGAAAACATATGAAAGTATGTTCATATATATGTATGCATTAATTAGGTCTTTAATTAATCCATTTACTCCCACTATTTTATTGCGAATCAATAGGCCTCACTATTTAATCTGAGAAAACCCGATGGTTTTCTTAGTAGGCTAATATCCAATTCTTGATATGAAATTTGACCTTGACTGTGGTCAATAAATCAAACTCCATACCCTTGAAAGGTAGGTATCTCTATACTAATTGTGTCTCTACACAACTATTGGATCATTAGGTTATCAACTCTTGATACATGCATATCATATATGAATTCCCTAATCTTGCCTCTAGAACCATTAGCCTTGATTGTGGTCAACAAGCTAATGGGCTAGCTAAGATAACCTATTTAATTAGATTCGAACATATTCAATATAATGTGAGCTTGACTGTGGTCAATAACCCACACTATAAAGAACTATGGTTCTCCTCCAATTAATGGAAGGCTTATATACCTTATTATTTGTTTGAGGGATTTTAGTTAATTAAGTCTCATCATACATGGTTGGCATACATGGTATGCACCCTATATCTATCACATAAATATAAGCATAAAAATATGGTATAGTTATGGACTTTACTACGTTGATTTTCCCGAGTCAAAAGGGAAATCAAAAGGTCATATCTAGGTAATATGCATGATTCAAACAAGTTAAAATAATTACATTATCTTCAATCTTGTTGGATCTCCATCCAGCCCATCTTGGTCATTGATAGTGGTTTCTATCTCTATCTCTAATTCTAATCTAAGTAATCTAATTACATATTACAATTTAAAAAAGAAATACAAACCAAAAACAAGTGGCCAGGACATGAATGTCCTCATTAGGCCGAAACATGCATTATACTTAATCACATTGGGCCTTGTCCATAACTATCCATCATACCAATCATACACCCTTATATGCATTTATAATGCATAAAGTAAAACCATATAATGGAATACAAACTATATTTCAACTCTTGAAACTTACTTTTGAGCTATTTTAATAATGTGATCAAATTGGGAAACTTTTTTCATTTTGGAAACTTTCATTTTAGGAAACCTTTTGCATGAATGTGTTCTTGCCTTAATTATCAATTCAATTAATTATTAATTGATTATTTAATTAATTAATCATATTAAATAATTAAAGAATCAATTTTGGGCTTAAAATAAAGGGTAGGCCGAAACCCACAAAATTAAACCCTAAGATGTGTTCACACACAAACCAGTTTTGTGTCTATTGGACCATTTTGGGCCTTTTGGAATAAGCCAAGCCCACTTGAGCCCTTAAAAGCTATTAATAAACTTAATTATAGTTTATAATATTTAATTTAAATCAGCTCCTTGGGCTCACCAAGTCATTCACTAATTTAAACCAAGTCAGTAAACATAATTAAACCCATTAAGTGGTTTTAATGAATTAAAATTAATCCAATTAATTCAAGGCCAATTTTAATTAATCCAATTAATTTAAAACATATTAATATATCAATATATCAGATTTAGAAGATTAAAAATCGTTCTAAGCAAGAACACACCAAGAACACCAATTTATCGAACTTTTTTTACTAAACTAGTTTTCATGCAAAACTTATTTGATTTTAATTTTGTTTGATCCTATGGCTTAATATCACATATTAAACACATAAATTATTGTAAAAATAATTTTAGAGTGGATCAATAAAAATATAATTTAGAACAGCCCCTAAACTTTATTGAAAAAATAAAAGCCATTAACGCCAAACACAATGATTCTTTTCTCAAAAGAATAGTTTTTATTTTTTGTTTTATATATTTAATCACATACATCCAGAAATCAATATTTCTCATTCATGAACAATCAAATCTGATATTTTATAATTCATGAAATAAATAACTCAAAAATAATAACTATTCTGCAAAATATAAAATTGTAGATTAATGGCAAAACTAAGCTCTGATACCATGTTGGGAATTTTTGGTTACATGCATCACATACATAAGCAAAATTTAAAATTTTTACAACATACATATTAATGATAATAAGAAAAATCAACTTTGATTTTTATTTAATAGTTGATTTTCCTTCTCACCGGATTGTTGCAAAGCACAGTGTCCAAAATTGAACACCTCCAATTAGTAATCCACACTAGAAAAGGATTGAATGAACCAAAAATGAAGAAATAAAAAGGCTGGCTGAAATCCCTTGATGCTACCAAGGGGGGTGGCAGCTAGGGTTGAGAGAGTGAGAGAATGTTTCTTTTCTCTTAATGTTTTCTTAACCCTAAAATCCCTATCACTTGGATTTTTATAGTTAGGTTAAAAATCCAACTTCATAATAGGATTGGCTCTTTAAAATTTTTGGAAAAATATTAAATGGGCTTTTGGAATTATTAATAATTTATTTGGGCTCAATTAAATCCAATTTAAATCCTTTCATAAAAGACTATGCACAAAACCCACAAACTAGGCCCTTCATGCATACACTTGGATTTAATCACCCAAATGAATTCCAAATTCATCCAAATTAAATATGTAGGCTCCATAACACTTATAAAATATATTTAATTTATTTTGGTCTAAGAATTAGGCCTCTAAGGCTTTTTATCAGGGTTTGGCATGTAACCCTTCCTCTTGAGGGTTTCTACGCCAACACCAATATTCTGGACCTCTTTTAATTTCTACAAATGGATCTATTAATTATTATATCAGCCCTATAACACGTATAGTCCAATAAAAATTAATTATGAAATACAATATTTCAATTAGGTCCATTTTACAAAATATTTCTAAAAAGTTCTGCGAACAATTTTACTTGATCATAATTAATTAAACTCTTTAACTAATTATTCTCTTATTCACTTCTCTATTCCTATAATAATATCAAATATTATTATCCTTGTCATTTTACCATTTTATCCTTTTCTCTATATGTGTGTGACCTATTGGGTTCCTGTCCATATTGGCAATATAATATGTAATTGTGAGTTCTATTCAAAACTCACATGATTTAAACTTCTTTAAATCATTTTATCAATCCTTATTGATATTTATGATACATTATTATACAAGTCATGATTGGCCTCTAGATAGGCATCATAACTATCCAAATGTCAAGAAAGTCAAGTGGTTTGACTATACCCTTCCATAGAAACAGTTACTGTGCAATTACTCCTTTCACCATTCTTATCCCAATTAGATTCTGAGTATGGATTTCTGTCAACTCATATAAATCTAATTATGTATTTTCTATTAATTATCCATTATTCCCAAAATTCCTTTTATGGATCCCTATCCATCTTGGCATATTACTTTGGCCAGAGATTCTCTGAACAAGGCAATTATAAAATCATGCGAGATAACTTCCCTTAATAAATCTGGGATGGTGAATCCTTTGTCAATCACTCAACTATCATCAAGTAGGTCATGATATACCCAACTTCCTAACTATGTTCACCCCCAGTTGGAAGTAATCAGTTATGGAGTCAAAGTATACCATTTACTACTTAAGATAACCTTGGTGTTCTCAAGTTTAAGGATACTTGTACAACCTCTATGAAGAGATTCCTCACTGACATAGATTTAATATCCATGTGAGGATTCTCTTTGTAGGTCTCCAATGAACTTGTTCTTCTAACAAGCATTTACATGCTAGTTTTGATTATCTTCTATAATCACAATTACGAGAACCACTGCTTGAACCATCAATAAGCATAACATGTGCTAGTCTGTCCGAATTACCAATGTCCTATCTTGTTAATTCTATGACTAGGGATATTTAGATATTAACATATTTGCATGAAATAGACATCTCATATCATGAACACTTTCATGATTGCCTTTGTATTGTGTTTATAATATCAAGGACTTCATTTATTAATTTAAGATTTACAAACTGATATATTTAAACATAGCATTAATAAATGAATGATGCCTTTTATTAAGAATATAAGTTCATACATATGAAATACATCCCTATTACATGGTCTTTAGGGCATACTCTCTAACAATTCATAGATCTGAGTACTATATATTCCATTTATAGAGATAAATCTTTAGCAAAGTGCTTTGTTTTTTTTTTCTATATTACTTAGAAATCTTGATTTTTAATTAAATTGGTTGATGCATTTTGTGGTTATTTCTTTTGGGAAATATTATTTTGTTCATTTATTTGAGTGATTTTGATTAGGGCTCCTTTATATGATGTTTCAAGTCTAATCCTTTAGAACCATTTCCATCTTATGTTCCATTTTGTGTTTGTTCCATTAGTAGAGAGCATAAGATGGAAAATGAAAATATAATTTATTATTGATTTAATTTATTAATTTTGAATAATATCTTTTTGGCCAAGATGATGAGTTCGTTTAGATATGAATTTCAAATGTTGAATCTCACATCGTGTTTGGTCTTCAAAGTTCTCTAGTAAGCTATTTTACCACTTCTTGCATTTGTTTAGATATGATATAATGGTCTTCAAAGTTCTCTAATTTCTTTACTGCACATGTTTCTTTGGCTTAAAACATTGGTTTATGAAGTTGTTAGCTTGTGGTGCTCCATGGTTTGGTTTTGATATTAGGTCAGTTTAGTGGCCTGAATAGCCTTATTCATATATTTTTCAAGGATAAGTTGCAGTAAAATGTGGGCACCAATATTCATAGTTTGGTATATCTATATTTTTTCTTGACTATACAAGCTTGGTGCAATAATCACATAGATTGATGGTCCTAAAACAACCATATTTGATGTGGTTCAAAAGCTAAATATCAGTATGCTTACTATTGGAGAGCGTGGCTTTGGAAAAATTAAAAGGTCAATTTCACTCTTATTTACTTATAATCAAGTTATTTTAATCCAATTAGTGATGGAGAGATGATGAACTAATGTTAAATTATTTTCATCTATGGTTATTATTCATTTGGTTTTTAATTGCAGTTATAAAGTTTGATGTATTATTGCTTTGAAATTTCTTTCCATTGCTGTTGGTGGGTTTCCACACCTTCTACTATTATTCTATACCTTTTTTTTTATTACTATTGCTTTGGTATATTCATAATCTAATGTAACATGTAAGGGCCAAAAACATTGTTATTTTAATATTTCTATTTCAATATTGTTTAACTAGTGACCATAAACTTTGCTAGAGATGGAATTTAAGAAAAAGACTGGCTTTCTCTAATGGCTATTCATAGTTAGGGCCGAGAAAGCTTCGGTTCAAACTGAAAAATCGAACCAAACCAATCCATTTTTCCAATTTGGTTTGGTTTTTTGGTTCAATTTCAATTTTAGATTTCAAGGAATTTTGATTATTTTGGAATTTTGATTATTTTGGTTTGGTTTTTAGAGGAGAAAACTGCAGAAAAATTGAACCCACCGAAATTCTATTTAATTAGGTAATGTTTTGGGTTTTTTAATTGAATAATTATTTTGTACATGTAAATTATCTTATTTTGAGTTGCAAATTATATGAGTACATTTATCAATTATTAATATCTATTTTTTCGGTGATAATTTGGAATTTTGAAGATTAAATTGAAAATCGATGGAATGAAAAAAATTATTTAATGGTTTTTGTTGTATTATTTATTATATATTTTGGGATTGTATCTTTAATTTGGAGTTTTATTTTGTATAATTTGGATGTTTTTATTTTAGCATATTATGATTTTTAATTTTGTATAATTTTTAGACATAATTTTTTATTTTTTTAAAGAATAGTTTTAATTTTTGGTTTTTCGATTAACAAAACCAAATCGACCAAAAAATTTTGTTCGATTAGTGTGCAGTTATTTTAATAATTTGGTTCGTTTTGGTTGATAAAATTATTAAAAATTAGTTTTTAGTTATTGAACCGAATCGACCGTTGCACACCTCTATTCACAATGATGTTTGGTTACTTGCAGTGGCTTTCTCCTTTGGTGTTAGATTCGGTTTTGATAAAATTGACAGATAAACAACTACTTTTCCTTTATCTTCCTTCCTTTATATGCCAATGTTTGGAACATATTTTACTATTGGAAATTATTTTGGTGTTGAGCAATCAAAATGGGATTGCTTGCTTAGCTCATTGATAAATCCACTGAACTATGTCTTGTATTTAATGCTTGCTTGCTTGTCCTCTTTTACTTTTTACCATTGATTGCATCTTAATTACATAATATGTAATGTAGTTAGCAATTTAAACTTCCTATTGTTTATGCAAATGTATGTGAGAATTAAAGGAGAAGTATCTATAGAGCTATATCTATAACTTGTGCTTTGCTTCGGTATTGGATGTTTGTTTCCTTTATGCTATTTTTAATGCACTTTAGTCACATGATTTGTTCAATTTCCCTGTTATATTTAGTTTTAGTGCTAAATTTGGTTTCTAGATATTGCTCAAGATCACTTTATAATGTAAACTAAATACAATAATATAGTTTTGAAGGTAAAAAAGAATCAATTTGTTGCTGGTATGATAGTTTATCACTATGCACTTTCTAAATTAAAGATAAGGCTAAATATTTCATTGTATACACATTATTGTCTTTATAAGTAACATTTATGCAAATGAAATATATGAAATTCAAGTAAAAAGAACAAGTGGCATAGAAATTCTTCTAGAGTATCAACTATTTCATGTGTCGTGTGAATAGGTCCTGCCAACATTAATTATCAACTACATGGGCTACCATGAATCTTTTGAAAATTAAGAAAACAAACCATGAGAAAAGTTTAAGTACAAGGAACACTCATAAAGTCTTAAGTCAATATTTCTTTACTACTGTATCACTAACAAGTTGGTCATTCATTCATATGGCCCCAGTCCTAACATGAGCTAGAATTAATTACTTTAGCCATACTTTCTTTTCATTTATTTTTTCTTAACCAAGTTTAAGCCATTAAACCTTAATTAAGTCATAATATTTATGTTTTCCTTCAAACTATTAAAAAACTTATTGTGGAATGTTTAATTATTTTAATTTATAAATTAATATTCTCTTTGTACCATTTATTCCTGATAATTTTTAGTATTTTTTTCATTTATTATAACTATTTTCAAGTTATCGCCACAAAAATAAAAAGTTTAATAGATCAAATTTTACTATGATAACTTGAAATTCATTTAGAAAATATTTTTTTTCCAATTGGATATGGCTAAAATATATTTTTAAACTTGTTAATTAGTTAATCATGATTAGCTAATGGTCGTCTAATAAATATATCAAGTTACCACTGAAAATCTCAAAATATTATTACAACAAAGGATGAACAAAAGTTTAGAGCTATCATTCAAAATTATTTAGATTCGTCCCAAGTAGGAATTACCCACATTTCATTTTCATGATTAATTATGGTTAAGTAGGTGGTGTGTGCATATTTTCTACTTTGATTTTTGAATGAAGAAAATGTTGTTGTGTATTATAAATTATGAGGTTTAGAGTACTTAGTGTTGAATGTGAAATGCAGGCTAGGAAGAATGTTTTAGAGTACTTAATATTAAAAAATTGTAATAATTTTTAACGATAGACAACACCATTGCAAATTTTTTATTAGTGAGTGAATTTGCTAGTAAAAAATTAATTTCTGTTGTTAAATTTAACAACGAAACTTGCAAATTTTGTTATTAAGAATAACAACAGAAATCTTTTTTTGTTGTTAAAAATAGTAATGGAAATCTTTTTCTGCTGGTAAATTTTAGCAATAGTCAAATCTGCAACAACTCTTTTTGTTCCTAATTTTCGTTGTTAATTTTTATTAGCAATGGAAAATCAACAATTTTTGTTGCTAATTTTTACTGCTAATTGAGTATTTTCTTATAGTGCATTACTCATTCCACCCCCAAAGTAACAAAGTCAAGTGGACATAATCGATTAGTTTAAATGATTGATTATTGGGATTCCCCCATTGAAAGTGAAGATGAAGGGACTATAGTTCCTGTTGACATCTGGAATTCATCTAGTGAGAGTGAAGAGGAAGTGAGAGAAGAGAAGAGAGTAAAGGTGGTCAATAGAAATATAAGGGTGGACCTTGAAATTGAGAAGAAACTAGCTCCTGCTGCAATGCCTACATAGAAAGAGACTAAAGAGAATCAAATCACAAAGCAATTGAAGAAGACACAAGCATAAATTTCCATTTGGGATTTATTAAGACAATCTCCATCACGCAGACATAACTTGTAATTTTCGTTGTTAAAAATAGCAATAGAAATATTTTTTCGTTGTTAAATTTAGCAATGGAACTTGTAATTTCTATTGTTGAAAATAGCAACAAAATTCTTTTTCCATTGTTAAATTTAGGAATAGAAATTATTTCTGTTGGTAAATTTTAGCAACAATCAAATTTACAATGACTCTTTCCGTTGCTAATTTTTTGTTGTTAATTTTGATTAGCAATGGAAAATCAATAATTTTTATTGCTAATTTTCGTTGCTAATTGAGTATTTTCTTGTAGTACATTACTCATTCCACCCCCAAAGTAACAAAGGCAAGTGAAGAAAATTTGACACAATGAATGATTGTTAGAATTCCCCCATTGAGATGAAGATGAAGGGGTTATAATGCCCATTAGCATCTGGAGTTTAGCTAGTAAGAGTGAGAGAAGAGAAGAAAGTAAAGGCAGTCACTAGAAGTGGAAGGGTGGCCCCTAAAATTTAGAAGAAACCAGCTCTTGTTGTAGTGCCTATAGAGAAAGAGACTGAGGAGAATCAGATCATAAAGCAATTGAAGGAGACACAAGCATAAATTTCCGTTTGGTATTTATTGAGATAGTCTCCATCACACAAGCAGAAATTGGTGGAAGACTTGAGTAAGTCTACTATTGCCAATACCATTTCACCTTCTATATTGCTAGATTTAGTTAAGGGAGGAATGGTGGAAAATGTTGTGCATTTTGATGCTAATCTATCTGCTGAAGGTAGAAATCACAATCGACATCTCTACATTAAAGCTCAGGTGAATAGTAAGCACACAACACGTGTGATGGTAGACGATGGGTCCTCGATCAATGTGTGTCCTTTAGTTGCAATCCCTACTTTTGGATTGAATGAGAGCATGTTGAACAAATTGGATTTTACCATTTCTACTTATGGTAATTCAAAAAGGCAAGCTGCTGGGACCTTCATAGCTATAGTGAAGATAGGGCTAATTGAAATCAAAGTGGAGTTTGTGGATTTCTTATTCCTGCCAACTTTTCTGTAATGTTTGGAAGATCCTAGTTCCACAAGTTAGGGGCAGTGCCCTTTGTGTTGCATCAAATGATCAAGATACCTCATGATAGCCAAGTGCTTACCATCAAAGCTACAAGAGAGAATTAGGTATTTGTGCTAGAATTACCAGGCAACCTTTTAGTGGGTTCCACATGTCCATAATTAGTGATGAAGAGAGTCAAGGTGGTTTTACTGATAGCCCATAAGTAATCAATATGTTTAAGAAGATGCACTTCTTGCTTGGAGCTGGTTTGTGTAAAAATTCTCAAGGGCTACAAAATGTTATCACCACTAAGGGACATAAAGATAGGAAAGGGTTAGGTTACACTGGTTATGGTCAGAAAGGTAAAGGAAAAGAAGCAATAAAAGAGATCCCGCATATTTCCAATAGCTTTATCCTAGCTTCAAGGGTATGCCTTTACTGTGGGGTAAATGAGCCTCAGTTGGTGGGAGACAAAATAGTGCCCGGGTTTGAGCTATTTGATGATGTCTTTAATTAGGAAGAGGGGTTTATCATGCCTCTTGAAGGATTTTGGAATGAAGAGATTCTTCTGCATCCTTTAGCCTGGGATAAGGAAATGCATGAGGAAATCATGATTGAGATACTACTTGCTGTTTACAAGAAGGGCAAAGAGAAGATTAAAGCTGAAGATCTACCCAAGCAAAACCTAAAAGTTGGAGAGGCATCTACTGCTGACAAGACTGAAGATGATGATACTTTCATTAACATTATTTATGTTCCATAACTTTTTAATGAGAACAATGATTTCTCTTTTGATTATATTAATAAGATGAATAATTTTTCTTATTTGCGTGGTGTTTCTCCTAATTTCAATATGCGTAATCATGATCATAAATCATTCATATTTGACATTAACTCTACAAACACATGTTCATTTAATCTTGAAACAAAAGAAAACCCAAAAGAAATCTAATTAGCATTAGATATAACTTCTGAAGAGAGAGAAAAAGTCAAGAGAATATTGAAAAAATATGAAAGAGTCTTTACCTAGGCCTATGAAGACATGTCAGGAAGAGATTGAGAGATAGCTAAACATGCCATCCCAACCTATCCAGGGTACAAGCCAGTCAAATAGAAGTTTAGTAGACTTAGGCCAAAATAGGCTAAAAAGTCAAAGATAAAGTCAGAAAGCAAATAGAGGCCAAATTCCTAGTAGATGTCCAATATCCAACGTAGTTGGCAAATGTAGTCCTTGTAGCAAAAAAGGTGGATAGAGTCTATGTAGACTATAGAGATGTGAACAAAGCTTGCCTTAAGGATGACTTCTTCTTACCTCACATAGATATCTTGGTAGATAGCATAATTACCTGTACCATATATAGCATTATGGATGGGTATGCTGGGTACAACTGGATTCTAAAAAGATTGTGGATAGGACCAAAATGACATTTGTCACCGAGTGAGGTACCTATGCCTATCGGGTCATAGCTTTTGGACTTAAGAATGCAAATGTGACCTACCAGAGGATGGCAACTAAGATATTGGATGACTTGATCCACAAAGAGGTAGAGGTGTATATGAATGATATGATAATCAAGTCGGCTACCTAAGAAGGCAACTTTGAGGCATTAGAATAATTCTTTCAATGGATTGACAAGTACAATCTTTTCCTCAACCCCAAGAAGTGCATATTTAGAGTTACTTTAAATAAGCTTTTGGGGATCATAATGAGCTAGAAAGGAATAGAGATAGATCCTGACAAGGTGAAAGCCAACAGGGAGATGCCTGTACCTTAAAAGGAAAAAGAGGTTAGAGGATTTTTGAATAAGAACTGATATATAAGGAGGTTCATAGCCAAGTTGACTTCAATCTATGAATTGATTTTTAAGCTATTTAGAAAGGATTAACTAATGGTTTGAAATGAAGACTATCTGAAAGCATTTGACACCATTAGAGAGTACCTTTTACATCCACTAGTGCTTAGGCCACTGTAAGTAGGTAAACCTTTAATCTTGTATTTGGCTATAGAGGATAGTTCAATGGGGGTTATGATGGCTTAAAAAGATGACTTTAAAATCGAGTATGTGGTTTACTACCTCAGCAATAATTTTTTTCCATATTAGGCTAAGTATATAAGAGTTGAGAAAATTTGTCTAGCAATTATTTGGGCTTCGAAGAAGCTAAAGAATTATTTCCATTCCTATAGAATACAAGCAGTGGCTAAACAAAATCCTATTAGGTATTTGTAATACGCACCTTTACTCCTAGGGAAGATGGGTAGGTGGTTAATCCTTCTATAAGAATTCAACATCAAATACATCACTATGAAAACTATTAAAGGAAGAACTATAATAGAATTCCTAGTTGACCAACCACTAGAGGGAGAGGAGATAACCTACGAGTTTCCTAATGAGGATATCATGGTAATAGTTTAAGGTGGAAAATTTAATTTAATGGAGCCGTGAATAGTGAAGGAGCAGGAGTGGGAGTAATTCTAGTGACCCCAAGGGGAGAGAAATTGCCTTTGCCAAAGAAAACTAAGATATAAAGCTACATATAATTAGGCAGAATATAAAGTTGCATCTTTAGATTAGAAGCCTTACTGGCCGTGGGGGCAAAATCTACATAAGTATTTAGAGATTCCTCTTTGGTAGTTTACCAACTAAGAGGTGATTGGTCAGTAAAAGAAGAACAGCTATTGCCTTACCTTAAGTGTTTGAAGGCATTAAGCAATCAGTTTATGGTTTGAGCATTTGGGTACGTGCCTAGAGATGAGAATTAGTTAACAGATGCCCTAGCCACTTTGGTATCAATGTGGGATAATCCAAGAAGAGTAAATCTAAAAACAATTTTATTCTCAAGTTTTGACAAGCCATACTTTAAATTTGAGCAAGTAATGGATATAGAAGTGGATGATGGGAAACCCTGGTACTATGACATTTAAAACTACTTAGAAAAGTTGATATTTCTAGCAGAAACCACTAAAAAGGATCGAAGAATGATACACAAGTTATTAGCTCAGTTTATTACCATAGGTAGAGTGCTTTATAAGAGACAACCTGATGGTTTCTAGCTAAGGTACCTACATGAGAAGGAGCTAAAAAGGTTATGGAAGAGGTGCACACGGGAGTGTACGAAGCTCACATGAATGGATCAGCCTTGGTAAAGAAGATTATGTGCTAAGGATTCTTTTGGCTTATAATGGACACTGACTATTCTTAGTATGCCACAAAATGCCAGTTATGCCAACAGTACATAGACTTAAGACACTTGCCAGTTTTTGAGTTGTGTAACCTTACATTGCCTTGGTCATTTGCAATATGGGGTATAGACATCATGTGTATGATTCACCTGTCAGACTTGAATGGACACATATTCATTATAGTTGCCTTAGATTACTTCACCAAATGGGTAGAAAAACAATCCTTCAAGAAGGTGGATGCTAGGGATATGGCTAAATTTATTGAAAAGAATCTGATATGCAGGCATGGTCTGTCGCACTACATAGTATTGAAACTAAATAGGTGTTTAAAAAGTATGTTGTTCAACATTATAGATCCTCTTTTTATAGACCTCAAGCCAATAGGGCAGTCTAAGTAGCCAATAAGAATGTTAAAAGGATTTTAACGAAGATGGCTCGAACCTATAAATATTGGGCTGATAAGCTACCTTTTGCATTATAAGGTTGTAGAACAGTAGCTAGAACTTCAATAGAGGCTACTCTATTTTTCTTTATTTATAGGATAGAAGTTATGCTGCTAATGGCAATTAAGCATTGACCTTTGAGGAAAGTTCTAGAAGCCTAAATTCCAAAGATAAAATGGGCTAGATAGAGGTTGCAGCAACTTAACCTACTAGATGGAAAAAGGATACGAGCTTACTATCACAACCAAATCTACCATAAGACATTAGCTCACTCATTTAGGAAAAAGGTTAGGAAGCATCCTTTGAAGGAGGGAGACTTAGAGGTCAAATAGATGAAACCTAAAATTCCAGATAATTAGGGTAAATTTAGGCCTACTTGGAAAAAATCTTTCATGCTAAAAAAGTTATTGTCCAAAGGAGCCACTATTTTGATTGACAGTGACCATAATGAGTTTAGAAAGCCAGTAAACATTGATAGATTGAAAAGGTTCCATGGCTAAGAATCAAAAGATTAAAAGAAGAGAACAAAAGCCTAGCTAAGAATTGAAAGAGAAAAAGAAGAGAATAAAAGCTCTATGAGTCAAACACCGAAAAAATGGTTGCCTTGCTAAAATTGGGTGCCTCGTTAGGGTGAAAATTGAAAAAAAGGCATTTTGAGAAAAAATTAGGGGGTGAGAGAAAATAACCAATCAAAAAAACCAAAGAGGGCCGATTGATGACAGGAGTTCTGATGTTCTTAAGATTTCATCTGAAGATTAAGTATATGTGCCATTAGGATAATGTTAAATAATGATCATGTGTACTGAAATTAGAAAGAAAAACCACATTTGTATCCAAAATCTTATTAATGTATTTAAAAGTAGTCCTATCTTTTCATATGTTCAAACTTTAAAAGTTCTAATGAAAAAAATCCATGATAATATCTAATCTAGTCTATCTATACCACATTGCTCTCTTCCTCTAGATGCCTAAGCTGAAACATCCTATTGTCGAGAAAAACAACACAACAAAATGATGCCAGCTTGGGGAACATCCTCTATGCACACCATTCACAATGTTGAATAATCTATAATCTCTAAGCAGGTCATTTGAGATACCAACAAGCATCGAGCAAAATAACATAGCAAAATCATGCCAGCCTGGAAGTTAGGCACATCATCAAAGTCACTCAAGACATCAGTCAGTCTCTTTACTAAAAATGTCCTCCCTCGAGGTACTAAGCTCCTGACCTCAGAAGATAGAACACCTAAAGCTCAAGTCATCTCTCTAGGATAATCGAAAACAATGGAAGGCATACAAGGTTAGGCAGTAGGTGCAAATCTCACACTGATAATCTCAGCAAACTCTTAGGGAAGGAGGCATAATGTTTGATGTGTAAACCTAAAGACATGGAATTATGGGTCCCAGTATTAGGCGACAGATAAAATCATAGTCTTATCAAATTTCACTCTCCTCAAAAACCTCAAATTGGAGTATAGGGTCAAAAGAGTTTTAGGTCATCTAACAGTCCATGTAATTTTGTCGTAGCTAAGGTTGACATGGCAGGAATATTTAAGTGATCTAAACACAAAAATAAATGAAGAAATGAATAAATAAAAGGAAAATGACAGCAATTGAAAATCAAAAGGAAAGAGAAGAAGAAAAGGCACTTGAAAGAGAGTTCTTTTAGAGGAGGGAGGCCAAAGGGCACAAAGACCAAGGAGAGAATCAAGTATTTATAGAAAATGTGTGATAAATGCCTGTCTCTTGAGTAGTGAGCCACGGCCAGCCCGTCTGTCACCCATAGACTGCCTAAGTGAAATTTTTCTACTTGTCCCATACATTACACTTACATTTCTTGCATTTTACTTATTTTAATTTTGCCGGAGGTTTAAGGGGCCCCCTATTAGTATGGAATCTCCCAGGAGATTTTAACATTTAGAGAATTAAAAAATTCAGGAAATATTTTAATTTAAGGAGTATTTCAAAAAAAAAAAGAAAAAGAAAAAGAAAAAGAAAAAGAAAAAGAAAAAGAAAAAATAATGAAATATGTATATATGTGTATAAAATAATAATATATGCATAATATGATGTAATAATAAAAAAAGGGAAATAAAGAAATACAAATAAAAAAATAATAAAAGAAAAAGAAAAATTAGGAAAAGGGTTGACACACAAGATGTATAGAGCAGCTGTCTAATGCTAGAGATAGATCCCTTACCCATTTGTCGCTCGAAAATTTGAAATAGTGGGCCTTTTCTCCTTCTTCTTCTTCTTCTTCTTCTTCTTCTCCTCTCCTCATTTGTAACTGCCATTAGCAATTTTTTTTCCTCTTGGTTTTCTTCCTTTTTCTCCCTTATTTTTTTGCCCATTTTATGAACCGTTTACGTGGAAATTTTTCTCAAGTCGATGCTTACGTCGGGGTATCATTTATTTCATCTACTTTTGTGTTTACTTGTTATCTTCACTTCAAGTAAGTTATCCTAACTTGTTCTCATCCTTTTTTGCATTTTTCCTCTTAATAAGTCTTGCTAATTCTATTTCTATCATTTGAATTCAGTAGGGTTGATTAACAGTATAATTTTTTTTTGTAAATCTTTATGCATGATGCCATATTGGTTTATTATTCAGTAAAGTTAAAATTGTTACCTATGGAAATTTTTTTGGCTTGAACTTTTAATTTATGTTATTTTGCAACTCTGTAGATCTTAATCGGCAAAACACAAGTGTATAAAGATGAGTATACAAATTGCGAAATTTAATGTTTAGATTAGCTTATTTTAATTCGAGATTTAACTTAATTGGAATAATCATCAATATTAATTTTAATTTTTATTGACATATTGTAATTAAAATTAACAACTATAGATTAATTTTTTATTGGTAAATAGGCCTTTATTGACATATTGTAATTAACTGTGAAATAAATATTTTACCCTGCTATTTGTATGTAGCATAGAATTGTCATTTGAATTAGATTGCCCGTTGGCCGTAGATGGCCTGTTTGTTGCCTTTGAAAAGCTTTTTGTATAGGGGGCAGGCACATTCCTAGTTGGGATATTGCCAAAATTTTATCAAAATTTTCATAGATATTTGTGTGTGTAAATTGCCTCGATTGACATACATGATTGCTAAACCGCCCATTGATGGGTTAGGATGTTGTAAATTATTTTTTGGCACTTGATGCACATTTTCATATAGGTTGGCTAGCGTCAATTACAATTTTTAGGAATTTAATCCTAGCTTACTTGCAATGTAAGTTACTAACACCTAACTTTTATAGGATGCCACACAAAGACAAACAAGCTACACCGACTTGACCAACTTGAAGATGGATTACCCCTTGATAGGTCGATAGATATATGGCCTTGTCTCGAGTACAATTCCAATCTAGCTAATTTATGTCCCGACGTTCCTACAGATGATTGAGATAATTGATGAGGTTAATGGATTGCTCGTTGCAGGATGGACTCTATTTTTTGCTCTATCCTTCCAGACATGCCTTGAAATTATTAGAGAGTTCTTGGCCACTCTCTAATATGGGGGCTACCAGAGGTTTAATATAGAGAAGGGGGTAGCCCGGTTTACAGTGAGGGATATCTAATACAACATTACCCACCAATACATCAAAAAGCCTATAAGGCTTCCAGTGGAAATAAATGTCCTGATCCTAGAGAGGGGAGCAGTGGACAACTATCACACTTTTTGAGGCCATGTACCAATTGAACATGGCAAAGAGCATGATGCTGGCCATACAGGCTCTTAGGTATATTCATCGGGTTTCATCGACTTCATACCTCGATTGCACAAGTAGTCTTGGGTTGGTCAATATGGTCGATATAGTTTGTTTATGGACTATACATAGAGGAAAAAAGGTAGATATTATGTACGAGATCATCGCTACCCTACTTAGAGTTGCTACCCAACCAACATCGCATATATATATCGAGGGATATACTTGTGGATATACATCGCAAATATACATCTGGACCTAGGGGTAGATAAAAGGACATTTGGCTAGCCACTCCAAGAGGATATTTTCATAGATATATAGGTTGCTCTTGGGATAAGGATGGTTGAGCCAGTACTGGGGTGAGAGGGCCAGTATAGATTGATCGTTCCTGAAACTAGCAGAGATATGGCTTAGATCCTATTATGCTAGAGTCACCAATAAAGGGAAATGATTAAGATCAGGCTTAGCCACCTTAGGCACCTCCAGCACCACAGTGCAGCACGATAATTAGTAGGAGGAGCTATATGAGCCTTAGGGAATTAGCATAAATTCTAATTTTGAGATGGATATGTAGGTATATCTCACGATTTTCTTGGTGGATCACCTTATCCTTCAGTGCATCCACGGTTGCCTATCGGGTCATAACAGTCGCCATCTAGGAGGTATTCACCATATGGCCATGCTGGGCCTTCCACCTCTACTACTGCCAAGACATATGATCACCCTGGTTCATCCATATCCACTGCTCAACCACCAGTTTAGTCAGCATTTATGCCCTTATTTGATGACATTTTAGGAAGGTTGTAACTTTGGAGGAGGCAGGATCATACTCTATAGGCAGTGTTTACCTTGGTATAGTCTTTGCAGACTCAACATCAGGCCGATTTATAGAGTATAGAATTGTGATCTGAGACAATCTAGATCAAGGTTACCCGATGATGAGGAAATAATATATTTTTGATAGCAAGTGCGAATCTCAAAGCTTCGATTGTAGATTTTCTCATAGTTTTCTCAAAGATTTTATGATTTTTCAAGTCTTTTCAAATGGTTTTTAAAAAATAACATGAAAAACCTTGATTTTGGCCTTTAGTGGTGATAGACGATCGTCTATCATATGAGCGACGGTCATCTGTGGTCATCTCTCTCCTAACCAAGTCAGATCAGGGGTATTTTTATGAATTTTAGGGTTTCACCTGAGGGACGATCGCCTGTTATGAGGGATGGTCGTATGTAGTTAAATACCAAGATTTTCCACATTTCTGGAAATTTAAAAATAGAAAATAGAGTTTTAAAGGAGTAATATCTACAGATTTGGGAAGATAAAGTTGGAATTAAACTCTAACTCTACCCTAGGTATAAAAGGAAAATATTTTAGGGTTTTCAGGGAGGAATCACTCTTGATACAGAGGCAACTCTTGGAGAGGAAGAAAAACTAATTTCTCTCTCTGTCTAGGAAGAAATTTCTCTAACAACTCATTTGATACAAACACACACACACACACATAAAGAATCATTTGATTTTCTAAAACATAGAGAATGAAATCGGAATGGAGATCTAAACTTCAAGTAATTCAGAGTCAGAATATCTCCTAAGGATAATATTTTAGGCTCCCTTTTTGTTTTCTCTCTCTAAAAATGACCATGTATGAGCATGTTGATTATTATTGAAATAAATGTGTTTATGTGCCGTGTTTCATTGATATACATGTTTAAAATATGATGATGTATGAATCTGGATCAATGTGCATGCTAATGATGTGATGAAGTTAGGGTTTCCTCCATTGTTATATATTATCAAGCTTATGTTTTGTTGTATTGTTCTAGATTTTAATGAGTTTTAGTATGTTCAATTCATGGTTTAGGGTTATAGTCTTATTTTGGCATGTTTTAGGCCTTAATAATTAAGCATTTAGGGTTAGTTGCAATTCTATGAGTGATTGATGGGAAGAAGCCCCCACAGACGGCTGCCTGTCAAAGTAAAAAATGGGATGTCAGGGGAGTTCCTTCTTGTCTTGTCCCTCCCTCAACTGTGGATATTTGTCACCTTTCAAGGGCATCCGTGGCTAACTTTTAGGCCTTTTAACATGTATTTTTTGTATTTTATTATTATTTGCATGATTTCTTTAATTTCTAAAATATTTATTTGTCATTCTATATAATATTTAATTTAGAACATACTTCTATTCTATAATGTATGATTAAATAAATAATCTTCTTTGCTGTATTTTATTATGTATTTATATTTTTTTCTCATAAATGCTAATTTATTTGCCTTTTGTGGTTTTTTTTGTGAGTATGTGACTTTACTCATTTTGAAAGGCTTTGTGAGGCATTTTCCATTGGGAGTCATGCCCCAGTTTGTTGATGACCACCATTTGCCATTTGGTTACTTCTTTCATCTATTTATTTCATTTCATTTTTTTATTTAGTTTATTATTTTTTATTATTTATTATTTTGATATTTTTTGGATGTATTTTATTTTGGGAATTTAATAGCTACTAAAAAATGGCTTTTTGTGTATGTCTAAAAGGAAAAGGCACTTAAATTGATTTCTATTAATTAATTTGGATTTTCTTCCAAAACTTGGACCAATGTCCAATTTTGCATCTAAAGTTAAGTGAAGAACAAAAAATAATTTTTGTAAAATATGCACGAGGGAACCAATGTTCTCACACAAATGAATTTTCGATTTATGTATGTATATCATTTTATCTTTACTTTTGGGTGATTTGTTTCTATAATAAGTTTAAGTAGTTGGAATTTATTTCTTTATTTACTTATCATTTTTTATTGTTTGCTTGGGCTGTTTATTTAATTCTATTGCTTTGCATCGTGTGAGAGAGGAGAGTGGATTAAAATTTAAAGCTCAATTATAAAATAATACATAACCAAGGTGCCTTATAAGAGTAATGTCCTAAACACTAATCTTTATTTGGGCATCAAAATGTTGAGAATCATTTCCTTACGTTTTGTTGGTGGCAACTCCATGACACCTACCTCTTTTGGGTCCATTAGTAGACACCTTCATGGGTTAGCTACCAACAATAATTTAGGTTTGATGCCTTTTATTGCAAAGTATCCAATTTATGATTAAAGGTGAGCCCCATATGGTCTTAAACCCTAAAAGTGGGCCTCCGAGAACCTAATTAGAAGTGAGCATGGGTCCGTCACGCGTCATAGTGGTGACTCCACTGAGGACTAAAGACTAATTGCTCCTAAAAGAATCTTGGTTAAGTTCTTTTTAATTGATCTTTTTAATCCTATCTCTTTTCTAAACTGCATTTCTTGCATACATCTTAAAGCATTATAATTAAGTTAGGCATCCCTTTTTAGCCTTGGTACTATCCTGAAACATGCCTTACGTTTACTCAATGTAGGAAGGTGTCAAGGAGACCCACCAGCCCAAGTCTAGTACCAATTGGTATATAAAATGTTGACCCATCGATCATTATGCTCGTGATGAGTTAGACTTATTTGCAGAGACCATGCTTTGGTACCCTTAAAGTTTCATCACCCTTGACTCAAGCCCATGTTATAAGAATAGGAACTTCCCTTAGGTTGTATAACCATAATAACTTTTGCTTTCTATATAGACCTTTATGTATTGACCAAACTCAAACAAATTAAGAGGGTACCAATCAAAGGATGCCATAGCCCAGCCACCCAACTCAGGCTATATAAGTTAGTCAAAATACATAATGGTCAAAACCTATACACGTGCACTTTTAATTAGAGAGGCTATGCTATCGGTTGTTTGCCATATACCATGTGCATCTATTGGGTACCGTGTTAACACATAGGCTAAGCATACCTAAGAAGGAGATTGCACAACCTCCTATGTAGGAGCAATAAAGTTGGAAGGTTATTGTTATGCTTGTTTGTAGTAGTGATTGACATCTAACAAAAGCATTCATTGCATACATACATCATGTATATACCACACTCATGCATCATTCATCATGCATCATTCCTAACACTTGATCTTTGCAACCAACTATAGATCTATCTAGGTGGTCCAAAGGTCAGAAGGTCTCGTAATTTGAAGACCAATATTTGAATAGCCAAGATTGAGTTCAAGTTTAGAGTTGGGTTTAAAGGTCAGTTCAGGGTTAAGTGCAAGTAGTTAGGAAACAAGCTAAAATATGGAAGAAGAATAGTTGAATGAAATCGAGAGAGTTATGAGGTGACTGAGAGGTTGCCATTTTTAAGAGAGAGGTTAGTCGCATATGTTGCTAGGACCTTGATGATTAAGGATGAGCTAGATAGGCATCTTTAGGAGTTTGAAGAATGAATGCTATCTATGATTGGTAGATTGGTGGCCTTTGTGACATCAAAGCTAGAACTTGACCTGTAGCACCCGCTCGTAAGACAGTGAAGCTGACCTATGTTGAAAACACTATCATAGTAGATGTTACTATTCCTCAAGATCTGCCAAGGAGGGAAAGGAGACATGACCCTAAAAATGATTTCATTGGAGAGGAAGATGAAGACTATGTCCCTCCAATGATGAATATGAGGAGTAGAGGTCCTAGTGTCAAAGATCTAGCCGTCAAGATGATGGAAGATAAAGTTAAGGCTATATCTAGGTTGTTATCTACTGGTAGGGGAATGAACTATAAGGATAGGGACTTGGATAGAGATGAGCCATTTCCCTAGAGGTTTAATATGCTTGATTTGCTGAGGTTCAATGATACTTCAGATCCTTTGGTCCATGTCAAACAACATACACTGATTATAAAAGGGACTACCCTAACAAGAAAGCAAAAGGTGGAGTATTTTTGTCTAAGTTTGATAGGGCCTACAATTGATTGGTATCACGGGTTGGATAGGTGTATAAAAGAAGATTAAGATCTATTGACTAAGGAGTTCCTTAAGTAGTATCACTGTAGCAACAGAATAGAGGTTATTTTGAAAGACCTTGAGCTATTTCAGCAAAAACACGATGAATAATTCCACAAGTACTACATAAGGTGGAGGAATAAAGTAATGGAGATAAAGAAAAAGCCAGACACAGTTGATCAAATCAGGCTATTTATTTGAAATACAAGCCCGTATTTGAGAGATGGCTTGAAAATGAAAGGTCAGTAGGACTGGGAGTCATTTAAGGACATGGACATAGAAGCTGAGGGAGAGTACCTAGCCAGAAAGGCAACAATGAGGGTATCAGGAGGAATTTTGGTAATAACAAGGCAGTTGGGAATAGTAGTGGGTCAAAAAAAACTGGAAAGACTATAGAGGGGTCCACTATAGAAGCTAGTTAGAGGTATTATTCCAACATGGGTAAGTTATTATTTGGGTGTTGGATCATTTGAGCAAGGATGGGAAGTTGCAGTCACTGCCCTCAAGGCCTACAAAATGTTAAGGGTTGCTCCACCATAAAGAAGATCAATATTGTGCATACCATCAACACACTAGGCACTTGATTGACTATTGTCGCACCTTGTGAAACTGAATTTAGGATCTAATAGATATCAAATAGATTTCAAATCTTGAGAAGAGAGATAGGAAAAAGAAAGGAGGTTATAGTGTTGTGCCACCTCCAGTGTTTATGATCTAATCTAGCCTGCCTAAATGGTATATTATAAGAAACCTATATGGGAATGAGTACGTGTCTGTTACTCGCTCCACCTTTAAAAGTAATAGAGCCAAGTGAAGAAAATCATCCAGTTTCAATGATTGATTGTTGAGATACCCCCACAAATAGTAAGGATGAAGGGGCTATAGTGCCCATTGATAACTGGAGCTCAGCTAGTGAGTGTAAGGAGGAGATAAAAGAAGGGAAAAAGGTGAAGGCAGTCACTAGGAGTGGAAGAGTGGCCCCAAAGATTGAAAATCAACTAGCTTCTACTATAGTGCCTACAAAAAAGGAAGTTGATAGTGACCAGATAATTAAATAATTGAAGAAGATGCAAGCATAAATTTCTATTTGGGATTTGTTGAGATGGTCTCCCTCGCATAGGCAAAAGTTAATTGAAGCCTTGAGTGAATCTACTGTGGCCACTACTATTTCAACTTCTTAGCTATTGGATTTGGTTAAGGGAGGGACAAGAGAAAATGTTGTGTACTCTGATGCTGTCCTACCTATTGAAGGAAGAAACCACAATCGCCCTCTATACATCAAAGCCCAGGTGAATGGTAAGCACATGACGTGCGTGATAGTAGACGATGGTTCTTCTATTAATGTTTGTCCCTTAGTGGCAATTCCTACTTTTAGGCTAATTGAAAATATGTTGAGTAAGTTCGACCTAACCACTTTCGCCTATGACAAATCTAAAATGCAAGCTATTGGGATATTTAAGGCTTTAGTAAAAATGGGGCATATCGAAACTGAAGCTAAGTTTGTAGTGTTGCCTAATCCAGCCAACTTCTCTTGCTGCTAGGAAGGCTATGGTTTCATAAGTTGAGTGGGTTACCTTCCATGTTACATTAGATGATCAAGATCTCCCATAATGGTCAAGTGGTAACTATTAAGGCCGCAAGGGAGAATCATATGTCAATGCTTAAGATAGCCAAACAGCCCTTTAGTGGATTCTATGTATCAGTCATCAACGATGAAAAAGGTATGAGTAGTTTCGATGACAGCCCTTAAGTGATCAACATGCTTAAGAAGATAAATTTCCTGCCAAGTCTTGTTTAAGCAAGAACTCCCAAGGGCCTCAGACTGCTATAGCTGTTAAAGGTTAGAAAGACAAAAAAGGGTCATGCTTTATTTGTAATACCCTCATACCATTGTATAATATATGCGGTAATCAGATGTTAAAACTCATACATGAATCAGTACATGTTTTTTTAGCAATACCTGTAACCATACTTATAACATAATTTCCTATATAAACAACCGCATCTCAATAATTCACAAGCATACATCATATACTATAATCCTATGCCTATACAATTACTATACTTTCCGTATCTACATATAGATGCCCAATCTAACTCCTTTCTTGATCTTTATCCTGCTCTTGACTATCCTCGCCATATCGGCCACTTAAAATGTTAGTATCTTCATAACCTACGCATAGTCAACAAACTACGCGCTGAGCATCGAAATGCTCAGTGATGGATATGTATCCCAAACTTTCCATAATAAATCACATACAGATATAAATACACACTTGCATGCACTTATTCATACATACATTTATTTACACATACATACCTACTTGTATACATACATCCATATACATAGGCATACACACACGTATGCATACATTTATATACATAGGCATACATGCATGTATATATACATTCATATATGTATATACATACATCCCATGCATACTTATACATATGCATACATTACATGCATATATATACATATACATATACATACCCTACATACATACACATAGATATAAATATACATACCCTACATGCATACATATACATATACGTACATTACATGCATACCTATACATATACATACATTACATGCATACGTATACATATACATACCCTACATGCATACATGTACATATACATACCTTACATGAATATATATACATGTACATACAATATATGGATACATATACATTTACATACATTACATGCATACTTATATGTGTATATACATTACATGTATACATACATTACATGTATACTTATACGTGTAAATACGTTACATGCATACACATACATGTACATACATTTCATGCATACTTATACGTGTACATACATTACATGCATACTTATATATATATATTGCATGCTTACATATGCATATGCATACATTACATGCATACATATACATATACATACCTTACATGCATACATATACATATATTCTTTTACATGCATACATACTTATATACATACATTTACATACACATACATGTATGTTCACATAAGTGCATGCCCCTATACATGCATACATACTCGCATACATACATTCACATATACATTTGTATATATACATTCACATACATATATTTACATACATTCATAATCATATACATATATATTCACATATGTACATCTATATACATCTATTAATGTGAGTTGATTCATGCATATTTTATGAATGTTTTTTGTTAAGTAAATGTTTAGTATTAGTTAGGTTTTTATATGAAATATGGTGCCTTTTACATGTTTATGCTGTAAGTGTGTGTAGGTAGGAAAGGAAAAAGAATTAATGAAAAAAAACCAGAAACCAAGCAAAAGAAGAAGCTCTATCGCGAGCACAGTGGGAGTCATGAGCGCGACACAATAAGGCATCAAAGGAGGAGGTCAACATAGAAGAAGAAAGTTAACATTTAATATTCCATGTTCTGTCGTGAGTGCGACGACAAAGGGAATTATGGTGGTTACTTTTGAAAAGACACTTGAAGATTCATGTCATTCCATCAAGGGTTACCTACTTCTGGAGGGGCATTTTTTAAGGAAAAAAGGATTGAAATCCTATATATATTAACACAAGAAGCAGTTAATATATGCACACAAGTTGTGAAAAAGAACAAGAATATTTTTTCTATTTTTATTAGTATATTTTACTTAGTGTTTTAGAGAAAAAGACAAGAAAGGAGAAGGTTATCTACTTAAAGAGTGGAAAAGGGTTGAGAGATTTCTTTTTACTATCTCTTATCTATTGCTTCTTCTTGTGATTAGTAAATTATATTTTTCTTTAGGAACTTGGACAATGATATCTATATCTTATATGTTATTAGTAATATACTTAGCCTTATTTGTAGAATTCTTTATTAGTACTTTCTGCATGATTATTGAAAGTGAGAATATGATCGAGAGATGTATTCCCTCTTATAGCAATTAAAGATTCATTATTGAAATATTGCTTGAGAGATCAGAATATTAAAATAATTACTATAGGTTGGTAATTACTCTTAAAATAAGTGTATGTAATTAATTAACAATTAATAAGAATTAAGGGTTAAAATTACACATTCATGTTTTAAGAATAACTATTTCATTTCGAGAGAATGAATTAGGACATTAATCTAACTTGGTTTGCAATATAAGACTTAAAATTTAAAGTAAGAGAATAAATTCAAGTTCAATTTATATCTCAAAATATTAATCTTTGATTGTCTTCTTTGATTAATAATTTAGTAGGTATTTCTAAGCCCAATGTAGACTTTAGTTAATTTAGCAATACAACTTATGAACATTGTAAACAAGATTAAGAATTGAGTGCTAATGTGTAATTACTCATCCTTTCTCCGTGGGAATGATATCTTAAGTATTATAATCGGTGATTCGTGCGCTTATGGATTTAGCACTATACGTATACATATACGCATACATATCTATATACATATACATGGACATATACATATATACATACATATACATAGACATATACATATACATATATACATACACGCATACATATCTATATACATATAGATGGACATATACATATATACGCATACACATACATATCTTACGTATACATATACGTATACATATCTATATACATATACATGGACATATACATATATACATACATATACATACCTATACATATATACATACATGCATACACACTTACATATACATACATGATGGAATATGACATGGTATAAATGTGATGATAACGCAGTGGAAAAACAAAATTTTTTCATCATACATACCATACAAATCCAAAGCAAGAATCGAAACATGCAATTTTAGGGTTAAAAACTTACAACTTTGGATGCCTTTTAATCTTGAGTTTGGTGATGACCAACAACCGAGATGACTTTATCCACCTTAGATCTTGATCACCAATGCCAAGGAACAGCCTTTTACACCACTCCCTCTATTCTCACACACACAATTGCACCGTCGGCTTAAAATCGAGATTGCTAGCTCTCTTTTAAGGTATTGTGTAATGGCTATAGTTTGAAGCTATAAAACCTGATTTTGTACTTCTTTAGGTTGCTATTACTACCCAATAACACAAGAGAATGAGGAACAATCCTTTCTCCTTATGAAAAATTGGCCAAAACAATTTATGAGAGAGAGAGAGAGAAAAACACGCCAAAACCATAGAATTATTAGGGTTTCACGTTTTTTCTCCCTCAATATATATTCTTTTCATTTTCTTAAAAGATCAATCTAAAAACCACTACCTTAAGATAATTAATATTATCTAGAGATAATTAATTATAGCCTTTATCAGTTCTTTAAATTAAGAAATATATATTGATTAAAACTCCTTAAAATAATACATTTAATCCAAGATAATCCTTTTTGATTTAATCTAAGATAAATGTAAGACATAATAATTAACTAAATCACTTAATAAAAGAATTAATCATGTGCCGAAATTCCATTGACATTATCTTGGAATTTCAGCCACACCATTCAATTATCAAGTGAATTAATTTAATTAAAATCCTTTAGGCTTTAATACTCAATTAATTAAATTAACACAAGACATTTAATTAATTGAAATTAAACCTTATAGGCTGAATTTTTCTCTCTCATGGGCCAAGGTCCAATAACAATCTAATAACCCATTACACACATTAATTTGACTTTAATTAAAAGCCCAAATTAATGCCCAATACTTAATTTAAATATTTTAAGCCCAATGCTTTGTGTGCGATCCTATAGGTTCATTTAATGTTGGCAATGTATTAATAAATTAATTCAAAGGCTATATATATTCTCTAGCAAGATATTATAGCATTCCAAATTAAATGAAAATGCATATGGCATTTAGTGACCTAATGCAATTTTGCATAGTCCCTTACCCATAAATATCAGAATTAATATAAGGCATGGAACTAGTCATCCTTATATATATTAATTCTTTTCTTGAAATTCCAGTGACACTGAACTCTCAGATAAATAATGATTACTCATTATTTCATCTCGTTATGGCCATACACTTCTCAGTTCACTGATCAAGTGGCCGATGATATTTTCTCTCTTAATGAGAGGGGTAATCCCTTCACTTCTCTCATGCTCTCTAACATGAATCAATGCATACCCAATCATACCCATACTTGTCACTCTGTTATGAGCACGTTAGGTGTATGTCAAAGTACACAGTAATTCATAAAGAGTTTCATAGAGATTTCAGGTCTAAGAACTCCGATACAAAACTTGCATATGAGAAACACTTATGACTCGTACCATGTAGTGTTCTCATGAGCGGATCGTATCCAGATACCATGTTCTTTAACATGTATCTATGATCTCTGATTGACACTCTTGTCCTAATGATCCGTAAGATAGAACTTATAATATCAAAGAGAGCATACTAGTCTTAATTCATTATTATTCCCATAACAATGACTGACTAGGGATGTTTAGAACGAAGTCTCATTTGTTTCAAGGTCTTACAACCATGTGCCTCACACATGATAACTTAAACTGAAATGACATTCTTGGATAGTTTTATCAATTGACATGCACAGAAATACAAAAATAAAACAAATGCCTCATTTTATTAATTTCAAATGTTTTATTATAATGCATTGGGGCTAAGGCTTACACTAACAATACATGCATACTTGTTCATATTTACAAACATGCACACATAGTTATATTTACATACATTTCTTTGTTTCTTTGTATTGCTCCCAGTGATAGTCTAATAAAAATCCTAGACTGGATACACAGGACTGGGACCCTAAAATCCCACATGTGGGGTGACCTTAAAGGATCACAAATATGAACATGAACATGGTACTTGTAACTTGTGAACATATAACATAGGGTAGACCATTATTAGTCTACCGAACCGAATTGCCATGATCCGGACCGTGGTATAAGTGTCTCTATGGCTAGCCAACTATATCCTCAACTAGATTTACTATCAAACTACTATGGGCAATATTTCATGTTATGTATTTATATTTACTCTTTACGTATAATGTAAAGTCATCAAATAACAATTTAATTTATTGTAATAACCATAGTCATACTCTTCACATGCTTGCTCATTCGTACATAATATAAATATTATTCTTACAAGTCATACATACATGTATACATATATCGTACATATATATAATTAAACACAATTGACATGTTGATTCCTAAAATAACTAAATTACTATTTAATCCTTCAAATTTTCATCAATTTACAATTATGCCCCTTAATTTATTTAGCAAAGTGCCATTACTTATTTAATTAATAGAGTTAATTCAATATTTGTTCCTAATATTGCTATTTAGTCTGTAGACTTGCCAAATTACCATTAAGCCTTCAAATTATGGTAAATTACGAAAATACCCTTCAATTCATTTAATTTACCTAATTGCCACTAATTATACATTTTACACTACTAATTCCATATTCATTAGTAAAATTTCAATTTGATCCCTAAACTTTATTTCTTGCATAAATTCTCATTTAATACTTATTCCATTATTCATTTTTCTCTAATTTAACCTTTATTTCACTTAAACTATATTTTTCCTCAATATTTGGCAATATTATAATTTTACCCCTAAACTATTGATTCCTTTCATTTAAGCCATTTTTTCCATTCTAAATATGTCATTTTCCATTCTTTTTTATTTCTCTTTTGATCGCAATTAACTAATTGGTTAAGATTATTTTTATTTATGCAATAAATTCAATTTATTCCATTAAAATGCAATATTTTCACTATAACATAATGTAAAATTTAATTTATAAATATTCTACTAAATTTAAAAAATTTCAATTAAATTAGTATAGCATCAAATTACACTTATATTCAATTTATGACATTTCCTTCATAATTTAATCAAAATAAACCATCACAAACACACATAATCACACAAATCATACATGTACCTAATCAAAATCTCATACAAAAATTATAAAAATTAAGGGATAATGTATCCACTAACCTTAAATTTATCTCCTTCACACTTTAATCTATGATTTTCCCGCTTCCTTAATTCAATACAACCACATAAACATCATTTATACAACTTAATTTACCTATTAGGACCTTTGAATTAAATTAAAAACTCTAAATTCACTTACCTCAATTTTGATACCTAAGCTTTAATCCTTGATTTCTCCCACTTCTACGACTTAAATTGAAGAGTAGAATATGTTATAATGTTATAGAGGGGTTGGAATATAATAAAGAAGCATGGATTTGGAGAGAGAGACTTGAAGAAAATTAAAGAAAGAACTAGAGAAAATTTGGCCAAGAAGAAGACCTAAGAAAGACGGTGAAGGGACTTCTAGAATTTCTAAAGTTCCTTGGCCTATTTATACTTGGGTTAATGGACTGGGCCAGTTCAACCAAAGTGGTTGGACCTAACTTAAGCCCAAATTAAACTTTAAGCCCATTTTGCATACTAAAATTATTCCTCTCTCTTTCAAAGCTCAATTTCACTCAAAATTAATTCTATAATTCTTGAAATAATATATTAAGACTCCATGCAAAATTTTGGCTTAATCAGAGTTCATGTTTGGTCCAGTTCGCTCAAATCGGTCCGATCAACAAATTTTCGGTGTTATCGAAAAATCACTTTTCACTACCAGATAATTATAAATACTTATTAGAGATCAACTAGAAATTCTTGTAACTTTTAAAGATTCTTTGCTATTTTTAAAATATCGGTGAAACCCACAATCAACCGATTACTATTTAAATCGAAATTATTATTTTTCACTTACTTTTTGAGTTCAAACCTTCTTAAAAATACTTCCTTAACCCTTAAAATATATTCATTAGGTCCCATGAATATTTTTGAGTCAATCAAAAATTATTTCTCGATCTAGTTTACTTTTACCAGCACGATAATCCATTTTTCAAAGTCACTGAAAAATTAATTTTTCATTACCATATGATTCTACATCTCATTTAATGTAAATTTGAAAATTCTAGTCATTTTTATAGGTCATTTGCTATTTTTAAAGTCCAAGTCAACTTTCAGTCAACCCGAGCATTGTTTGAAATGAAACCATAAAATTTCTTATTTTCGACTTTTGAGAACCTATTTGACCTCATTTTCATTCCAAATTACACCCACATGCTCCTACTAACTTGGTCTTTCCATTAATCAAATAAAATATTTTTTAACTCTGAAAAATACTATTCTTCCCGATGTCACAGTTCACCATTAGAAAATACTATTTTTGACTAGCTCGGTATTTGGACCATTATAATTCTCCGCTACTAATAAAAATTTCATCCTTGAAATTTCCTTTCATGTCACAACTATAGTGACATCTTTTAAATTGGAAAATCTCCCAGTGGAGAAAATCAGTTCAGATAACTTATCCCAACTACATTCCAATAAATGTCATGTTATTTAGTCCTTACCATCTAATGACTCAACTATTTTCATGTCCTTTTTACACTTATAATCACTTTTGGTATTAAGATCTACACATGGCATGGATACATAATACGTCATCCTCCATTATATTGTTCCGATCTTAGGACCATTTAAACCGTGCTTTGATACCACTAAATGTAATACCTTCATACCGTTGTATAGTATATGCGGTAATCGAATGTTAAAACACATAAATGAATCAATACATTTTTTTAGCAATACCTGCAACCATACTTATAATATAATTTCCTACATAAATAACTGCATCTCAATAATTCACAAGCATACATCATATACTATAATCCCGTGCCTATACAATTACTATACTTTCTGTATCTACATATACATGCCAAATCTAACTCCTTTCTTGATCTTTATCCTGCTCTTGACTATCCTTGCCATACCGGCCACTTGAAATATTAGTATCTTCATAACCTGTGTGCAGTTAACAAACTATACGCAGAGCATCGAAACGTTCAATAGTGGATACATATCCTAAACTTTCCATAATAAATCATATACACACATACATAAACACTTGCATGCAATTATTCATACATACATTCATTTACACATACATACCTACTTACATACATACATCCATATACATAGGCATACATACAAGCATACAAACATTCATATACATAGGCATATAAACGCGCATATATACATTCATATACGTATATACATACATCCCTTGCATACTTATACATATGCATACATTACATGCCTACATATACATATACATACCCTACATACATACACATACATATAAATATACATACCCTACATGCATGCATATACATATACGTACATTGCATGCATACCTATACATATACATATATTACATGCATATGTATACATATACATACCCTACATGCATAAATGTACATATACATACCATACATGCATACATAAACATATACATACATTACATGCATACACATACATGTACATACATTACATGTATACTTATATGTGTACATACATTACATGCATACACATACGTGTACATACATTACATGCATACACATACGTGTACATACATTACATGCATACTTTTACGTGTACATACGTTACATGCATACACATATATGTACATACATTACATGCATACTTATATGTGTACATACGTTACATGCATACACATATATGTACATACATTACATGCATACTTATATATATATACATACATTACATGCTTACATATGCATATGCATACATTACATGCATACATATACTTATACATACCTTTACATACATACATATACATATATTCTTTTATATGCATACATACTTATATACATACATTTACATACACATGCATGCATATTCACATACATGCATCCTCCTATACACGCATACATACTCGCATATATACATTCACATATACATATGTATATATACATTCACGTACATATATTTACATACATTCATAATCATATACATACATATTTACATACGTACATCTATATACATCTATACGTATACATATATGTTAGTGGTTATGCCCTAGGCCAAACATTAGGCCCTTTATATAATGTCACATTTTATTTTATAAAATTGGGTTCTCTTCATGTTATTATACTGTTGGCATGTTACATTATAATAATGTTTGTAAATAACAATCTAATGTTATTTTGACTATCCCTAGTCATATGAATAATGACAAATAAATACTAGTATAAGTTTGATTGATAATCAAGGGATTATAACATGTTCTATTAGGTTAAAATCGAATTATCGATATTCATATTATTTGGATAGTCATAAGGTCTTGCTAGAGGCCTCTTATGACTTATGGGCCTGTGATAGAATTGGGGCCCACTCCCAATATAATATGAACCTATTAGATCGCACATATAGAATGTGATGAATGGATTAAAGGTTAATTCGGGCATTTCAAATTTTATTTTATGATAAATTAAAATTCAAAATACATAAAAAATATTTAAGATTAATATTATTATCATTCTTATTTTAAATAAGAAATAAGGTATTTCTTATTTTAATAAGAAAAGTGGGCCCAAAGTTTTCTTTCTCTTAATTAGGGTTAGGTTAACTATATATATATATATATATATATATATATATATATATATATATATATATATATATATATATATATATATATATATATATAGTGATGTATATATAAAACCCTAATTAAGCATTAAGAGAGAGTTGTAACTACCACAAAAGAGAGAAACCAAAAGGAAAATCGCTTTTCTTCTGTAATCTCAAAAGAGAGAGAAAAAAACCCTAGTCGCCAAAGAAGGGAGCCAGCACCTCAAGCGATTCTCTTCATTGCATTTGCGTGTAGTTACCAGTAGAGGGTCTCATTTCATATGAAGTTGCACCTACAGTTCAATTTATCTGTGCTTTAAGAGGTTGGTAATTGTTAAACTTCTATTTCTATTGAATCAATTGGATCGCTTGGATCCATGGTGGTTTTCCTTTCTCGCTACAAAATTTTAACTTTAGTATTCCGAAACCCAACAAAAGATAACAACACGATAAAATGACAATAACAACAACGAGGCAATTAAAAATGATACGATAAGATAATAAGATAAAATAAAAAAAAGAATAAATCAGCCATAATTGACCAAAATGATAAGGTAAAAATAACAAGTCTAAATTTAATAAACAAGACACTAATATTACACCTTTTTTCATAGGTGCCAAAGCCTTCTCAAGAGGTGCACATATTTCACGCTCCATAAAACTTATAGTAGACATATTGTTTGCTTATGGAATGGAGAAATTTATTGATGATACCCACACTAAACTAGATTAGAAGGGTAAAGTATTTGTGAATGGGGAATGGATAGGAATTGGTGATGATTCTTCTTCCTTGGTTATAGCTCTAAGACACATATGAAGCCATGAGAAGTTACCTGAATAGGTTGAAATCAAAAGAGATACACAACAAAGAAAAGTGCAGATATTTTTTTAACTCTAGAAGGATTTAAGAGAGGTGGTCAGAAGTCACCCCTACCTCCTTTAGACAAAGGAATTATTTAACTAATGAGACACTTCATTAGTAAATGATCCATATGGCTGAAGAAAAAGTGAGACTTCACCAATGATTGATCCACATTGATGAAGACAAAGTGAGACTTCACCAATGATTGATTCACATGGCTGAAGACAAAAGTGAGACTTCACTAATGATTAGTCCGCATGGTTGAAGACAAAGTGAGGGACCTCATCCACAATTAGTTTACATGGCTGAAGCCAAGATCATAGTATAAAACTAAAGCACACTGAAGGAGGGATAGTCTAGAATGTCATTTTAACCTTAAATGATGAGGAAAAGAATTATGTTACAGTATCTCCAAGGTAGATCTACACATATAAAGAAAGCTTTTGAGCTTATGCTATCAATAACTCCTCACAAATATATATTTGCCAGAGTGTTTTCAATAAGAATATTGATTCAAGAGGGGGTAGACATACCTACAGATGGCATCAACCACCATAGTAAGGTTAAACATACCGATAGATTGTGTCAACCAATCCACAATCTTATCTAATTCTATATGCCGATAAACTGGTGCTAATTAGAAACAACAACTCGTCTTGATTCTATATGTTGACAAGCTAACACTAATCAGACGGTTAAACCAAGGATTGACACATTAACAAATTGGTGGTAACTACCCAACCAAGGGTTAGCACATCTACAAACTAATAGTAACTACCCAACAAAGGTTTAACACATCGATAAACTGATGGTAACTACCCAACTAAGGGTTAATACATCAACAAGTTGACAATAACTACACAATCAAAGGACTCATTATCCTAAATGGTGTGTCTCTTAAAATAATCAATCAGAGATTTACTACCTTAAGTACACGTCTTTGTCCTTTTACTTTGAATTTTGGCTTACTTTGGCACTGGTATACTAGTTTCTAAAAATTAGGGGCAATTGTAGACACCGTGACTTGAGAAGTGTACATTAGGATTACCCAATGATCAGGAAATAATAAATTTCTAATAGATAACACAAATTTCAAAGCTCCAATCTTGATTCCTATGACTTACAATTGTTTTTTATGGGTTTTTGACTTGATTTTCCAAAAGTTAAAGAAAATTTTCATAAAAAACCTTTATTTTGGTCATTTGGCAGTGATAAATGGAAGTTTACCAGGGAGAGGCAGCTGTTTGTGACTGGCCTCTTCAATTCAAGGTCAAATTATGGGCATTTATGTAAATTCTAGGAATAGTGTGAAGGACGGCCATCTATCATTGACAAACGCCCATCTGTGGGGTTATTTCTAAATTTTTCATGTTTTTCAGTTTTGAAAAGTTTGGATTTGGATTAGATTCTAAAAATCTGATCAGTTTTAAATTTTAGGGGTTGGATCTCCCTCTTTTAAAGAGTTAGAGTTGGAGTTAACCGCCAACTCTTTGTGAGATATTTAAAGAAAATAAAATTAGGGTTTGGGGGATTCTCACACTTTGGAAAAAGGCAGACATCTTTGAGGAAGAAAAACTTAATTCTCTATTCTTAGAAGCTGCAACAAAAAAATAATTCTTAAAAACCAAAACATATATTTCTTTGTTGAACGTGGGAATCAAAGATTGATGCTTTAGAGCATGCTTTTTAGAGTCACATAATCCGATTTCTTGAGGGTAATATTCTAGACCTTAGTCTATTTCTCTCTCCAGACCCTATGTCATGATCATGTAGATTAGGTCCTTATTTCCATCTTCTTGACAATTTCATGTTGTTTAATGTGCATTTATAATGTTTGTGTGATGCCATGATAATACGATGATTATTTAGGCATGTAAAATGATATTTTAGTGTCTATTTTATGCATGCCTCATTATTGATGGTTTATGGAGTTATTTGATTTAGTTTATGTATTTTTGCATAATTAGGTTGTTTTAGTATGATTTAAGATGTGTTTTATTGTTATTTCATAGTTTGGCATGATTTAAGGGCTTAGAAATGCATGTGTAAGGCTTAAAAGTAATTTACATTGTTTTAGGTCAAATTTTAGCCTTTTGTTTCTATTCTTCGAGTGATACAGGAGAAAAGGCATCACAAATGGCCGTCTATTAGCATGATAGACGGGACATTACGATGCCTCTTTCTCGTCCTGTCCCACACTATTTCTTGGGCATCCGTCCCTTTGTCTTAAGGCTTCTATGGCTTTAGTTTTCTTATTTTGATCATGTTTTAATGCTTTTTATGCCATTTTAGGTTACTTTTAATGTTTAAACTCATGTTAGATGCATTTTTATTCCTGTAGATATGTTTTGTATTATGTGCTCACATATCTATTTATTTTTCATGCTATTTTGTGATTATTTTTAGTTCCTTTAACATTTAATCTCTTTTAATATACTAATTAATTTGTTTTTTGTATTTTTGTGTGAGCCAATTATTTTATGCTTTTTTCGAAAGTTTATGGGGAGATGATCTTGTCTTGGAGGTCTTCATTTATTAGTTCTTCCTTATCCTTCATATTCCTTTTATTTTTGCATTTAATTTTGTGCTTTATTTTATGTTATTTCATTTTATTCATTACTTTATTTAAATTACCTAGTTTTAATGTCCTATTTTATTTTGGAAGTATTCATTTTGGGAGTTGTAATAATTTAGTAAAAAAGGAGTTTTTGGCACGTTAATGATAAAAGAAAGTCATGTAAATATTTTATGTATTTAATTAACTTGTGGTTTTTAACAAAATGGACCAATATCCAATTTTTATCCCAAAATCACACAATAAAAGGAGAGTCTTGTTTTCTTCAAAATTGGGATCAATTATCCCAAGTTTTAATAAAATTAATAAAGATTCTTCATTCCTTTTGTAAATATGTATGTGGGAACCAATGTTCCCCAATTTATTGAATATCACATTTTACGCATGACATTTTATCTGTTTCCTTTCCTTTGGATGATTTGCTTATGTAATAATTAAGTAGTGGACTTATTTGCTTTATTTATTGCTTTTACTTATTTGATAGGCGTGTTTATTTACTTTCTTTGCAATGCATCATACGAGAAGGGAGGTAGTGGGCTAACAATAAAAACTTAATTATAAGCAACACCTAACCAAGATGCGAAGTAAAAGTGATGTCCTGAACACCATTCTCTATTTTGATAATGTATTTGCTATAAATTATAAATGATTCCAGAATTGCGGTCTTGGATTGATGGTTTATGCATTGTTTAATTCAAAAATAGTTGAGAAATAGATGGGTAATAGGTTAATTAGCTTCGAAATGGGAAATTAATCTATACTTAGGAGTTTAGACTCGTGCTTAGATTAGTTGACTAATTGGCTCCAGAACGGGAGATTAGTTGATTAGAGTACTTTTATTTGGAATGGTGATTTAGGTTTAGATGGATTATTCACATTTAGATCATATAAATTTTATGTTAAAATTAATTCAATTGGGTATGGGGGGATTAGACTACCTTGGCAACAGTTTTAGTAATTGATTAACCTTTAATTCTTTTATTTGTTTTCTTAACTCCTTTAATTAGAAATTTTGTTAGTAGATTTAATTATCTTTATTTGTTTAATTACTTGTTTAAAAATGTAGAAAATTCATCAAAAATTGGGAAAATTCTTTAGCATACTTGCATTAATCATTTTGCTTGCGAATCCAATCCCTTGGGTATGATAATTTGGGGTCTTAAGTGTACTTTTTCTTATATTACTTAGCCGATTCAGTGTACTTTCTGAGTTCCAGTCATGATGCAAGAGGTAAATATATTTTCCTTTTATTTGATTGATATAATTAGTTATATCTAATTTATTGTACATGAAATCCATCGGTACTACATTAATACAAAGTTGAGTAAAAGTAGAAAATAAAAGTATAATGTTTAAATATTTTTTAATTTGAATTCTAGAGGATTAATAATGAATATATTAAAACAAAAATAATAAATATTTTAATTATTCAAATTCATAAAATAACAAGAAAATTAACGAGGGATAAGAAAAAAATCGAAAATATGGTTAACTGTAAAATCGGTCCGAAATCGAATCGATTTTTATGGTTAGCCGATCCGATGGACTCGATTATGGTTCTTAATTTTTATATTTTTGGTTAATGGTTACGGTTTAAGTTTTTAGGTACCGGTTAACTGTTAGTCAATGGTTAACCGGTTTATATATATATATATATATATATATATATATATATATATATATATATATATATATATATATATATATATATATATATATATATTTTATATCTTCAATTTTTTCTTTTTTTCTCTAAAATTTACATAAAATAATATTTTGAAATATATTTAAATTATATTTTTATTTTTATATCTTAATTTATATTATGTCATTCTCTTTAATTATATAGTAATATTTATATATAGTATACGATTAACTTTTTTATATATTATTTTTTATATTAAATTAAATTTATATTATGGCATTCTATTTAGTTATATAGTAATATTTATATATAGTATCCGATTAACTTTTATATATATTATTTTTTTATCATATATTGGTGTTCATATTTTATTTAATAGCATGTAATTATATTTTCTTATATTTTAGAGTTTATGTTATAAAATTTAATATTATTCAAAATTTTATTTAACTTAAAATCAAACATATTCTAATTTTCAACAAATATCAAATCTATTTTATAATATCAGCTATTAATCTATATAACATGAATTTTGACTAGTAAATTATATTTGTTTCGTAATTTTTATATTAAATTACTTTACATATTTGAAATTGAATTGAATTTTATCTAATTTTTTAAATAATTTTATGTTATAAATTTTAATGGTTAACCAAAAAATATTGGTTAAGCAAATCGAAAAATCAAAATCGATGGACTGGTTAACTGGATGTAACAGACTAGTTAATGGTTAGTGATTTTAAAAAACCGATATTAATAGAATGGTTAATTTTTTTGCTAATGGACCGGTTAACCGTCCATGCTCATCCCTAAAATTAGGAATTTGCAAAAAAAACCAAAAATATGGTTAACCGTAAAATCGATCCGAAATCGAATCGATTTTTATGGTTAACTGATCCAATAGATTCGGTTTGATTTTTAATTTTTATATTTTTGATTAATGGTTACGGTGTAGGTTTTTAGGTACTGGTTAACCATTAGTCAACGGTTAACCGGTTCATATATATATATATATCTTCAATTTTTTCTCTCTCTCTAAAATTTACATAAAATAATATCTTAAAATATATTTAAATTATATTTTTATTTTTATACCTTAATTTATATTATGTCATTCTCTTTAATTATATAGTAATATTTATATATAGTATACGATTAACTTTTATATATATTATTTTTTATATTAAATTAAATTTATATTATGTCATTCTCTTTAGTTATATAGTAATATTTATATATAATATCCGATTAACTTTTATATATATTATTTTGTTATCATATATTGGTGTTCATATTTTACTTAATAACATGAATTGTATTTTCTAATATTTTAGAGTTTATGTTATAACATTTAATATTATTCAAAATTTTATTTAACTTAAAATAAAAAATATTCTAATTTTCAGCAAATATCAAATCTATTTTATAATATCATATATTAATCTATATAACATGAATTTTGACTAGTAAATTATATTTGTTTCGTAATTTTTATATTAAATTAATTTACACATTTGAAATTAAATTGAACTTTGTATAATTTTTTTTAATAATTTTATGTTATAAATTTTAATGGTTAACCGAAAAATATTGGTTAATCAAACCGAAAAACCAAAATCGATGGACTGATTAACTGAATGCAACAAACTGATTAATAGTTAGTGATTTTAAAAAACCGATATTAATAGGCCAGTTAATTTTTTTGCTAATGGACCGGTTAACCGGTCCATGCTCATCTCTATCTAAAATTAACTATCTCAAAAAAATAAAAATTCCTAAAACCTTTCCAAGAGTTTCACCTTAATTATAGATATAGATAGAGATTAGAGATAACTAAAAAAATTAATGTTTTGAAGCAATTCACAATTAAAAATCTTATTATTTAAATTCGACTCTAACATTTTAGGAGCATTTCAATTGCGTCCATCCTTCAATAATTTCATTAAAATTAATGAAAATATAATATTTTTCCTAAAAAAATGAAGATACAACATTTTTAGCTTTTATTTTCAATATTTAGTTTATTCAAAAATTAATAATAAGTTTCTCTTATAAATAATTCAATAGGATTTTTTTTGGTAATATTGTTACTTTTATCCAAATATAAAATAATTTTAGATTTTTATCACTATTCATGTAAAGAGTACGTTTTTTACGAAAATTTGAATTAAAGCATAAATATAACATACTAACTTTAAAAGTCAATAAAATTTTAAATTAAAAAAACAAACAATAAACTTTCATTTTAAAATATTTTTTTTATAAAATCAAATACTTTTTATTTTTAAAAATATATCAAATATTTTTTATTTTTGAAAACAACTTTTGTTTTATATAATCTAACAAATTAAATTAAAATAAAATTGTAATTGAAAAATATTGAATTTAAATCTTAAATATAATTTTTTATATTATTTAACTTTTTAAAAATATTATTTAACGTTTTAAAAATAATGTTTTATGAGATTCAAGTTAATGTAATAAAATATTAATGATTTTATGCAAAATATTCAAACATATTCTACAAATAATTTTATATTTTTGAGACTATTATTTTTCTATTTAAAATTTGAATTAAATATTTATTATTATGATTTTATTTTTAGTTGGAAAAGGTTAAAAAGCGACTCAATTTAATTCTAAAAATAATTAGAATTTATCATTAATTGATTTTTTCAATAATTTTAATAGAATTAGGAACAAAAAGATTCAATTGAAATGCTTCTAAAATGTTAAAAAATCCATTTATTATGTTTTAAAATTTAAATGATAGAATTTCAATTATGAATCGGTATAAACGTTAAGAATCTTTTTAGCTATCTCTTAAATTTATGCACACTAATTTTTATAAAAAGAGAAAAAATAAATAAATTGGGACTGCCCCGCACCATGTACGTGGGTTCGCCCCTTTAGTATTTTGCTTTGAGCAGAGATAAAAACATGTACAATCAATCTTAGCACTGATCAAATAAGAGTATGAGACAATGATCCTAATCGTAAGCTTAATGATATGTTACCTAAAGATCAAAGAAACAGAAAATTTTCAGCGGCAATTGCTGTTGAGTTTAAGACGTTTTATTATTCAATATTCAATTGAAAATATAATATAAATAATAAATTCATATATAAAGAAAAATAAATTAGTTACTTGTTCTATTCATAAATAATGGTCAATCTTATTTACAATTAAGTGCTGATCCACAAAAATATAGTATTAATATTTTGATATTGTATTCCTATTATGCCCCTACAGTAAAATACTAATGGAGTAAATAATAAATTGTTTCTTTTCTTTTAAAGACAAGTTAGTAAAATACTATATAACAATCGAGTTTCTTAGTATTAATGAAATAGAAAAATGGATACTTAACAGTAAATAGAAAATACATACGTAATTGTGGTAATCTTTCCCACAGTCATAAACCTTGTCAGTTGATGACATAAATAGACTAGCCTTGTTAGAATGCCAAATAATCATCTTTGATGAAAGAAGCATTTCTGTGACCTGATGCCTGGCTACATCGATGAAGTGAATTTCAACCCCTTCGTTGGCATGCCCTGTTCCGATCTGCTATGGAAATAAAGTGCTGGCGGACTGGGAAGTGGTGGAGTAACGGAATAATTACTAAGCATAAGAACTACTGTTGCCATTGTTGGGCTCTCAGCTGGATCTTCCTGAAGACACAACAAACCAATTTTACTAACGAAAATTGTAAAACAAATTCATTGAATATAGATTAAATGAATTAAAAAATAAAATGCGTCAGTTTTAAATTTATTTAATGGATATTGAATTAGATTGAATTTAATTGAAAAATAAAATGATTTAATTTTAGGTTGACTCCGTGGACTGATTTGATTGAAATTTTGGGTTTGAGTTAATTTTGCTAGTTTTAGAACTGATTAACTAATCCACAACCTATTTTTTAAATTCAGTTTATTAATATAAAGTTGTTGAAAGCAATATTCAAGTCTATTATTGTTAAATTTATTCCATTTAGTTAATATATTAATCAATTAATTGTTAAATTCATTTAGCAATATTCCATTAACTTTATATCACTAAATACAATAAATATATTAATCAATTAATTGTTAAATTCATTTAGTTAATTATTAAAAAAATTCATCTCATACAATTACCCTATAAAGTATAGAACAAAAAAAATATCCATCAATAAGATTAAAAATATAAATTTTAGATTTAAACATAAAATTACGAACTATAAATAAAATTACAAGTTATAAAAATTTCATATCAATACAATTGAAAAAAAAAATTATGTAAAAGGTCTAAATTATCAATCATAAATATTGAAAAAAGTGTTAAATATTGGAAAATGTGTAAAATTGGTTCGGTAGGGTTTCCAGTATTTGATCTTCAATTGATAATGAATTATCAACCACAATGCAGATAGGTATAATGGGGTTGATAGGGTTTTCACTGTTTATATTTTATTTGATAATGAATTATCAAATGGATTTTATTTGATAAAGCTTTTTAAGAAACTGATTTTTTTTTTTACAAAAAAAGATGCTGCACGTACTACTTCACAAAGCTTAATTGTTTTTTTTTTTTTTTCAAAGAACGACAAGTGTTATATTGTTATAATTTTTTAAGGCAAAAACCAGATATTGCAAATTCAAACTTGGGAAGCATACAAGAAAAATTCATATTTATTAATGTTATCTCTGACATATTGAATGAACATTTCTCTCACTGACACTTTGTAAAACTCCATATACACCCTAGAATTAATGCGTCATGTTTAGGGTAAATTAGCAAGTGAACAATAAAGGATTAAGCAAGTTAAAGAGTAGTTAAGTGCATAAAAGAGCAATAATTGAAGGGCAATTTGGTCATATATAAATGCATAGATAAATATAGACTATATACTAATACGTAAATGAAATGAAATTACATGCTAATGTGTGAATTAAAGAAGAATAGGGGTTGAATCATAATTATCAAAAGATAAAACGTAGGGACCAATAAGATTTGAGCAAGTGTAATTCTCTTGAAAGTTAAAGAAATTGCATTAAAGGAGAAAGGGAAGGTTGGCCAGCTCATTTAGAGGCAGGAATTCAAAATTTCTCACCTCATTTTCTCTCTAAAATCACACACTCAAATTGTATGCTTAGAAAGATTTAAGAAAACAGAAGGAAAACTTGTATAGTTTAAGCAAGATTACTGTAAGTTTATATAAGGTTTTTACTCTCTTTTCATCTTTTTCTTGCTCCACATATGAGAAGTTAGAAATATTGGGATAAAAATAGAATTGATGTGAATTTAGGTTGTTTTTTAGTGGAAAAGGCAACAAAAATAAAGGGAAAGAAAAAGAAAGAAGCTAGAGGAGCATTTTGGCCATTTTAAGAGGTATGATTAACCTTTAATTTTTGTTTATGTGGATGATGTTTTGGTATGAATTGAATTGGTATAAGTATTGTAAAGGATGTAAAATGGATGTTTATGGGTTGAATTAAAGTTAAATTGCTTGTTTAAGCTTGGAAAAGCCATAAAGAATTTTAGGGGAAATTTTGTTTTGGTGACAAATTTGGGAACCCTTAATAGTTCTACTTATTTTGGCAATATTGTGGACTATACACTACAAGAAAATATCAAAATAGCAACAAAATTATTTTTGTTGCTAATTTAGCAATCGAATTTGTATTCCGTTGCTAATTAGCAATGGAAATTCAATTCCGTTGCTAAATTTGGTTTAATTTTTTTTATATTTAGCAACGAAATAAAAAATGGTAGTATTCCGTTGCTAAAAAAGGAGGAAAATTTTAGCGCCAAAATAAAGCTACGAAAAATAGCAATGAAAATCTATAACCGTTGCTAAATATGGCGCCATTAGATGGCGGAAAAATTTTGGAACGAAATTTAGCAACGAAAACAAAATCCGTTGCTAAAATAGCAACGGAATATAAATTCGGTTGCTAAAATAGCAACGGAACATAAATTTCATTGCTATTTAGCAATAGAATTTCCCTTCTGTTGCTATTTTAGCAACCGAATTTGATTTCTGTTGCTAAATTTTATTTTTAATTAAAAATATCAACAAAATTGGATTTTCGTTGCTAATTTTCATTTTCAATTACTAAAATAGCAATGGAAGTGAAATTTCGTTGCTAAATAGCAACGGAAGTGAAATTTCGTTGCTAAATAGCAACGGAATTTAAATTCCGTTGCTAATTAGCTGTAATAATTTTCTTGTAATATATCAACAAAATGTTATTTCGGTTGCTATTTTTGCAACGGAAAACACATTCCATTGCTAATTAGCAACAAAAATCATTTTCGGTTGCTATTTTAGGGGCATTTAAGTATTTTGGAAATTGGAAATATTTATTTCTAACCAAGCTTGTTCACATGTTATAATCTTAGACTTTGCTTTTGGCCTTTAACATCTACTTTTGGTTGATGGTTTTCCAGGTTAAGCCATGGATAAAAACTAGTCTTGGTCAAGGTTCAGGAGTTACAAAATATTTGTTCCATAGGTCTGTCACAATTTAACTTATGTACTTCTAATATAGTAGTTATGGTAGATGCACAATACATAATTCTAATGGTCATTTCTATAGTGGCCTACAGCAGTACTTGAACTAGCTAGGCTTTCACATTGTCGGTTATGGCTGCACAACTTGTATTGGGAATTCAGGAGAGCTTGATCCTTCTGTTGCTTCTGCCATTTTTGATAATGGTATGCTAGAATGCCTTCCATATAATGTTTTAGAACTTGGTCTTATCCACTTCCACAACCAGTTTTAGAATTTGGACCAATTATTAAATATTTTAAGTATGTTCTCCAGCTAATTTTTTGGAGTTCTTTGGACCGTATTATGCTCCAGGATATTTTAGGTGATTAATTTTTCTTTCTTCATTTTTAATTTAATGATTTAGATTTTAGTACTTTATTATTGATTTAAGTACAAGATTATGTGAATGCCTTTCTTTTCATTTGGTGTTTATTTAGCACCTTTCATGAATTCTATTACAGTTATATGTAACAAAAAACTTGCTCATGCTGCTGTCAATTTGAGAAAATACTTGTGGCTTGTCAGGTGGTGGTTTCTTATTTAAATGTGAGGTATTTGTTTTAGAAAGTAAAGCAAATTGTTCTAATATCCTTTTTATCTAGGAAGATTTCAAAAATTTAAGCATTTATGTTCTCTTTTCATATTCCTGTCTAGCTTGGCCCTTTGTTTTCAATTCCAACTAGTTTAAATTTTGTTGTTTGTATCTGGAAAATTTTTATATTCAGATATGAATTAGAACAGTTGTTCTATTTTTTACTTAATGGATGCTATAAGGTCTTTATCCTCTTTTAATTGTAATAAAATCATGAGATGATATCATTATATGCAGAGAATTCCATTCTCATAGAACATGGTAAAAGCATTTAATGTGATTTATGGCTCAAATTTTAATGTACTAAATGAGCAGGTAACTTAGCAGCATATCATTTTGTTGGTTATGATTTCTTATATTTCGCGAAGGCATTTTGATTTAGAAATGTTATTCTTTTAATGGGAATCTAAAATTCAAAGATTGCTGCTTGAATAAAGAGATTTCCTTTCACTGAGTGAAGGACATGAAAATCTATTTTCTCATATCATGCTTTTATCTATCTAGACTGTTTGAGTAAATGATTTTTTGGTGTGAATTTTTTAATTCTTTTACTGCTTTGATTTTATGGTGTGAATTGTTTGGTTTTGAATCTTCAAGTAGAGAGGTATTTTGAATTTTTTTTTCATGTTTTTGCTTATCAATTGTAATAATTATGGAATGAGTGCTCACAACCTGCGAGTCCATTTTAAAATATGATCTTTTGTCTTAATTGTTTGGCTTCAAAATGTTCAAATTTCTCAGCAATCTAGTTTTACTCTACCATAGTGCTATGATATATATTCCATTTGAGTTTTTTTAATCAGATGGAGATAATTCTGAAAGTGTTTCTGGTGCTGGACGTGAGGCTGATGGAACTTTCAAACCAAAAAAATTCCTGAAGCATCAAAATGCATGAATCATAACCATCTTTTATCAGGTAAAATAGCTAGTAAAACTTGAGTTAATACGGACTTGCATTGGTTTGTTTGGTTCCAATATTGATACTTTGGTTTTGATTATATGTTTATGTTCCTTGTTATATTTGGTCAAGCATGTTTATGATTGGAATATTACTTGTAGGAAACAGGTTGATCCTGAAACAACAAACTACTTTGCAGAAATTTCAAATCATTTTGAAAGAAGTGGAGTGGACTTTGAGGAGCGATCAGTAATTTGTACTAATGCTCTTGAAGAGGCTAGCGGGAAAGAATTTGATCTGGCAACTGGTTATATTATAAGCCATACTTTGCAAACTCTCCTGGAGGGCTGTGATGTGGACCACCTTTGTGGTTTCCTTCGAGGCTGTTCAAAGGTTTTCCCTTTAATTGCAATGAATAGATCTGGTTCTCACATTGCTAAGACAGCACTCAAGTCATTAGCCATGCATCTTCAGGACAACGAGGCATATTCTGTTATTGAAGAGACATTGGCTATTATATGCAAGGTATACATAGCTGAATTTTTATTTTATTATTCTGTCAAGAAGATAGCTTTTTGGATTATGTTTTGTACAAGAAAAGTTGCATGAATCTTTAGGAGTTCATTTATTATTTTTAGAGTACTAAAGAAAGGTCTGTGCTTAAGAATTACGTGATTTCTCATTTTATTTATTGTTCATTTGATCATATTGTGATCCCTTATAGGTGATTATTGCCAATCATGTGGATATGATGTGTAACTGTTATGGATCTCATGTACTCCATAGTCTTCTTTGTCTTTGTGGGGGAGCACCATTAGCATCAGCATCAGCATTTCTATTACGGTTCAATTTTGTTTTATTTTGTAACGTGATTAACAAAACATCATTTTGAATCTAGACCTAGACATCAAAAAGACTACTAATTTCATTCCATTCTTGCTAGAAACTTTTGTTCAGATAAAGGAAAAAAAAACCTATAAGGTGTTAGGATTGTATGTCCATTGCCTTTGGTTATTTGGAACTGAAATATTTTGAGGGAGGTTTTACATTTGTTGAGACATTAGAAAATAGAGGAGTTTTTGAAAGCAAATTTTAGGGGTTTCTGGTATGATATTTCTATGTTTATAATGATGTCAAATAGGAACAACATGTGTGTTTTTTTGTATAAACAATTAATAATATTTTAGTGACGGAATAGTGATGAAAAGTTCAATGCAATTTTTTTATACTATTGGTTAAAAATAGCAACGAAAATAGTAATTTCGTTGCTGAAAATAGCAACGAAATTGTAATTCCGTTGTTGAAAATAGCAACGAAAATTAATTTTCATTGCTATTTTTAACCAATTAAGCGAATCTTACATTGGTTGACATTTGCAATGGAATTCAAATTCCGTTGCTAAATTTAGCAACGAAAATGATATTTCGTTGCTAAAAATAGCAACTGTCAAATTTGCAACTGATTTTTTTGTTGCTAATTTTGATTAGCAACGAAAAATCAACAATTTTTGTTGCTATTTCAGAATTTTCTTATAGTGATAGAAGTTGGAATTGAGTATTTTAATTGCATATGAAATTTAAGATATAGAACTACAATTGTCATAAAGATACTAGAATTGTAATGCCCCAAATTATACCTTGGAAGATTTTGAAGACGTAATTGGTATTTAAGAATTTGTTCAGGTATTTAGCATATTGCAAAGTTATAAAAATGGATAAACATTCTCATCTGGGGGGGTAATTGAAATAAAAGTTAGTGTTAAAAGTGAAATAAGTAATCAAAAATAACTTTGAGCGATTAAAATGATATTATACCAAATTTTTTAAAAGCCACCAATAAGGAATTGACATTAAGCTTATATATTATATAAAATGGCTAAGAGGAAATTTTGCCTCTTGTTAGAGAGGCTGGTTATATCTAAGGGAAAAATCAACCATTTCAACTATCATTTCTTCCCTCTTATTCCTTTCTTACCTTAAGTTTTAATTTGATGCAGAACCCAAGAATACAATTATAACCCAAACCCCGTATCAATTGAATATTCATTAACTAAACTTGCAATTTGATTTTTAATGAATTTTAAATCCTAATTCTAAAGGATATTAAGATCTAAAGTAGAATAAAGAAATAATAGAACTGCAGAAGTAAAACTTGAATAACCCAATTCTTGAACAAAAGAATAGAATTTACCACAAAGTAAATACCTTGATAAAATTAAAGTTTTTGATGCAATGGAAGAAATAAAGCAATCATCCAAAAGATGAATTTTGGACAAGCCAAAGAGAATACTCTCAAATTTAAATACAAAGAGTTTAATGTGGTATTTATACCCACTTAAAAGAAAAATAAAATACAAAGAGTTTAATGTGGTATTTATACCCACTTAAAAGAAAAATCCTTAACCTAATTGAATAACTAGTAGGCCGAAATTCCCATGCCAATTAAGATTGGAAATTAAGCCTATTTTCCTACCAAAAATAAGTAGACAAACCCAATTGGATGGGCTGCCCAAAGTTGGCATGAAACCCATCATAGTAAAAATAATAAGTAAAAGTCCTAACTAAAGCCCAAACAATTCAGCCTAGTAATCCAATAATTAGCACATGCATTACACATGCCTTAGCTCACATGATGTGCACATGCATATGACACATATGGCATATGACATGGCACATGTCTAGCAAATGTCAAGGCACATGCTTGGCAAATGTTATATTTACATGTCCAGCACATGTCAAGTGTCATATGACCGGCACATGTCAAGTGTCACTTGACTTTCACATGTCAAATTTATTATACACATTTGGACTTCACAATTCGGCCTATAATTCTTCTTCATGTTTATTCACCCCCACTCTCTCTTGAATACCTATGGCTTATTTCTCCTCATTAACTTGCCATTATGTTTAATCGTGCTCATAACATCCCCTCACTTTTTAGAAAAGATTTATCCTTGGATCTTCATCTTTTTCAAGTTGCAAATTGAAACTTGAGGAATACATTCATCTTCATAAATGATCTTCTGGATAGGTGAAAGTAATATGAATGCTTATTTAGAAAAGAACTCATCATGTTCCTGCAATTTAACAAAGAACCTGGACAAAACATGGTTAGTCTTTAATACATCCTTGTGAATATGATTATGATTTCCTTCATTTTCCATTTGCAATTTAACCTCCTTAAGCAGTAGAGGAGCAATTAGAACTTGTTGATCTTCCATCACAATCAAACAATCTTTTTCATTTTCACTCAAACAATCAACAACATCTTTAATTCCAATTATTTCTTCATCACTCACAACATCACCATTAAATAATTCTATAGCGTCCCCTTCAGCTTTGCAAATGATTTCTTCCATGATAACTTCCTCTTTATTTCTCTTCTCCTTTTGCTTACACATTTTACTTAAGTGTTTGAAAAGTTATTTAAACTACAATTGCATATCATTAAGGTCTTGCATCACACACTTTATGTCTTTCTTTAACCCATTCCATTATTCTTGATTTGAATGTCACTTTGACTTGCAATAGGACATCCTTACAAATCACTTGCGTTTCACTCAAAATTGGCTTTTACTCTCATTTAAGCTCCCACTTTCAAGCCTTTTTCCACTCAAGCTTCCTATCCTCATTCGCAATTCAGAACTCAAACCCAAGTCAAAATTATGCATAAGCAGTATATAAAAATGAGGATTCCAATGAAAAATACTTAACAAAGAAGATAGGCTCAATACTAGGAGCAAAATACCAAAAATGAAGAAACTTGAAATGAGTATACAAGATAAACATATATGTATGCTACCCTAATATACAATTCAAATTAACAAGATACGAATTATTAATTATAGTGTAAATTGAAAAAAAGATGTAAAGTCACCAAAGAAAACAACTTAGAATGAAAGAAATGACAAAACTAATGCAAAAGTGCAGAAATTGAAATTTCCCTAACGGAAAATTCAACTTGATACAAAGATATGTTATGACATTAAGACAAAAGTTAAAGAGACCAAAAAATGTTCGAACTAACCCAATATAAGGAAAATAGAAATAATGTCTAAGTTAGATAAAGAATAAACAACTATGTCTTAATGAAAGAAATAATAATAAGGAAACCAAATGTCTAAACTAAGACAAAAAGTAAGAAATAAAGACACACTTGTCAAGGTTAAGACAAAAATGATAAATGAAGACACACTTGTCTTAAATCAACGATAACAATATGTCTAAATTAACACAAGATAAGATAAGGATAAACTCTACCCAAAGAATTGTAATCCTATTTGCTCGCACCAATTAGAGGTAATCCAAATTGAAATGCTTTTTTGCAATTTTTTTTTTAATTTGGATAAACAATAATGTGAATAGTAATTCAAATAAACAGTGCTATGAACGATACCAATTTTTTTTTATAATTAAAACATCAAATAACGCAAGATTAGATGTAAGAACAAAGAAAAACACAAAACAAAATATTTGGGAACAAAGAAGAACACGAAATTGATAAGAATAAGATAATTTTGAAATTTTAATTCTAATGAAAACTAAATAATAAATAGCAAATTAACACAAGATAAATAAGAATTTATCCCAATCCAAACTCTGATACCAAATGACGTGGAACCTAAGGATACAATTATAACTCAAATCCCAAATCAATTGAATATTCATAAACTAAACTTGTAATATGATTTTTAATGAACTTTAAACCCTAATTCCAAAGGATATTAAGACTGAAAGTAGAACAAAGAAAGAATAGAACTATACAAGTAAAACTTGAATAACCCAATTCTTGAACATAAGAACATAATTCCTCTCAAAATAAATACCTTGATAAGAATTAAAGTTCTTGATGCAATGGAAGAAATCAAGCAATCCTCTCAAAGATGAATTTCGGCCAAGCTAAAGAGAATACTCTCAAATTAATTAAATCTATCAAATCTGAATACAAAATGTTTAATGTGGTATTTATACCCACTTAAAAGATAAATCTTTAATCTAATTGAATAACTAGTAGGCTGAAATTCCCATGCCTATTAGGATTGGGAATTAAACTTATTTTCCTACTTAAAATAAGTAGACAAAACCAATTGGATGGGCTGCCTAAAGTTGGCGTGAAACCCATTATAGTAAAAGGCCTAACTTATTTCAAATAATCAAAATAAAAATAATAAGTGAAAGTCCTAACTAAAGCCTAATCAATTTAGCCCCTTAATCTAATAATTAGCACGTACATTACACATGCCTTAGCTCACATGATGTGTGCATGCATATGGCATATGTAAGGCATATGACATGGCATATGTGTAGCACATGTCAGGGCACATGCTTGGCATATGTCATATTCACATGTCTGGCACATGTCAAGTGTTACATGACTGGCACATGTAAAGTGTCACATGACTTGCATATGTCAAAATTTTTATGCACATTTGGACTTCACAATTCAACCTATGATTCTTCTTTATGTCCATACGGCCCTACTCTCTTTTGAATGCCCATAGCTTTTTTCTCCTTATGAACTTCCCATTGTGCTTGTTCGTGCTCATGTCATCCCCTCGTTCTTTAGAAAAGATTCATCTTCGAATCTTCATCATGTTCAAGTTGAGAATTAAAACTTAAGGAATATATTCATCTTCATAAATGATCTTCTAGATAGGTGGAAATAATATGAATGCTTCTTTAGAAAAGAACTCATCATGATCTTGTAATTTAACAAAGAAACTAGGCAAAAAATGATTAGTCTTTAATACATCCTTATGAATATGATTCTGATTTCCTTCATTTTCTATGTGCAATTTAACCTCCTTAAGCAATAGAGGAGCAATTGGAACTTGTTGATCTTCTATCACAATAAAATAATCTTTTTCATTTTCACTCAAATAATCAACAACATCTTTACTTCCAATTAATTCTTCATCATGCACAACATCACCATCAAATAAATCTAAAGCATCCCTTTCAACTTCACAAATGATTTCTTCCATGATAACTTCGTCTTTATTTCTCTTCTCCTTTTGCTTACACATTCTACTTAGGTGTTTGAAAAGTTGTTTAAATTGCAAAATTCCATATCATTGATGTCTTGGATGGCACACTTTATTTAACCCATTCCATTCTTCTTAATTTGAATGTTGCTTCGACTTACAATAAGACATCCTCACAAATCACTCGTATTTCACTCAAAATTGGCTTTTACTCTCATTTAAGCTCACACTTTTAAGCCTTTTTTCCACTCAAGCTTGTTGTCCTCATTTGCACTTCAAAACTCAAACTCAAGTTAAAATAATTCACAAGCAGCAAATAAATATTAAGAGTGTAATGAAAAATACTTAACAAAAAAGATAGGCTTAATACTAGAAGAAAAATACCAAAAATGAAGAAACTTTAAATGAGCATACAAGATTAAAACATATGTACGTTGCCCAAATATACAATTCAAATTAACAAGATGCAAATTATTAATTGTAGTGTAAATGGAAACAAATGAAGTAAATAAACTAAAGAAAACAACTTAGAATGAAAAAAAATGACAAAACTAATGCAAAAAATAGAAATTGAAATTTTCATAATGAAAAATTCAACTTGATACAAAGATATGTTATGACACTAAAATAAAAGTTAAAGAGACCAAAAAATGTCCAAAATAACCTCAGATAAGGAAACTAGAAATAATGTCTAAGTTAAGAAAAAGAATAACCATCTATGTTTGAATGAAAAGAAAATAATAAGGAAACCTAATTTCTAAACTAAGACAAAAAGTAAGAAAGAAAGACACGCTTGTCTAGACACCTATTAAGATCAAGGATAACAATATGTCTAAATTAATACAATATAAGATAAGGGCAAACTCTACCCAAAGAATTGTAATCCTATTGGTTCACACCAATTAGAGGTAATTCCAAATTGAAACACTTTTTTGCAATATATATATTTTTTAATTTGGATGAATAGTATCGTGACTAGTAATTTGGATGAACAATGCCATGAACAATACCAATGATTTTTTTTGTGATAATTAAAACATCAGATAACACAAGATTATATGTTGGAATAAAGAAGAACGCAAAATAATATATTTGGTAACAAAAAAGAACACAAAATTGATAAGAATAAGATAATTCCAAAATTTTAATTCTAATGAAAAATAAACAATAGAACTACAAATTACACCAGATAAATAAGAATTTATCATAATCTAAGCTCTAATACCAAATGATACAGAACCCAAGGATACAATTATAACCCGAACCTCAAATTAATTGAATATTCATAAGGTAAACTTGCAATCTGATTTTTAATATAATTTAAACATTAATTCCAAAAGGATATTAAGACCTAAAGCAGAATAAAGAAAGAATAAAACTATACAAGCAAAACTTGACAAACCCAATTCTTAAACATAAGAACATAATTCGCCACAAAGTAAATACCTTGATGAGAATTAAAGTTCTTGATGTAATATAAGAAATTAAGCGATCCTCATGGAGATGAATATTGGTCAAGCTAAAGATAATACTCTTAAATTAATTAAATCTATCAAATATGAATATAGAGAGTTTAATGTGGTATTTATACCCACTTAAAAGACAAATCTTTAATTTAATTGAATAACTAGTAGGTCGAAATTCCCATTCCTATTAAGATTGGGAATTAAGCCTATTTTCCTACTTAAATTAAGTAGCCCAAACCAATTGGATGGGCTGTCCAGAGTTGGTGTGAAACCCATTATAGTAAAAGGCTTAACTTATTACAAATAATCTAAAGAAAAATAATAAGTAAAAGTCCTAACTAAAGCCCCAACAATTCAACCCCTTAATATAATAATTAGCACATGCATTGCACATGCCTTAGCTTATATGACGTGCACATACATATGGCAAATGTACAACATATGACATGGCACATATCTAGCACATGTTAAAACACATGCTTAGCATATGTCATAGTCACATGTTCGGCACATGTCAAGAGTCACATGACCAACACATGTTAAGTGTCACATGACTTACACATATCAAATTTATCATGCACATTTGGACTTTATAATTTGGCCTATGATTCTTCTTTATGCCCATCAGCCCCACTCTCTCTTGAATGCCCATAGCTTTTTTCTCCTCACAAACTTGCCATTATGCTTGATTGTGCTCATATCATAATTCCTTATTGGAAATTAGCTAAATGAAGGAAAAAAGTGTTACTTAAAGATTAAGAAAGCTGAAGAGCAAGGCAAAGCAAAGGAAGGGAGAAGACATAAAAGTTGGGTTGCAATTTTCCTAAAAAAGGTTAGTGGATAATTAAACTTTAGCTTAATTAAGATGTCAAACTGTTGAATTTTTATATTAATGGTATTGGTCAGTAAGTGAATAATCAATCTTATACTTGATCAGAGTTTTTATTTATAGTATTTCTATGTTCCATCATATAGATGTTCGAAAATAAATTATGAATGTTAAATAAGTATATATAAGGATAAATCTCATAAATTATATTGTGTGACTTCTTAGGAGTGTTAGAGTTGATTTTTGAGTGACCTTGATGAGGTTTCTTCTTGCTCATCAAGATCTTAAAAGTTATCAAAATGGGAAGTAGATATTGGAACGTTTGATAGAGAATCAGAAGTAATTAGATAGATTAATTATAAATGTAAATTAAATAAAGTAATTTTGTTGTTACTGAGTTTAGGCAGTTTTGTATAATATAAGCACCCTAAATCCCCTATGTATGTGTTTAATAGGGATTAATAGAACATTAGTGTTTTGTAATGTATTTTAAATATATGGGAGTGTGTTTGAGAAGACTTGACATGCAAATGAGTTGAACCAGTGCAAATGTAGTGTTAGAGTAAAATTTTACCTTAAGATCTACATGAACTATTAATACTATTTTAAGCATAACATAAGTTCTAGAGAACCAATTAAAGTTATTCTAGTTGGAAATAAAATTTAAGACATAGATATAAAAGTTTATGGAAGGAACCAAAACCAAATTCTACCTCTAAGGTCCTCGTAAAGTAGCTTGAATTCATGAATTGGTTGCTGCTCTGTCAATTGGAGCAGTCTATATATTTTTATGTATATTTCATTGTGTATTTGTAAAAATTGTATGATTTTTTTTATTTATATGGAAACTAGAGACATAGTGGAATAAATGTCTAAAGAAATTTTTGTTAGAAAACCACATTTCTTAGGTCAAAATTGGTATACAAGTTGAACCTAGGGGTCTACCTGTTGAGTTCTAGGCAGATTTCATCAACTCGACCGAGATAAGGCTATCCCAATTGGGTCACTTGTGTTTCAGTTGGGTAAAATGCTCTGAACCAATCAAGATAAAGGACATCCTAGCTAGGTCACTTATGTTTTGTCCCCAAACCTTACCAAACCTGACCCGAAAGTTATTGAATGTCTCTCGAACCTTTTCGAACACTAATAAAACATTGTGAGCCTATCTTAGGGAGTGTAATGAGACTTCTTATGTGTGAATTAGTTTATACTACCATGAATTTATGTATGAATCATAGTAAAATATGATGATTATTATAATATTAGTGTTTTGCAAATAAAGTTAATAAGTGATTATTAATGTGTTATTGATTTACGGATATTGTGAAGTGTTTCAACCTAGTTTCATAAATGAAATTGAATGATGAATATGCGAGTGAGGCCTTAGTGTAAGCCTGATTTAGACTTAGTCTTATAAATGATAGTGATTTGATGCCTACAGGTATCCAGTGTTGACATTTTAATGGTGTCTAGTGAATTGACACCTTCAGGTATCTAGTGTTGACATTGTGATAGTGTTTGATGCTTCGACACCTACATGATATCTAGTGTTCCCAATTATCCATAGCTATATCGAGATCATACTATTAAAGTGTTTATTGTATATGTATTATGCTTCACGAATATGTGATAATTGAGCAGGTAGTGATGATTATGTAAGATGTATATGTAAATGTTAAGATATAATGTATATGGTTTATACACGTTCATACGTCATTATTAATTGAGTAGAATATAAATTTTATGTTAGAACTACATGGTTTTAATTCTTGATCTCAAGATTTATAGGAAGCTTGGGATACTTGTTTCAAGTTCGAACCAAATATTGATGTATTATTACATTTCTTAGCGATTAATAGCAAGTTAAAAGAGTGACCTGTAGAAGAGTTTCAAAGGTTAGAAGCACCTTTAGACCAATAACTTAATAAGGAAATTTTAAGTGGCCTTCGAATAGAATGGAATTAAATAGTTAGTGAAGCAAATTGAACAGGAGTGGATAGTTGATTTATTTGTGTATCTAAGAATAATTTTGGTAGTGAAGGTTAGTGCTAGTTAAGATTTAATAGTGTGTATAATAGAACGAAATATTAAAGTTATGAATTAATTAGGTGTATTTTAGATACACTTAATGAACTATTATCTTGAATGACTCAATTAAATATTATTTGATTAGGATTAAGGTTGAAGATGTCTTGGAGGCTAGGATGATGGCAAGCGCAAAGAATCTCCAGAGAATGTAGTTAGAACTATTGAAAGTATTGTATATTGTAAAGTTCTTAGTATATATCTAACTATTTTAGTGAGATGTGTATATATAATAAACAATTTGGCCTCTACTATAAGGTACCTTACATTGTTTGATCCCATCTTTAAAATCTTATAATGTCAACTCTTAACTTTGACTCCCCTTTCAATTGAGGGACTTCGTCACTATTCTGTTGCTATTCTATTATTTTCCTTTCAATAGCGATAAAATAGCAATGAAATATTGATAAAATAGTGATGGAGTCCCTCAATTGAAATGGGACTCAAAGTTAGGAGTTGACATTGTAAGATTTTAAAGATGGGGTCCAATATTGTAAGGTATCCTATAGTTTTAGCCTTAATTTTTAATTAACCCAAGATTTAAATTTAATACGATATAGTTTTGTATCAAGTTGATTAAATTATTATTATTATAGTGTTGCTTATTGGCTATATTGACATGATTAAGAGTTAGTGTAGCATCTCGAAATACTCTAAGGAGTGTTAGGATGTTACAATAATCCAGTTTTGTCTCTTAGGTACTCAAAATTAGGTTTGAAAAATGTAACCTTAGTATTTTAGGTTCATCTCTTGATTTACAGATCTAAATTGTATGATTTTTTTTACCTATTAGAAACTTAAGACGTAGGAAAATCATTTATAATAGACAACTTAGCCTAAATAGTGTGTTTATCATATCGAAAATACAAATTAAATGGACCTCTAGAAACTACCCAAAACTTGGAAATCCTCGACAATGCACACTGGTTCTAGGAATTCCTAACAGCCATGTGAAATTATTTTAAAACTTAAATTTTAATCCCACACGGCTACCAAGAATTCCTAATAGCCATGTGACCCTTGCTTTTGACCCAAACTTGAGTTTTTTTTTATCGAAACGACCTCAAAACTTCCTTAAATTGTTTGGGACTTGTCAAACACATGTTTTAAAGATGAATTATGACTAATTATATATGTAATATGTGATAAAACATTAAGATATGATTTGAATAAAGTATATGAAAGGTAATTCTATGTATATGATTGATTTTTATGCACTTATTTTAACTAAAAGCATATGACATGTATATATGAGCATGTATATTGGTTATATAATTATAATTGAGTATATATTGGCTTGTTAAATTTTCAGAGATGAAAAAAATGATAATAAAAGAGATATAGTCACATTTGTCTAGTGGATAGATAGACACGCTCATAGGATTATAGTGTAGCTGCTACAGTTCAACATCTATAGTATCCATAATTGAGACTAAATTGTCTTTATAGTTCAGTACTTTTAGATATCTACATGCAGTGCCTATGGGTATCTATAGGTGGTACCTTCAGGTATCTATGTTCAATACCTTTGATATCCATAGCACCCGTTATAGACTCCCATACGAAAGTGCATGCTAACTGTAAAAAATGACTAAAATGTTATTTACAAGAAAAATGTCATAGAGAAACAAATGAATGATATTATATGATTCTTGAACATGAATGTATGGACTATAAGAATGTTTTCATAATACATGAATATTGTACTTGAATATATTTACTAATATTATATTACTTTGGTTAGGTATTGATATGTATATATAATGTTTGTTCTTGTGTGCTTGGTGAATGATTATTATGAGTGGTTTATCCAAATTAAGTGTTTCCCCACCATACTCAAAATTTTACAATAGGTATTTATCCATGTAGGCCTAAGCGTTAGAGTTTTTGTACAAAATTTTATAGGGTTCAAAGCTAAATAAAGCGAGGTTCGTCATGCTTTAGGAGTGTAACACCTTAAAATTCTATCTGGTATGAATAATATTTTCTTGACTATGAATAGTAACATTAAATGGTATTTGGTATTATTATATTAGCATTAGTACAATAGAATTCATAAGAATCTGGGAGTTGAACGTGCATGAGAAAATTTTAGGATGTGTGACCTACTGGGAAGTTTTGTATTTAACTATTAGATGAGATAATGTAAATTAAATGTAGTTCAATGGTATAATTTGAGAGGAAAATGAACTTAGATAGGTCCTCAAAATAGATAGTGAAGAATTTTCCTGATACTGTTATTTGGGTTGACCATGAGTTTGACTAGGCTTTAAAATATTACATAGACATTCAAAAATTATTATGATTGTAGAAACCCATTATAATAAGCCTAAATGAATGTTTGAAAGTGAAAAATAATTTTTCTAATAGTTTTGGATTTTCGGGTTCTAGATCGGTGAATTTTTCTGTCAGAGTTAGAACTATATTGAAATGACATCAGAATGACCTACAATTTTAGATAAAACTTAATGCATATAATTTTGCACTCTAGCAAATACTTTAAGAAATTTTGATAAAGGGAACATCAAAATTTGAAAACTAGTAAAAATAGAGGTTAATTTAGTTACTAAGGTCAAAGGTTATTTTTAATTTGTTTAAGGGCATCAATGTCATAATAATATGAGCCATGTTCACTTGCACCCATTAATCGTGAATTAAAAATTATAGGAATTAATATAAGCATGACAAGTAGCTTAAAATAGGCCATTAGATCAAACAATAAATGAGTGAATCTTAGCCCTTTATTTGGTGCACTAAATGACAAATTAGAGAGATATAGAAATCTCTCTAATTCTCTCAAAACTGCAGAATTCTTTCCCTCCTTCTCTACCAAAAACCATAGCCATCATTCATCCTCCCTTCTAACATTTCTTTTCTTTTTCTTTTTGATTCCCACCATAAATCAAGCTCAAATTTCATTTAGATCCACTAGAAATTATCATCTTCAATATAGCAAAAAGATTAAAGCAAAAGAAAGCTTGGAAAGTGTGGAATTTTTGTGAGAGAAAGGTGACCTAAATAGGTAAATTTTTAAGTTTTTATTAGAATTAATTAGGGATTTTGATTGAGAATTGTAAAGAATAATTATTAAAATTATTTACTAGTAACTACATGTTGAAATTGATGACAAAAACTCATAATTTATTCCTAACATAATTTGGCCTGAAGAGGAATTTCAAGGTGAGGAAAAGTGTTAGGAAGGAAAAGGCAAAAAAAAAAGGAATAATAAGTGATTTCAAGCCATTTTGAGGTTAGTGGATACAAACCTACACTTGATTTCATTGGTTTCTTTTGAATTTTGTGTAAATTTACATTATGTAACCATGAAACCTTAGGTATAATTGTGAAATAATTTGTGATATATTCATAAGATGATCAATTAACATGTAATGAATAAGAATTAATGAAGAAAACAACCAAAAAGTGGAGGAACCTAATGCAGCCAAATGGTACATTTAGGGTTAATATATGATATTTGAGTAATTAATGGAAGATTAGGCATAAATTGGATACTATGAAAATAAAGGAACCTATAATAGGTTATCAAAAACTTAAATTACATGTGTATATAATGTGAATAAATTGGATATGATGGTGTCCATTCATATCTTAAATGATTATAGGTATAATTTGAACGTGTACTTTTATATGAAGATTTAAAATGATTAAGGGAACACATGAGACATGATAATGTATGAAAAATCATGGTGTATACTTATAACCATGTCATAGCCAAATTGTAAGCTAAGGCATGCCGTGTGATAATTTGATGATTAATTGAATATTTGACATGAAATAAGTATTATAATGATGAATAAACCTAGTATGATTAGTTGGAACTCAAGATTTGATTTAGGCATATTGTAGTGTAAATGTACATAATGATGTTCACTCAGGTGTAAAATGGCTATTAGTATAATTTGAGTATGTATCATCATGTAAAGGCTTGAAATGATCATAAAAGCATGTAGGATATAATAATGCATGAGAAACTATGATGTATGCTTATGTACATTATATGGCCGAATGGTATAAATGGTGAAAATGGTATGCTTTCATCAAGTTTGGATGGTATTATTTATGGGTATTAGGAATACATGCGAGTAAAGTGTGAATGAATGAGAAATGAGCAAATAAGAATGCTGGCATAATGTGGGATACATGGAAAGTTATATAAACACATGACATAAAGTGAAACAAAATATTTGCCTTAGTGTACAGTGAGTAATCCAGGATTTTAGAGTATAATGGCTAGCCATGAAACAAATACCATGGTAGAATAATGTGTGATTTGGACTAATGCATGTATTAGAATCACAATTGAGGAGTTGATCACAATGTGTGATTTGGACTAATGCATGTATTAGAATCACAATTGAGGAGTTGATCACCCTAAGTGATCCCTCAATATATATTAGGTCTACAGTTGAGGAGTTGATCACCCCAAGTGATCCCTAAACCCATATTAGATTCACAGTTGAGAAGTTGATCACCTCAAGTGATCCCTAAATCCATATTAGATTCACAGTTAAGGAGTTAATCACCATAAATAATTCCTCAACTGATATAAATTCACATTGAGGAGTTGATCACCCCAAGTGATCCTTTATTTCATTCTGGAGGAGTTGGTCACTCTAAGGAGCCCCTCCAGTTCATTTAGGACTATTGGAATCCTTGACCCATATATCCAGTTCGAGGGTTTCCACTGGCCACTACTAGGGGAAAAATTATAATTTCATAAGAAAATAAAAACTAAATGGTAAATTAGATATAAAAAGATGTTAAATGTGTGATAAAAATAGTGAATAAAGTGAAAAATGTGATTATACAATTGATAAGGGGCAAGAATATAATTACATGAGAAACAAGAGGTAAAATGGTAAATTTACATTAAAAATGTGGTTAAAAGAGTTAAATAGGTCAAAAGGGGCAAAAATGTAAATAAGAAAAGTTTAAGGACCAAATCATAATTTACCTCTACATGAGAAAATATAAGGATCAAAATGTAAATTTTGAGATTACTAATGAACAAATACTAAAAGAAAGTAAAAAGGGCAAAATTAGTGTGAAAATAGCTTAAAGTATATTGAAGTGGAAGTTTAAGGACTAAATTGTAATTTACCATCTTAGTTGAAAAATAAGTGAGAAAAAGGTAAAGGTAAATGTTATTAAGGATTAAATGTAAATTAAGAGATTTAAGGTTTAATTGGAGGACAAAAGATAATAAATATTAACTAATGGCAAAATAGTAATTGTGTAAAATATTATTTGTATAAATGAAATTTTGTGTAGTGTATCCACCACTAGGCAACTTCGTTACTTAGCACGTGATTTTGTTTGACTACGCACAAGGGATAGGTAATTAAGGACGAGGAGGAAAGTTCAAATGGCATGTACATGTGCGGCTTGGACGCTTGTGTAGAATTTATAGGACTAATGCATTAGCCATTTTGGCTTATGTAACATAATATGTAATGAATATTAAACAATAGTAAACATATAGTTATATATATTAGCATGATACTTAAACTATGACTAGGTGATGTATGTTGTGATCATGGATTGTGAATGCATATTAGAAGTGCTTAAGCTGTTATTATAGTATTGGAGGTGGAGGATGAATATTGGGAGAGTAATTTGACACTTTGCAGATTTGGGTAGCATGATTTTATAGTCATTATGCAGCCCAAATTTTTACCAAATAAATAATAACATTCGACACTAAAGTTAAATTGAGAATTTAATGCTAAGTTAAAACTATAAATCACCATTAATAAAGAACTAATTGATGAGAATTCACCATGCGATATTGGCAATAATGGCACACTAGCGTTTAGACCTAAGTTCAGGTGTAGGGTGTCACAAGGAGTGTATATATATATATATATTTCTTTTGTAAATCAAGGATATGTAACAAATATTTTTTTTTTAAAATCAAATAGTTTGTATTCTAAATAATTGCTATATGTACTAACAACCTTTGAATGTTATTATGAAGAAAAGAGAAATTTTGTAATGTGAATTTGTATATGGATGCTTATTCTTGCCATTGATGGATATGACATGTATATGATATGTATATGCACGTTGATTATTGTGACACCCTGCCCAAAAAACCCCTTATGATATGTATATACACGTTGATCATTCATAAAAGGCCCCTTATTCATAGCTGATTTTTGGATTCAAGTTCAAACTATATTTATGTCTATTTAAGTGGTGCAAATCCATTGGTGAGCTTATAGGTGAATTTGTTAATGTCGATCATAATAATTTCACAAGTATTTAGAGAAATTACATGTGAGTTCGAGTCAATGTGGATGTTTGCAAAAAAAAAAAAAAGAAAAAATGAAATAAAACTCAAGAAGGCTAATGGTAATTAAGTGATGGTGTATTTCCAGCATGAGTAGTTGACTATCTTTTGCTTTATATGTTAGTTATTTAGGACACAATGATAAGTTTTGCTTAAAGTTATTCCATAATTCACAAGGCAATGATGATAAAGATTATAATGAAAGTTTAAGGGTTAAGAATTGTTTTAAACATAATGTTGAGGGAGAGAGGTGGCTTCCTAAGACTTATTGGGCTACTTTCTGGTTTATGTCGACTACTCTTTAGGCAATGGTATAGGGGTAGACAATGTTGAAATGGGTAACTGGAATAATCATTGACTTCATAAAGGAAAAGGAATAGATGAGGGGATTATGCATACATTAGTTGCTGATGGAATGACTGTAAGTTAGGTAGTGTAACACCCTCTTACTAAAAACCTATTTCTAATATCATTTATGTCACACAGTCATGCTTTACTCTATTATCTTGTCATAATACAAATTATCACATGTTTATCAATTTACTATTACTAATCACATGCTTTATCTCATTATGCACAACATTCATATCATATACATGAGAGTTGCTTCAGATTATAAGTGCATGCATATACTATTTTAGTTACAAAAGTGAACTTAGTATAACTCAAAATTTCCATTTTAGATGCATTATTAGATGAATACTATCCCTAATACAAAAGTTGTACAAAATATTAACCAAGAACTTCCTACATCAAATTTCTTTTTATAGACTTGTGTTGGCCTTCATGATGCAGAAATGCATCCCTATGCAAAAGTCTTAACCGTAAAACCTACATGGATAAAAACCTATGCTAAGCTATAAAGCTTAATGGGAAACATAAAACATGTGGACGAACTCTTTCAAAAGTCATCAAATTAACACATATACATAAAATCATATTTTTAGGCATACAAACCAATCATACATGAAACAATAATCATAACATCTCTACATACTAATCACTCTCTTATAATTCTTATATCCAATTTCCAATACTTATTAACTTTCCTATAATTATCAATTTCTTATTCTTAGAAATATTCATATACATTAAATATACTTCCTATACTTTTATAGTTTATTCTTAGCTAATCACTTTGATTTACTTCATCTTTCTTGAAAGTGTACTAATATCAATCTAGATTCATTGGAAAGCCCATTATAAATCAATGAACCTTAAGTTAATAAACTGGCTTCCTATGCATAGATAAATACTAATAATTTTCCATGTCATATAATTATGTGTATCGTATTACACGTGTCAAGGTATGTATTAACAGTCTTAATTAAGTTAGATTCTTATTATGCTATATCATTCTTTCTTTGGGTATAATTTTAATTTCCCAATGTATTGAAATATTAATTTACTTCTATCTCAAACATATATTGAATACCCATGCTATGAGTTTATAATTCATTTATGTTTACACGTAAAAAGTCACACATATCATTATTCAATGTTAAGTAAGAAATGTGTAACTACAAACGATACATACTAGCCAATAAAATTATTGGAAGACATCCATTGCATAATATAAATACATATATCTCGTATTCCTAGGTATAGGAAACACTTTGAAATTACTTCAATGCATTCATAACTTTAACATTCAAGGAATCACACAAGTCATTTAACAATATAAAGCAAGTAACATATGACTATAGGTAACATACATTCATTAACATGATTATTGACAAGACATCAATGATGCAAAAGTTTATTATGTTTATAGCTTATAATTCTAATGTGTACATGTGATACTAAATGCTATAAGTATTCACATATAAAATGTAACCTCCTTTAATATCATGTTTTCCATATGCAATATAGGGTTTCATTAAAAATAATATGGAGATCAAGTGAAGAACTATTATGTATTTTTATTATTAGTTTTGCAGTTTGTTTTTCTATACTCTACATCAAGCTTGCACTTTTCTAAGGAAGTGGATAACGGGTGATATATATGGTACTTGAAGGTACAATAAAGATACCCAAAGGTGTAAATTATGTCGACCCAAATGGGGTCAATCTATGGCAGCTACAAATTACCTTCTAGGTATGCCGATTTATCCACAACCTAGACATAGATGCAGGCAATGTTAACCTCTTTACTTTAACTTTCTTTAATTTTCTCTTTCCAATCATGCATATGTATATATATATACACATGTATAACTATAGGCAGGGTATAATATACACGTTCATGTATAATCTTTTTGTAAGCATGATATCATATACATGATTGCGTATTAATATTCTCTACTTGTAATCAGTTCAAATGCATATATCTCTTTCACATGTGTATGATAGTTATAATTAATATCATGCTATATTGAGTTTCTTATTCAAATGATATGTGTGTGCATGTCTGTAACATATATTCCTTGGAAGTGTACTATACAATTATAATCACTTAACAATATGTTTGTATCTTCATAGTTGCACACACATATTTACTATCATCCTTATACGATATATTCATCATAACTATAGTTATATGAAAACATTACATATATACATTATCATGTCACAATTGGATATCTATACACACATATACATATATAAATACATATAGATATGAAATCACATGTAATTGTACAATACTTGTGGACATTGCAAAACTACTATAATATATAATCATAAGATAACATAACGGACTAGGCATTCATGCATACCTATACAATCTCAAGTAAAAAACCAAGTCATATACACACGTGTAAATCATATAAACATGTTACTTTAGTTTCATAGATATCTTTACACTATAGAGTATTGCATATCTAATTCTCTTTGTTAAATCACTGTAAAGTCATTTACTTATACCTTAAATCATTTCACTATAAATGAGTCATGTTTACTATGTTTTGTGTAACATAAGAGTATAAATAAGTAAGAATACTAGCTACGATCGTGAGCGCATCATGGGTTATGAGCACGACATAAGAAGGCAACCAACTATAAAGAAAGAGAAGAGGAAATGAAGGAATAAAAAGCCATGCTTTGTCGCGAGTGCAACAGTATCAAGGAGATTATCTCCTCTATTTATGAACTACTATAGCTCAGCCCAATCTCTGTCTTGCATGCAATAAACAATTCAATGATACTCATTTTAGAATAATGTATCTTTAAAATCTAAGTTATTTTCTTACTTTTATACACCTTTAAGTTTCAAATTCCAACTTAATAATAGATTTATAGCTAGTATTTACTGTAAAACAGAGCAACATGCTCATCATGAAAAGCTATCGATTTCTATAATTAACTCTTTTTCTTTCTTACATCTATGAATCCTCTTAATTGTATCTATCTTTTAACCTTAAATCATCTTGTTAAATCAAATAACCTTAAAACAACCACATGCATAGATTTAATAAGTGATAAGTGTGAATTTTAGTATGTTTTTAATATGTTTTTAGTATGCTTAGTATGTTAATTTAGTAATATTTAGGTTAATTCAATGTTTAATTTTGTAAATTTGCAACTTGAGGTCTTAATTGAGAAATTTGTTGCTTTTAGGTGCTTATTTGAAGAAATAGGAGTTTACAGGGGCTAAAGTGTAATTTTAACAAATAAAGATGTTCAACGTAAGTCCAGCAGAGTACTACTTGGTGGAGTGATATCTTCACTCTACCAAGTGGCTTAAAGAAGGAAAAGAGGAAGCCTTTGATCAATGTAGAGGAGCACCATTCGGCAGAGTCATTTTTCACTCCACTGAGTGAATAAAAGGAAAACATCACTCGGTGGAGTGATATCTTCACTCTAACAAGTGAATAAGTCTCACTCGGTGGAGTGATGTTATCACTCTACCGAGTGACTAAACCTCACTTTGTGGGATGAAATCTTGAGCACAGTCTTTGTTAACAAATTAAGCTCTGATTCTTGCCAGTTTGGGAATTCTTGCTAATTAGGAAGTCTTCTAGTTTGGAAATTTTAGAGGAGACAAATTTCTTCCTGTTTGAAGGTTATAAAAAACACCAAAAGACATCGGTTAGAGGGGGTAGTCTTTAAGAATTAAGCATATTAGTCTATTTTAATTTTGCACTTAGGTTAGAAACTACGTGTATTATTTTCTTTTATTTATTTACTTAGTTTTTAATATGAATAGTAAGTAGTTCTCTTTACTTTTGCTAAAAGATACTTGAAGCCTTAACTTTATATTGTAATAACTTAGTTTGCGCTTAATGTGATACAAGTTGATTATTTATTGGTTTTGTGCTACTTCTTACCTTTGGTTAGTTTTAAGTTGATTGTTGACTTATTGAAATTAATAGTTGATGATTGATTTATACATGACTATAGGTTTGCATGTTCTTAGGTTAATTTATTGGTATTAATGCATGATTATATTCTGAATTAAGGTATAGTTGTGTGTTGGTAATAATAAATTAAATTTAAGAAAAGTTAAAATCAATAATAGATGAAAGTTTAATTTACTTGTAAAAGAGTTTAATAGACATCTAGGATGCTAAAATCAGATCTTTATACTAAGTGTTGAATATTCTGAATAGGAAAGGTTTAATGCTTAGAATGATAATCTTGTTTTAAGTTATCTTGCTTTATCCATCTAATTTCTTCAAAATCACTTGTGTCATTTTTTTTATTAAGTTATTATAATATAAGTTAAGGTGGATAGCCCTTTAGTGAAAGTTGTCATTAATATTGATTTTCACCAATTTTATTCACTTTCTTTCAGCTCAATTATTGAGTAGTCTTTAGTTGTTTGCTCAAGTTTCTGTCTTTAAGTTTAGTTAACCCTTCATCATCATATCTTTGGGGATATCTTTTCTCCCTCTACACAATTTTCATTTTACAAATCTAAAATCCTACATACATTAACAAGTTTTCCTTTGGTTTGATATTTAGGGGTCATAATATATATTTTTCTATATTACTAGCTGATCTAGTACACTTGCTAGACACCAGTCAATAAGCTAATCTCTTATTCTTTGAATATTATCATCTTAGACTTCATAAAATCAAGCACATGCAAATTATAAATCTCATATCTCACCTATATCAACCATATCTCTATCCTATCAACACATACATTGCACATTATTTCCAAGATTTAACACAATTAATCACATGCAGAGGGATAAGAGTTCTCAAACCTGACATGCAACACCAAAGCTATCTTCAAATTCCCTTTTCTCAATTTCTTCTTCCTATTAATCCTTGCTTAGTTTTCTTCTTGAAGACATCCTTCACCAATCTCATCTCACATGTATAATGACAGAAATTTCAAGAGTGTTCTATGCTGAAGAGGTCGGATTTTCTATTAGAGAAAGAGAGGAAATGAAATTGCAAATTTTTAAGAGATAGAAAAGAGAGAAAGTGTTTTCTTTCTTCTTCCTTTCGAATGGTCGGTTTTAAGTCACATCTCTTCCTTTTATACAAATTTCTATAAGGTTGAGTGCAAGATGACATCACTTATGGCCCACAAACCAAGTGCTTTTATAATCACTTTACTTTCTTATTTTACCAATTCACCCCTACTAACATTCTCTTATTATGATTAACCACTAAATCAAATTTTTACAGTATTCTTGATTATGACCAAGGACATGAAATATGGAATCATTTTGTATTTTTGCCTCTAAAATCCACTATTCCTTGGTGTGTAATTAGAGATTTTAGTGACAATATGTTTCATCAAGAGAAAAAGGTGGAAGAATACAACCAAATAGATTAATTGATGGGTTTTATGAGGCATTTTTTTATAGCAATTTGGCGTATTTGGGTATGGAGGGTTATAATTATACTTTTTCTAGAGGTAATGGGTTTGAAAATTTTTGTTGAAGAGTGCTTGGATTGAGCTTTTTTTTTTTCTAAATTGTTGCATTTTTCCCCTCATTATAAGTTTAGTAATCTAATTGTGTCTGCCATTGATCATATGCCTTTATTTTTAAATACTGTTTTTAATTCTTATCCTTATTTTGTTTGCCTTTTCTAGTTTAAAAATGCCTAGAATTTTGAGGACTTTTAGATTTTAAAGTCTTATTAGGATAGCAGTCCTAATTATTCTTTATTATAGAAAAGTAAATCTTTCAGTGAAGTTTTATCTATTTAGGGGAAGTTGAATATTGGTAATTTTAAAGAAAAATTAGGAGATCTAAAATCAAAGATGAATAGAGCTAGAAGGGCAACAAGTTTTGTTTACTATAAGGATTTTATCAAAGCCTAGAATCAGGGTCAATTTCACCCATGGTCACTGGACTTATGCCTAATCGCCCAAAAATAACTAACTTATTTTTTAGGACTTAAATGTCACTAAACTTATCATTTTTTTGCAGAAAAGTCATTATGATTGATTTTTGGCGATGACTCTTGCTAGAATGCTGACATGGTATGCCACATCAGATACTTAGACATATATGGATCTGTATTTATTGCCTCATCATCATCTGACGTTTCAAGTTTGGCACATCATGAGCCACATCAATGAAGTAGTCCACGTCATCAAGCAACGTAAGCATACCCTACCAAAAGGCAAGTGAGTCGGGTCATAGGTAGAGCCCTTACCTTCCCCACTTCATCGAAATTGGGCAATCTGTCTAAATACCAATCTTGCTAAAATAAGCAGTGTTCGGGCTTATAAACCCATGTCTCTACCTTTGCCTTTTCGATGTAGGATATGGGAAATACAAAAAGCTTTATAAGATTATGAGATATGGTTTTTCTTGCTTTCTTCACCTTCGAATCCATCACATACACATCATTTTTCTTACTTTATCCATTTCTAATTCTTTAATGGGATGTGTATGTGATGGTTAAAGCAAGAAAAATGGTGTGTATGTGATGGATTAGAAGGTTAAGAAAGTAAGAAAAACCATATCCCATAATCTTCTCAACCTTTTTGTATTTCCAATATCCCACATCGAAAAGCTAAAGGAAATTTGTTCCCCTTAGAAGTATCCTATATTTAAAACAATAATAAGAAAAAAGTGATTCACATCCACTTAGGGTTTGGCTAAGGCAAATGGATTTCTACCATTTGACATGTGTCTTTTTCCTATTTGTTTATTTTAATAGGTGGGGCATGATGATCTAGCTAACTAATGTGTTGTGCCACTTCAGCATTCTAGCAAGGGTTATCATCAAAAATCGATCAAGATGACTTTTTTTACAAAACGGTGATAAGTTAAGTGACATTTAAGTCATGAAAATAAGTCAGTTACTTTTAGGCTATTAGGAATAAGTTCAGTGACCGTGGGTGAAATTAACCCCCCAGAGTCACTACCATGATACTTTTTGTAATAAAAGCTCTTATATAAATAGATAAGTAAGCTTTTCTGGTTAAAAATGGGCGGTTTAAACTCTAAGTTCTTTCATGCGGTGGCCTTAAAAGCAAAGACAAGGAATTAATTTTCTCAATTAAAGGATCCAACTAGTTATATGCATGCTTAGGATAATGGCTTGGATATTATTATTATAGATTACTTCATAGACATTTTAATGGCTACTAATGCCAACATTGGTCAAATTGCTAGTATTCTTGATCAAAAGTTTTAATGGAACATAATGATTTTTTGGATCAAGAATTTATTGCATATGATGTGAAAATGGCCATTTTTAGTATTCACCTAGACAAGGCCCTAGGCTTGGATTTGATGAATTTGAGTTTTTATTAGAACTTTCAGAATATTATTAGTGTTAATATGGTCAAAGAGTTTTTGAATATTATTAGAGATGTCGGCTACCCTAGGGTCTTAATGATTCTATTGTTACTCTTATTTTTAAGAAGAATGAGGTGGAGTTTATGGCTGATTTGCAGCATTTACCTTTTGTCATGTACTTTACAAGATTGTTGATAAAGTTAAGCTTAAAAATAATTCTCCTATTTATAGTTTATGAAAGTCAAAGTGCTTTTGTTCTTAAAAGATTGATATTTATGGTCTGAAAAGATTGATATCTAATTATGTCATTGTTGCCTTTGAAGTTATACATATGCTGAAGCAGAAGGTAAACTAGATATTGTAAACTTGAAATTGGATATGAGAAAGGTGTACGAGCACTTTAAGTGGCATTATTTTTTTGACATTCTTAGACATCTAGTTTCTAGAGAAAGATGGATTTCTCTTATATAAGTGTGTTTCTAATATGTTAGATACTGTGTGAAATGTTAATTTAAGTTTGTAGGCCTTATACATGCCTTTTGGGGTATTTGATAAGATGACCCTTTCTTGCTTTATCTCTTCTTATTTTGGGTGTTCAGGGCCATTATTCTTTTATTAAAATGCATGAATCTTTGAAACTTCTTATTGGATGTTGGATTGCAAATGAAACTCCTAGTATAAGACATTTTTTATTTTTTGATGACTTGTATATTTTTTATGACATTTTTTAAGAAGTTGATGTTGTTAAATCCATCTTGCAATCCTATACTGCTGATTCGGGTCAGGTGGATAATTCTAATGTATACTTAATTAAATTAAATTTAAATACTTCTGAATTTGATTGAAGACAAGTATGTTCTTCTCTCTTTATAAATGTTATGACTATTTATGATTTATACCTTGGTATGCCATCAATGATTGGGAGGGATGAATAAGATATTTTTAAAAAGATTGCAAGGCTAGAATCATTCTATACTTTCACGAGCGAGAAAAGAAGTGCTCTAAAATGGTGGTTCAAACAATTGTCCCCCTTATCTTTTCAAAATTTATTTTTTTTTTCTAATTTTTATTAAAATTTTTAAATTTACCCTTTTTTAATTTTGGCTATTTACCCATCTTGATATTGATTTCAACCAAAATTTCCCACTTAGTCTAAAATTATAGATTTTCCCTCAATTCCTAATTTAATATAGTGCCTATACAAAACCAAAAGCCACCATTTTATGATATAACACCAATTGAAAAGCAATCTTAGAACAAAAATATTTTTAGGAGTGAATATAATCACCTAGAATTTTCTATTGGAATTTCTCCTTTATTGATACCCTAGAATTCTAATATAAATTTTAGAAGAAGAGAATGAAAAATTAATAAAGAATATGAAAAAATGAAAGTAATTGACTAACTTTAGCACTCAAACTTAGGTGTAAGCCCTTAATTACCTATGAACATACTATAACAATAGTTTGTTACTAGTTTTGTATATAGTTTTTGCACACGGCATAAGTTTACACTACAAAAAATAGGGCTATTTAGCGATAAAGAAATCCGCAGAGAAAGGCCTAAAACTCATCCTTAAAAGTCTTACCAGTGGACTTAGCAATGGATCAAAATCCATTAGTAAAACACTTATAGATAACATTTTAATGACGAAATATTTTCATTACTACAAGTAGAAACTTCGTCCCTAAAAAGGTCAGATTTTATCATCACATGGTTGTTATAGCATTTATTATGGAAAATATATGTCGCTATATTATTTGAGAAATTTTCTAAAAATTCTTGCAAATATTTTTATTGATGGAACTATTTATCGCTATAATTTTTGAAAAATGTTTAAAAAATAATATAACAATAGAATTTTCCATTACTAGTTGTCATTGATTGCTAAAGTTTGTCATTGAACTATGTTTTCTAGTGATATTTAATAGTAAAGCTTATATATTGATGATAGGTAGAAGATCAAGAGTTTCGTAGCTCAAACCACCTGTAAAAAAAAAAAATAGTGGGCGTTTCCGAAAAGGGAGCCTCTGATGGCTAAGTTAGCAAAATTTTGGTAAAGATAGATATTTTTAGTGATAAAAAAGAGATAAAAGATACCCTTACTTACCTAATTTTCCCCTTCTATATGCCCTTAATTTCCTCTACATGAGTAATGGGAGGAAATCCAACTACTTTTGGTTATATTCCCCACTTCTCCTATTTTAGGGGAGACATGGGGGAGAGGAAACTACTTTTTCCTAATATGGCAAGATTTCCTGGGATGCTGGTTCATTGAGTGAGGCCGAGCTTTTTTGGTGTTTGGATTGTTTGAGTTTTTGGCCAAGAGATATCAGACCGGTTCGCATCAATTTATCTAACTCTTTTGTGGGATTGATCGAGCTACTAGCTAGCCATGTTATCATAAATCCCCCTCCCTAGGGTAATGAGATTTGTGTCTGCCTATTGTCACCTATCCTATGAGGCTAACTAGGAAGATGCCTCGGTTCTGGTCGAGACATTTAAGGTAAGCCATAATGACTTCCTCTTTTTCTGTGTAATGCTTGCTATTTATTGTAGGGAGTGCTTATTTCCTATGTTATATCATAATGACAAGACTATTACTGCTGATTGTCTACCACATGTACGGATAGAGATGGGCTTTGATTTTGTATATAAGCTTCCCCCCTCCCTTCATTTTTCAATTTCTGCATTTGTTTTATCTTTGTATTTGCTTCTTATTTCTTTTTATTTTAGGCCAAAATTCGAAAGGAATTTTGGCGTGTTGAAAGTCTTTGCTTCTTCTTTTGTGATTCAATGCTTCCAAATTTTCTTCGACATTTTTTACTTGAATCATGTTTGTCACCATTCTGTTTCTTCTTTTTCTTCTTCTTCTTCTTCTCTATTTCATTTTACGATGAGTGCTTCTAAAGAGTCTAGTGAGAGAGAGGGGGTAAGTGAGGGAGTCTCGATCAATAGCGCTACTAATTTGAGTGGGGGTTTAGATTTTGTCGATGGGGTTCCATCTTTTGAATTCTGGTAGTTAGTGACCATTTCACAGCCAAAGAGGACATCTTATCATCTGTCAGGGTAGCCAACATTTATTTGACGATGAGGAAAAATGAGCTCCTCATTTTGCTCGACAAAGTGGCAGCTTTTGATCAGTGCATTATTAGCGTGCCTAGCTCCTCCCAAAAGCGAACACAACATTTACAAATAAGAGGAAACTAGCAAAATACGAGGCATAGTTAGAGGCTAGAGTTCGTCTTCCCTTAACTCTATTTGAGGTGGAGGTACTCAATTATTATGATTTGACTATTGGGTAACTCTATCCTAATGCCTAGTGGATCCTATCTACCTTGTAGATTTAAGCCGTATAGCACAGCGTTAAGCTGACCTTAAAACTTTTGTGGGTTACCTATATGGTCAATTTATGGGCTGAGGAAGAAGACTATATTTACATATAGGCTCATGCGGGCTATGGCAATTTGGACTCTCTTAAGAAGTGGATGGACAACTATTTTCTTATGGCGAGTTTGCATGAAGACTTTTCTATCTGTACTACCCAGAGTCAGTTTATCAATTGCAACAACAACGGTTTGTGGTTGACAAAAAAAGAAGAGCTAATTTTAGATCGGTGGAGGGAGATTGCTTAGGACAAGTTGAATGTTAGAAATTTACTTGATCCCTATGATTTTGAGTTCGTTTCGTAGAAGAGAAAAGGTTGCATTTTATTTATTTACTAGGCATCGCAGATCATATCTTTAATTTTCTTCATTTTTGTAGCTATGAAGAGAGAGGGAAAACTTACTATGTCTGACATCATGTGGCCCAAGAGGTAGAAAGCTATTGATGCCACTATTAGCACACCTTTTACTACACCCGAGACCATGTTTGGTTTTGCTGCTGAGGTTGCTCATACTCCTACCGTAGAAGAGATAATGGATGAACAACTATCAATGAGGGTTTCTAATGGTCAGGCTAAGGAGTCGGGCATAAGCTCGTCTCCTTCTAGGGAGCCTAGAATAGTGGTCAAAATAAAAAGGTCCGGTAAGAAAGATTATCACACTTTGATTACTAAAGTCCTTAATTTTTGGGAAAAGTAAGGGAGCTCTTACTCCTAAAAGAGTGAGGAATTTACCAATTTCATGCATGTAAGGTCCCGTGCACTGAATGAGGTGTCTCCCCTCTATAACCTAAATGCTGAGCAGCTATCGTCAGTCATGAAAAGGCACCAAGTGGAGGTATGTTGTTGTGCATTGTGAGTTTACCTATTAATCATATTACTCTCTAACTTTTCCCCCATTTCCCTAACATTCTTTGTAGGGGTCAATTATTATAGGCACTGTCATCAATAAGATGAACGCTTTTATCACCAAGTCCAGGCAGGTGAATTCTACTTTCAATTATCTTTATTTTAAGTTGAACAAGTCTATCCTCAAAGCCACAGTAGATGAAAAGAAAGCCAAGGAAATGGCAAAGAAATTTGCCGAGCTAGAGGCATCCTCCGTCCAAGTAAAGGAGAATGCTTGAGTTGTTACCACTAAGTTAGAAAAGACAAAGCAGGAGAAGGCGGAGTTAGAGACGAAGTGTTCGGCATTAGAGGAGAAATGCTCAGAGCAAGAGGAGAAAGAAGTGTAGCTAGTTGTCACTAAGTGTTTAGCATAAGGCACCAAGCTTTCCAATGTTATAAAAGAAAAATATCCCAAGCTAAACTTGCCCTAAATGGATGGTGTGTAATTGGATGAGGAGTAGCTTGTTTGTATAAATTGTTTATGAAATGAGAACATGCTTTTTTTCTCCTCTGTGTTTGTGTTCTTTTTGTCTTTTTCAAGCTTTTCTATTTTTAACCGAGATTGAATGTTTGTCGAATGTAAGGACCAATGTCCTTTTAGGCAGAAATATTTGGCTAACTTTACCAATGCTAGTGCCTATCAGTTGACCTTTTAGTCATAGGCTTATGTTCAGCTTGCCATGTTGCCTTAGTGATAAAATGAGAAGTGACTTGGTTAGCGATATTGCCGAAAATGGTTTAAGTTGTGATAAGTTGTTATGGAAATTATGTCAAACATTATTAAAGCATAAATTCAAGACTTAAAAACATGTTGAATTGAGCTTGGTAAAAATGAATAGCTTTCATTGAGTGTTATCCATTACAAACATCTCCTCAGAAGGCAGTGTGCTCCGGTGAGCTCAAAAATGCAAACAACAGAATTAAAGCTAATTTGGCGATAATTTCGAGCTAGTTAAATGAAGTAAAAATAGAAAAAAAACAATTGGATCATTCCAAGCTATTAGTAGTATAACTTGAGGCTTGAAATATTCCATGAATATGGTATAACTTTGCTGAAGAGATCTTTGAGTTTGTTTGCACCGCCTCTCATAACCTCGCGAATTATATATGGCCCTTCCTAGTTTGGGTTTAGCTTGGCCACTCTTGCCATTATCTGGCCGGCTATTACTTTCTTAAAAACCATTTGCCCGACATGAAAAGACTTTAATTTTGCCCTCTGATCATGGTATGATGCCATATGCTGCTGACTATACCAGGGCAAGCTCCCTTTGCTCTTTAAGTCTGTCTAAGTGATAGAGTAGATTAGCCCCATTTTCAACTTCATACTTGGAAGTTCGTATGCTTGAAATTTTGATCTCATAGGGAATAATCGCCTATATTCCATAAGTTAGGGAGAATGGTGTTACTCCTATGGTTGTTTGAGGTGAAGTCTAGTATGCTTATGACACATTATTAAGCTCATTAACCCAGAGCCCTTTGGTTTCATCTAGGCACTTCTTTAGCCTAGACAAGATAGTTCTGTTAGTTACCTCGGTCATCCCATTGGATTGGGGATGATAGATAGAAGTGATACATAACTGAATATTCAGCTCTAAGCAGAATGTATTGAAAGCTTGATAGTCAAACTGCTTTCCATTGTCTGAGATGATAGAGTACGATATTCTGAATCTAGTGATCACATTATTATATAAAAACTTAATGATATTTGCTGGAGTGATAGTGGTGAGGGGTTTGGCTTCTATCCACTTAGTGAAATGGTTTCTGCCACCATAAGGAATTTCCTTTAACTAGTTACCTGAAGGAAAGGTCCCAGTATATCAATCCCTCATTGGGTGAAGGGCCATGAGCTATGGATCAGTTTTATTGAGCTGAGCTGATGTGTGTGACGTTGGCAAATCTTTGACATTTGTCGCACTTTTGGACTAGTACTTTAGCATCTGCTTTAATTGTAGGGCCAGTAGTATCCCTGTAGAAGTGCTTTTTGAGCAATGCCCTATGCTCCTTTATGAGCTCTATAATTCTCTTTATAAACTTCCTTTAGTATATAGTCCCCTTCTTCTGTACTTGCACACAAAGTCTGGGGAGTTAAGAAAGATCACATGTATAGCTTCTCATTCAGCACAACATAAAAGCTCGATCTCCATACTATCTTCTGAGTTGCACTTGATCCTTTGGCAAAGTCCCTGAGGTCAGGTATTTGTAAATGGGGAGGTGCCATCCATTCATTAGTTTTTGGACTTGAATCTAGTAAGTCTCATAAGTTGGCTATGAAATTATTATACGTACATGTTTGTAGTCTTCACCGTGTTGTTAAGGGAAGCTCATTTTGCCAAAGCATTTACTTCCTAATTTTCTATTCGGGGTATTTACATGATTGACTAAGTACTTTTGATTCCTTCCAGTCTAGCCAAGAGGGCAGATGTCAACTCTTAATAAAGGATAATAAAGCCCTCATTCACCTTAAACTTTGCTTTAAGCTGGTTGACAACTAGTTATGAATTAGAAAAATCTCTAGTGTGTCAGGTTTTACCTTGATTTGCAGTTGTAGCTTAAAACATAGAGCTTCATACTCTATAACGTTGTTAGAAGCTAAAAAGGTTATGTGCCCCATCACTTGGATGCATGTTTTCCTTGGACTCACCAATATAACTCCATCTACAGCCCTTTCTGAGCACACAGCCCCATCAACATGCAACTTCTATGAATTTTTTATTGGTTCAGGAGCTGGTGTGTGCAATTCTACTGCAAAGTCTGCTAGGATCTATGCCTTTATTATTGGGCATAGTTCATACATCACTTCAAACTCCCAGAGTCAGGCTGTCCACTCCGTTAACCTCCCAAAAGCCTCTGGTCATTGCAACACCTTTCGTAGGTTCGACTTGGTATGCACCACAATAGTATAAGCCTGGAAGTATGGGTATAACTTCATAGTGGTGATGATTAGTGCAAAGGCCAACTACTTTAGAATGGGGTATTTTAGCTTGGCACCTTAGAGGACTTTGCTTGCTTAATAGACTGGAAATTGCTGGTCATCTTCTCCCTGAACCAAAACTGAGACCACTGCTCCTTTAGAGATAGCTAGGTAGATGTATAGGATCTCACCGACTTGTGGTTTGCTAAGTAGCGGTAAGGTTGTAAGAAATTGCTTTAAAGCTTCAATGGCCTACTGGCGCTCTTTTGTCCACTTGAAGCTTTTCAAGTTCTTGATTGCTTGGTAAAATGACAAACACCATTTGGTCGAACAAGAGATGAATCTTTCTAAAGTTGTGATTTTACCATTGAGCTTTTGTATATCTCAAACTATTTTTGAGGGCTCCATGTCTAAGATTGCCTTGATCTTCTTTGAATTGGCCTCTTTTCCTCGCTTTGATATCATGGAACCAAGGAAATTTTTGGATTGTACACCAAAAGCACACTTCTCTTGGTTTAGCTTGAGGCCCACCTTTTTGAGAGTGAGGAAAGTCTCTTTGAGCTCGGTAGGTAGATCTATTGATGTTCTACTTTTGATGATTATATCATCCATATAATCTCCATGTTCCTACCCAATTGATTGTTAGAAAGTTGATTCATCAACCTCTGGTATGTGGTACCTGCATTTTTCAGCCCCATGGACATAACATGATAGTAATAAGTACCTTAATGAGTTATAAAAATAGTCTTTTCATCATCTGCTGGGTTCATTGGGATCTGATGATAACCCATCGATGCATCAAAAAAAACATATTCTTCAAAGCTAGCTATAGAGTCCACCAGGAGATTTATATTTGTTAGGGGATAGCTGTCTTCCAGACATACCTTGTTTAGATCAATGTAATCCACACACATCCACCATTTTTCACTAGTTTTTTTAACAAGTACTACATTAGTCGCCCAATCCAGATATAAAATTTGCCTTGATGAAACCATTCTCTAGCAAAGTGCTCATCTCATTCTCCATAGCCAATTGTTGTTCTGGTACATGGTTCCTCTTTTTTTGCCTTATTGGCTTGCATTTTGGTTAAATGTTTAAGGAATGATTTATCAATGTTTTTAATATGCCTTTAATGTCTAAGGGCTGCCAAACAAACACATCCATGAATATCCTGAGTACTGAGAGAAGGGCTTGTTTGTTCGGGCCTTCCTTACTGGTTGATATCTATACCTTCTTCCTCGGTACTAGCTTAACTACCTGTAATACTTCCTCGAGCTTGGCTTTTCGATCTCCTTTGTTAGGTGTGTCCATTGTGTCAAGAGGTAGGGCCTAATTGGCCTCCTTCAGCATGGTTATGTATATATTTTGAGCTGCTCTCTAGTTTCCCCTCAGTACTGCTACCCCTTCTTTCGTTGGAATCTTGAGTATTAAATTCCGTATAGACTAATAAGCATCAAATACGGCCAACAAAGGCATATTAAAAATCACATAATATACTAGAGGGATGTTAACTACTATGAAATTCGCTCGGCATGCTCGGACTATATCATCATCTCCCAATTGGACAAGCAAGTTTGCTAAGCCTTCCATTTTGAATGGCTATCCAGAAAGGCCGATGAGGGGTATGCTGAATTCCTCCAAATGATTCTCTGATACTCCCAGTGCCTTGTATGCTTGTAGTGTAATCAGGTTAACTGCACTTCCTGTGTCTATCATTATCCACTAGACTGGAAAATCCTGGATGATTGCTTCGACTAATAGTGCATCGTTATATGGATGCCTGACATAGGACCCATCAGTCATTGAGAACTAAATCATATGGGGGAAGGCATGTGTACCTGGTTTGATGGCGAGCACCTCCTCACTGAATTGCTTGAAGTATTTAATGGAGTGTTTGGAGAGGTTACAAAACCAGATCTAGGTGGAGTCTGCCAAAGTTTATGAAAAGATCTTACACAGTGCAGTATCGTCTATTGTTAACACCAGCATGATATGTTGAAATTGGTCGATGTGGGTTCAAAGGTTGGCATTACCATTGCATTTTAGTAGGTTTAGTAGGCAAATTTTGGGAAAAGGGGAAACTAGGATTTCCCTTGAGAGTGGGAAACAGAAACTGCCTTAGTATTGTAGAGTATTCCAATTTTGGTATCATAGCATATGGTCTTCAAAGACCCTTTTGAACAGTTTAGTTGTGAGGGTGATGGTGGACCTAGGTGCTGAGGGAACCACCGGTCAGAAAGGGTTTCTAGTCGGTGGTTATGAGGGCCGGATAGGTTAGCATAGCTGTGTAGGCCGGGCAATTATAGCTAACAGTGTGGCTAGCAGGTTCTGTGCTGCTTGCAGGATAAAGCTGGAGGTGTTTAGGATGACTGCAGTAGGGGATGCTGAGGTCGGAGCATTATTTGATGGGATAACTTATTGTGTTTCAGGGTGAGTGGGTAAGTCTGCTTGATTTTCTGATGAGGTAGGGTTTAGGCTTAGGTCTGGGAAATTTTCTATGTTCCACATTCATCGTACAAATGATGACAGGTAAAAGATCAAGAGTTTGGTAGCTCAAACTACCTATAAAAAGTAAAGAACTAGTGGGGGTTTTCGACAAGAGAATCTTTGATGGTTAAGTTAGCAAAATTCTGGTGAAGATAAACATTTCCAATGATGAGAAAGTGATAAAAGATGCCCTTACTTACCAGATTTTCCCTTTTTATATGCCCTTAATTTCCTCTACGTGAGTAGTGAGAGGAAATCCTACTATTTTCAGTTATCTTCTCTACTTCTCCTATTTTAGGGGAGACATGAGAGAGAGGAAACTGCTTCTACCTTGTATGGCGGGATTTCCTGGGATGCTGGTTCATTAAGTGAGGCTAGGTTCTTTTGGTGTTTGGATTGTTTGAACTCTTGGCTAGGAGATATCTGATCGGTCTACATCAGTTTACCTAGCTTGTTTGTAGGATTGGACAGGCTACTAGCTAAGCCATGTTATCATATATATATATATATATATATATATATATATATATATATATATATATATATATATATATATATATATCCTTTCATTGTTTAGAGTAGGTTAATTTTGCAATTTAAGTTTTTCATAATTATAATTTTTATAAATATACAATATAATTATATTGTTATGAATTAAATTTTAATATGGATGTCCATAACTTAGAACTCCTACCAGAACTCCATTTATTTTGTAACTTCCACTCACATTATTTTATAACTCATAATTTATTTATCAATATTATAGTTTTTTTAGACCTGACAAATGGATCATGTCAAGTGGATTCGAGTTCAGATAACTTTCGGTCAACTTTTGTTGGGATGGGATTTTTCAGTTCAGATCACTTATTTTCTGAATAGGTTCGGGTCAGATGTCGAATCATAGCTAGAACTGAAAAATCATATCAAAATTGAAAGCCAAACTATAAGCAATTCAATATATTTGATTTAATTTGTTCACTTTTGACTTTTCACTACTCAAAATGTACTATTTTTAAAATCGAAATTTTTAGGACATTACAATTTGTCTTAGATTTAAGATGTTATGATTTGATGAAAGAAAAATCGATAGAACACGTCTGAGTACAGAAGATTGTGAATGAGTAGACAAATAAAGATATAAAGCGAAGAAAGATTGTAAAAGGAAATATGCAAAAAATAGAAATACTGAAATACAATATACACTATAGATCACTTAATTATTATTTTTCGTTTCACTTTTTTATTTATTTTTCCTTTATCGTTTGCAATTCAAAATTATTTAAATAATTAGACATTTTTTTCAATTAAACGTAATAAAATTGAGACAAGAATATTAATAAAATGGTGTATTATAATCAAACTATAATTTATAAATAAACAAGACATAAAAAATTAATTGAAAAAAATCAAGTAACAGATTCAGGTCATGTTGGATTTGGGTATTTTCGAATTACGAATTTGGATTGGGTTCGACTAAATCAAAATTTTTGGATTCAAATCACTATTTTCGGACGAATTCAGATATAAATTTTTTATCATGTCAAAAAATTGTCAGGTATAATTTTTGTAATTTATATAGGTGAGTTCATAAATAGAGATTTTATGTAAATCAAGTATAATAAGTGAAAAAGATACTTATTTCCTTTCTTTTTTTTTTCTATTTCATTGTTCATATATCATATTTATTTTATAACTTATTAAATAAATATAACTTTTTTATTAATAAATTTCATATTATGAATCATACTCTGCGATTCAAACTTTTTTTTTTAAATTTTCCGTATTTAATATCAATATTCGCAAACGTATCCATATATATGCAACATAGAATAAAACCATGACGGATGCCACCTACCACATTTAGGCCATCATGAAGATCCAATAGTCTCTTCCATTATCTAACTAAACCCATCGACCTACCCAACTCAACATGCAATTAACCCTTTTTAACTCTCTCCAGTCTAAGGATGATCATAGGGCAAGGAATCCTCGTCCTCAATGGGAAACCGCCCCGAATGGGGCGAGAAATCCCTAAAAATTTTTCCCGTGGGGTTGGAGATGGGGGAAAAATATTCCCTGACTTAGATTACGGGGCGGGGATGGGGATTGTGGTCCTTGCCCCCAAAATTTAGTAATTAAATTTAATTATATATATATATATATTAGTTTTAAATTATATTTAATTTTAGTTTTGTCAATTATTAAAATTTATATTAATTTAATTTGTAATTGAATTTATATTTTTTAATTATTAAATGTTATATTTCAATTACAATTAATTGTTAAATATTATATTTTAGTTCTAATTAGATTTTTTTTAAAAAAATATATTTTTTTGTAGGGATAGGGATCCTCGCGGGGACGAGGACGAGGGGAATTTTCCCTCCGAAATGCTATTGGGGATGGGAATGGGGAATCTCAACCCCTGCATGGGGCAGTAAGTGGGGACCCACTCCCCATCCCATCCCCACCCCGCCCCTTGATCATTTCTACTCCAGTCTTCACAATTTTGCTTTATTTAAATCAACCAATTTTCGATGAAAAGACTTAAAAGTTTTTGGGACACCTAATAAATTTTCTTATTACCAAAAAATATCCTTTTAAAGAAAAATCAAAACTTTTTTTCTAAGAATGGAAATTTCCAACGAGAAAAGTGACAATGTGAGGAGTAATTTTTTTGAGATATCATGCATGGGTAGTGATCTAGTGAATTGGTTTATGGTTGCTGAGTCACTTAAAGAAGCCACCTTGATGAGGTGAAGAAGATGGTGAATGGGTATAGAAAAGGAATGGTGAAGCTAGGTGGTCAGCCTTTGACCGTCACGGTAATTACAAACCGTCACGTCACCAGCATCAAGGTGGAGCTGTTGGAGGAGGCTCGCATAGTCATCAAGGCCAATAGTGATTGGGTTATGAATAGCATGAATAATAGGATAGACACTAATGGGATCACCACTGGCTTTGGTGTTAACTCTTGTAGAAGAACTAAACAAAGAGGTAAAGAGAGCTTATTAGGTATTATTTTCTTTATTTTTCTCACGGATAACTATAGATATCCCCACAGGCTACTATATATATCAATTAGGCATCCAATTAGGAAAACTACATAGGTATTATTTCATAATAAGTTCAATTTAAACACTTCATTAATTTTTGTATTTAAAACTAATAAAATTTAATTTTTCTATTAATTTTTCTGCATTTATAGGATCCAGTACTATGCATGTATATTGATATTTAATTGAAAGAGTGGATTCCCTAAGCCAACTTAGTGTACCATTAGTTTTTGATGAAAAAATTAATGGAAGGTTGAAAATGTACAACTATCAGTTGAAAGTTGATTTATTCTATTATATACATTTTGAAGCATAATTAACATTTAGAGAATTTGTTGAAGCAATATAAATATATATTTTTATTGAATCATTTTAACTAGATCATATAAATTTTTTTTCTTAAGATATACAATACGGTAGTTGGATGGTTAGTGGCTGCCTATTGTTGCAATTGCATAGTGGCTCTTCGCGCAGTTGATTCCAGCAAAAACAACCATATATATATATATATTGAAAATTTAAGGAAAGCTTAAGAAATAAAAAGAAAATATAAAACATAATACCATACAATATTTATGATTGAATATATTCTCAAAAAGCATATACATTTATGAAGAGACTAAATATTCCTAGAAAAATAAAGAGAGCAAACAAATGTCATAAGATTTTAAAAAAAAGCAAAAGTTAATAATTTAAGATGAGACTTAGAGGAAATAATAACAATTAAAAATATCATAAAAGCCAACAAAACCTGCATCGCAAATCAATTTTTTGAAATCAATATGGAACCTATATCATACATACAATATGCATATTTAGACATAAAATTAATGACTGTTTAATAATCTTTTGTGAAAGTCTGGTGAAATATAATTCTTGGTTTTTCTTTTTTACCAGATTCCTGAATGTAAGAATTTTTGGAAATGGTACAGAAACTTGCCACACATTGCCTCATTCAGCAACAAGGGCAACTATATTGGTGAGAATCAACATGTTACTACAAGGTTATTCAGGGATAAGATTTGAGATCTTAGAAGCATTTACCAAATTTATCAATCACAATATTACCCCATTGTTGCCTTTAAGAGGCACAATTACTGCCTTTGGTGACATTATCCCATTGTCATACATTGTTGGGCTTCTTATTGGCCGGCCTGATTTGAAGTCTGTTGGGCCCAATGGAAAATGCTTGGACCCAGCTAAATCCTTTAAACTAGTTGGAATAAGTGGTGGATTTTTTGAATTACAACCAAAAGAAGATCTATCTTTAGTAAACGGTACAATAGTTAGTTTAGGATTGGCCTCTATGGTACTATTTGATGCCAATGTGCTTGTAATTCTATCAGATGTTTTATCAGCAATATTTGCATAAATTATACAAGAAAAATCAAAATTTACTGATCATTTGACACATAAATTGAAGCATCATCCTGGCCAAATTGAAGTAGCAGCTATAATGGAACACATTTTTTATGGTAGTTCATATGTCAAAGTAGCTCAAAAATTGCATCAAATTGATCCTTTACAGAAGCCTAAGCAAGATCGATATGCACTACAAACATCTCCCTAATGGCAAGGCCCTTAGATTAAAGTGATAAGATCAGCAACGAAGATGATCGAACGAGAAATCAATTTCGTGAATGATAATCCATTGATTGATGTGTCAAGAAATAAGGCCTTGCATTATGAAAATTTTTAGGGTACCCCAATTGGAGTATCAATGAATAATACTTGTTTAGCTATAGCTTCAATTGGTAAACTCATGTTTGCTCAATTCTTTGAGCTTGTTAATGATTTTTAATACAATGGGTTGGCCTTAAATCTCACTGGTGGACACAATCCAAGCTTGGATTATGGATTCAAAGGAGATGAAATTGCCATGGCATCATATTGTTCTGAACTTCAATTTCTTACTAATCTTGTCACTAATCATATTGCAAGTGCTAAGCAGCATAATCACGATGTGGACTTTTTAGGCTTAATTTCGGCTCGTAAAACAGCTAAACCTGTTGACATATTGAAGCTAATGTCATCAACTTACTTGGTTGCTTATGTCAAGAATTGGATTTGAGGCACTTAGAGGAAAACCTAAAAAACACTATTAAGAACACAGTAAGTCAAGTTGTGAAAGGAGTGCTCAAAATAGGCCTTAACGATGAGCTTTACCCATCAAGATTCTGCAAAAAGACTTGATCAAAGTGGTCGATATAGAAAATGTATTTGCCTACATTAATGATCCTTGTAGTGCTACCTATCCATTGATCCAAAATCTGAGACAAGTACTAGTTGATCATGCACTGAAGAATTGTGATAATGAGAATAATTCGAGCACTTCAATTTTCCAAAATATTGATTCACTAGAGAAGGAACTCAAGGCCCTATTGCCTAAAGAAGTTGAAAATGCTAGAGTTGAATATGAGAATGGTAATGCTCCTTTGCCTAATAGGATAAAGGAATGCAAATCATATCCATTGTACAAGTTTATAAGGGAATAATTAGTTACTATTTTGCTCACAGGAGAGAAACTCTGGTCGCCAAGCGAGGAGTTTGATAAGGTTTTCTCAGCCATGTGTGAAGGCAAGATCATTGACCCCTTACTTCAGTGTTTGAAGGACTGGAATGGTGCTCCTCTTCCAATATGTTAAAGATGATGATTATGATTCATTCTTTTTTTTTCTTTTGTCCTTGTTTTTAATATGGCATATACCATGTTAAGTTTGACTACAATTTCAATATCAAATGTATGTATCCATGTTTTTTTAATTTTTTTTTATTTAATGTGTATTTAAGAAGTACATATGTATAACAAGAAATAGAATCAAGTGTTCAAAATTTTCTCCACAATTATTAGTTTTATAGATATCCATTTTAGTCCAATCCTTAAAAAAAATTCAAAAAGAGTTACTAGGTATCATAATTTAGATTGGAATAGGTTGAAAATTTCCCTTAATTTAAAAGTGCAAATATGTCCTTAAACCTTCTTTATGCTTAAATTTGCCCTTGATCTTTCATAATTAGGTCAAAAATGCCTTTGGCATTAATTTTTTTTTTCAGTTTTTAAAATTCTTTAAGCCAAAGGTGAAAAAATATCCTTAAAGTTTAGTAAAACGTGCAATTTTATTTCTAATGTTTATTTTGTTACAGTGTTACCATTAATATTTCAAAAGTAGAGTAATTTTGCCCTTGACTGAGAAAACCGTTAAGTTTGATTAACTCTATTTGCTGACATATCAGTGGAATCCATGTTAACCCAATCATTTATCACTACAATGGAACCTATTCACACCCAATCAATAGTTGCCACATGTCACTCTGCTCCTCACTCTTTTTTTGTGATGACATGGTAGTGGAACCCATTTTTAACTAATTTATTCATTGCCACGTGTCACATATCATATATATTCTCTATTCTTTCTCCTCTCTTTTCTCTCTCCTCCCTCTTTTCTTTCTCTATTCTCCTTTCTGTTTCTTTCCTTTATCATCTCTCTTCTCTTTCTCTCTCTCTCCTCATTTTCATTTATTCTTGTCTAAAATAAATTGAAATGTCATTTTATTACTCAATAATTGATAAAAACTTCAAAAGAATTATATTAAATAATATAAATACTTATATATCTCTAAAAATTTTACAAACATTTTTACTTTTTTTTTGGCACATTACAAGTAAATAATATTCTTTATAACTAGTGTAATATTGAAAATAATGAAATAAATAATTTATAAGCGTAAAACTGCTAAAAATTTTCAAAAAATATTAATTTATCTGTACTTTAACATTGTAATTTCCTAAAACTCGAAATGAAATATGATGCATATTATATTATCTATTTCATTATTTTCAATATTAAATTGGTTTAAAATAATGTTATTTACTTGTAATGTGCAAAAAAAAAATTGTAAAAGTTTTAGACATATGTATAAGCATTTATATTAGTTGATATAATTTTTTGAAGATTTTATTTAATTATTGAGTAATAAAATGATATTTTAATTTCTTTTATGGTAGTAAAATATAAAAATAAATGAAAGTTAGAGGAAGAGGAGAGAGAATATAAAAGAGAGTAGAGAGGTGAGAAAGGAGAGAGAGATATAAGGTGGGGGAAGAGAGAGAAGAGAGAAAAAGGGAGGAAATAAAAGAAGAGGTAGGATACGTGACACGTGACAATGGATAATTGGTTTACAAGCACCATACATCACATGTAAATTACAAAATTTAAAAAACTTGCATACCCAAAAATTGCATGATCTAGTCAAAAGAATTGAAATCTTATCTAAGGTTTAGAACTTTTACCTTAGTAAGTTGAATAGTTGAATTAACTTTGCACTAGGTTATAACAAACGACCAATTTATTTATTTCAAGGCACCTCCAAGATATCCATATAAGAATAGAGGTCTAAGAACTTTCAAAATGTTTTAATGATGGTTGAAAATAAATTAGGGATTAGTAAAGCCAAATTCAACTAGAAGAGAAAGAACTAAGAATGAGGGTTTAATGGCTAAAACTTTTTTAATTTAATCTCATACCCTAATTCTAAGTTTAAGGTGTATAAATACCCATTATGGGTTAAATTAGGGTTGTGTTATAATGTTGAGATCTTTTAATTAAGTTTGGACCAATTAGATGTGTTTAAGTGACACTCACTGGCCCATTTCTCTAATATGCATAGGATAATCCTGTGTGAGTAGGCGAGTGCATTTTAATTGAGCTTTAAGTCCAATTAAACTTTACAATCAGCCTTATAACATATTATTAAAGCCTTATAATATTTATTAGATGCACCCAATGCCAAATGGGCTCAAAAGAAAAAATCTCCATATCACTTAAAGTTCTATGTGCATACTAGGCTTGGTGAGCCTTTTTGCGCATTGGACTTGGATCTCTGAATATTAAGCCTTTCATTTTATTTTGAATTATAATTTAATAAGTTCCCATGACACATTATGTTTTACCTCAGACATTTATTCTTATATGTGTATGACCTTTTGGGTTTCTTATGTATGTTGGCAGTACAAACTATAACTAAAAGTCCTAGTTGAATTGGGACTCTTATGATTTAAACTCTTTTAAGCCATATTTTCAAATCTAATTGATATTTACCATATATTAATGTACATATCATGATAGACTTCTAGTTAAGTATCATGACTATCCAAATAACAAGAATTTAGTGGTTTCCACTTTTACCGTTCCATATCAAGTTTCCATCCAATCATTCCTTTTACTATTCTTCTAGTCTCATTCTTGAATTGAATATGGACATGAATCAATTCATTCATGAAATTATTATATTCTTATATTTTTATTGTTAGTTCCAAAATGCCCTTGTGAATCTTATTCACCTGGCATTCCACTTTGGTCAAGGTTTTATGAATAAAGAAGTATAGGCATACTTAAGATAGAAATCCCCACAATAATTTAGTGGTGAATCTTTTATTGGTCACTCATCTACTTCTAAGTAGTTCATGTTATACCCAATCATTGAGCTATGTATGCCCCTTGGAGGAGTAAAAGCATAATAGTTAAAGTATAATACTTGCTATGTGAGGCCCTTATTTAGGCCTTGGGAGAACATAAATGTGTACTTAGATGATAATGTAATCACTGTGTGTAAGTATAGTTAGTGAGTGGCAAGTTAGGGCATAGAGGTAAATGTTTTAAAAGATGAGGGGTAGAGTGGTCATTTTAAATTAAGCATTTATATGACTAATTGAGGAAAACTTGCCAATTAAGGGACTAAATGGAAAAGAAAAGAGAAATTTTAGGGGAAGAAAGATGAAATTGGGGAAAAGAAGGGAGTTAATTACACTTTGGTAAAAGTCAAAATGTGAACCAAATGAGCAAGGCACCTATTCTCCCTAGAATCTTCTTAAAAAAGGTAGAAAACTCATGAGATTTGGGGGAGATGGGGGCCAACCACTTCAAATAGGCTAAAGTAGCCATTTTCTCTCATTTTAACTCTTAAATAATAACTAAAAGGCTCAAATTGAATTTTAAGAGGAGAGAGAATTTAAAGGTTACCATTTTAGGGTAACAACTTCCTCTTCTCTTCTTGATAATCAATTAAGAGAGTACATGACCCTTTTATATTATAAAAATATGTGAATCATTTCTTTGTAGAAGGGCAAACTAGCAAAGGTAAAGAAAAGAAAGGAGGAGGAGCTTAAATAAGGTTTAACCCACTAAAGAGGTATAGGAATTTCTAGTATTGTTATGGGTGTTTGTCTTTAAATAGTGCTTATAATGTATATTTTGTGGTTTTAATAAAGGAATATATGAATATGAGGGTTGGATTGAGCATAAAAAATGAAATAAGAAATTTATCCTCTTTTTGGCAAAATCTATCTTTAGGTTTACTAGACTTGTTTGGACTGTTTTACTTATAAATAGAGTTTGAGAAATACAAATTGAGTAATTCTAGTTGGGATAGAAACTAGACAAATAAAATCAAATTTCATAATAAGAGACCAATGTCTGTTTCTTCCCTTATGATAGCCAAAATTTAGCTTGAACCTTGACTATGTCTACTGCCCTACCATTGGGAGTAGGTCCTATTGTTTAGTGAATATCTTGAATTTTAGAAGGAAAAATGGAGTGATTTTAAATGATCTAGAAACTAGAAATTTAGGAGAACAACTTTGTAGAAGAACACTTGTCTTAAAAATGTCTTTTTACTAAGTTTAAATTGCTACACAATTAGGTTCAGGAAAACTATTTCCATAATTTATGGACAAAATAGGGCACACGGTTGAGAACATTTTGTCTTAGCCATGTGGACCCATCTATACCCATTATAACCATTGTACATGGTCAAAACCAATTGGTCTCAGCCGTGTGCTTCCCCTATTATAGCCTATACTTGGCTTTTAGGCTTGAATGGACACCGAAACTTGCCCGAACACTTTCAAACCCATTTAGGGTACTTTGAACATAAATATGTTGGGTAATTCATGGTATAAATGTATGAAAAGCATAGATTCATGCACACACACACACACACACATATATATATGTAAATGTATAAATCTATATCTACACACACGAATACATAAGGTTACCAGTGTTTAATGAAATGATATACATGTTATATAAATGCGTACATTCTCAAATTATGGATGAATGATCAAAGCTATATTATTTTGGCCATTATGAATACTTGTAATTGTGCATAGGTATATTGAAAAAAAATTAATCTTATTGTATGAAAAATATGAAAAATATATCAAAGCCTATATATAGGCATTGGTTATGGATAGATAGGTATGCCTATAAGGTAAAATTACAGTTGCCATAGTTTAACCCCATTTAGGTCTATAGTTCATCCTCGTTTGGGACTACAGTCTTAACCCCGTTTGAGTCCATAAGTTTGATACCTTTGGGTATTCCACATGACTGATACCTATAGGTATCTACAACACCTATTATCCACACCTATAGAATTTAGGCAGGGATTTATAGGAAACAATGCGTGGAAAATATATCATAAATACTTTATACTAATAGATGACTTGTTATTTATATGATTAACCTTGTATAAGGTAATGTTTCTTTAATTCATCAAGATAAAGCTTTTAATTAATGTGATTAATCTCTTATTATTATTAAATATTGTGTGCTTGTGAGATTAATCACTATGAGTGGTTGTTCACATATTTATTGTTTCCCACTAAGTTGTATAGCTTAGCACGGGTGCTTATACGTGTAGGTTCTCAGGGTAGGACTATTATGTAGGGATTAAGCCAACAGTAGTAAAGCTAATACCAATGCTAAGAGAAGTTAAAGTATGAAGATAATGATGTCTTTTTGGCTTTATTTTGTTATTGTAGATTTCATGTTTTGCTTAGAAAATGTGCTGTGAAGGTATAATATAAGAAGTAACATTACGATAATTGTGATGTAATAAGGAACTTTATAGTATATAAACTATTCATATGCATGAATATGATTATGAGTTATTGAAAATGAGATGATGTGTGACTAATAAGATATAAAATGCATTATTTTTTTTGAAAGGTGATGTATATAGTAACAAGAACTAGGAAATACTAGAGTAGTCCTTACGTCAAGAAATAGCTTATGATTGGTGGAAGTTAGTGTTGAAATAACCTCAGTTACCTGATCCCCTTACTTGTGAGTTCTTTGAAGCAGAATTCAAAAGGAGATATGTAACTAAAGCATATAAAGAAGAAAGGTTGATATAGTTTCTGTAATTAAAGTAGAAGGGCATAATAGTAGCTGAGTATGAGGTAGAGTTTAGCTACCTAAGCAAGCATGTACCTGAATCTATGTTAATGGGAGCTTTTAAGTATTGACAATTCGAAGATGGCTTAAATGACCGTGTTAGAGAATGCTTGATTGGACCTACATCCTTACAACAAGTTGACTACCATCAACTTATATAGGCAGCTATTCAAGTAGAAAAGGAAGAATTAGCAAAAAGGGAAAGAGAACAAAGAAGAAAAAGTTTTACTAAGGGCGGTTCATCAACAAGAAAGAGACCCCGAGTTCCATAAGGGGATCAACTAGCAAAATCTAGTAATCACCCTGCTTCTAGGGATAGACAATAGGGAACATTTATTTTAGCTAGATTGGGAGAAGAGGCTTTAATCGAGCAGCGTAAAGGATAACCACTTGACTACAAGAGACATTGGGGCACCTGTAGGATGTTGGTAGGTGTTTGTCTCAATTTTTCTAGCACCAAACACTTTATGGCTAATTGCTTAATAAAGCAAGAGCAGGAGTTTACACAGTAAAGTAGTAGAGGAACCTCTAATGCACCTCTTGTGGGTAGAGGACGTGGAAGAGGTAGAGGCAGATCCAGTCAGTTCAAAGATAGTTTAGAAATATTTCTAAGACTATTGATCGACCCTTTGCTCCTACACCCCTATCAGAGCCTATGCCATAAAAGCTAGAGAAGATATTGATGCTTCAGAAGTCATAGTTGGTACTTTTTCTCTCTTTGATGCTAATGTATATGTGCTTATATATTCGGGTTATACTCACTCATACATATGTAATTGGGATCTGGGTAAAAGCAGGTTGTTGTAAATCAATTAAACTTTGATATATGTGTGACTAGCCCTTTGGGTCATAGTGTGTGTGTAAATAAGGTGTGTAGAGATTGCCTTATTAGGATACAAGAGAAAGAGTTGTCAACTGATTTTATTGTATTGCCCTTCCATGAATTTGATGTAAAATTGGGCATAGACTACTTGACTAAATGCCAAGCAATAGTGAATTGTAGAGCTAAGACTGTGGTATTAAGAGATGCTGAGGGTGAAGAAATAGTGGTGTAGGGTATCGGGTCTAAACCCTCAACAAATATCATATCGGCTATCAAAGAAAGGTGGTTTCTTAGAAAGGGATATGAGGCGTTCTTAGTTTTGGTGCTTGATTCCAAGAGAGAGATAATGAATCTTCAAGATATACCTATAGTTAAAGAATTTCCAAATGTGTTTCCAGAGGAATTACCTGATCTTCCACCTAAGAGAAAAGTAGAACTATTTATAGAAATCTTACCTAGAACGGCTCACATTTCTAGGGCACCATATAAAATGGCACCATCATAGTTAAAGAAATTGAAAGCCCAATTGCAAGAGCTATTAGATAAAGGCTTTATTAGGCCTAGTGTGTCACCTTGGGCCGCACCAATGTTGTTTGTTAAAAAGAAAGATGGCACCTTGAGGATGTGCATAGATTATAAGTAACTTAACAAGGTAACAGTAAAGAACAAATACCCCTTGCCTTGAATTAAAGATTTATTTGACCAATTGAAGGGTGTTGGTGTGTTTTCTAAGATTGATCCACGATTAGGATAGTATCAGCTATGGGTACAAGATGTAGATATTCCGAAGATTGCTTTTAGAACTCGATATGTCTATTATAAATTTTTGGTGATGCCTTTAGGGTTAACAAATGCCCTAGATATTTTTATGGATTTGATGAATAGGGTGTTCAGACCCTGCTTAGACAAATTTGGAGTGGTATTCATTGATGATATACTGGTCTATTCTCGAAATAAAGTAGAACATGCATAACATTTGAGAATTGTGCTACAGACTTTACAAGAGAAACAGTTATATGCTAAGTTGAGTAAGTGTGATTTTTGGCTTAAAGAAGTCTCATTCCTTAGGCATATCATGTCATTAGAGGGAATTAAGGAAGACCCTAAAAAGGTCAAGGCTACAGTTAACTGGAAACCACCTCAAAACATGCCGAAAGTGAGAAGTTTCTTAGGTTTGGCAGGTTATTATCAAAGATTTGTGAAGAGATTTTCGGTTATTGCCTCTCTACTCATTAAATTATGCCTGACTTGTCAGCAAGTAAAGGTAGAACAACAATTTCTTTTGGGGTTGTTGAATCCTATTCTTATTCCATAATGGAAATGGGACAACATTACTATGGATTTTGTTACTGGATTATCCTTCACTCAAAGGAAACATGATGTAGGGTGGGTGATTATGGATAGATTGACTAAGATAGCTCATTTCATATGAGTTCGATTAGACTACTCAATGGAAAAATTAATAGAATTATATGTGAATGAAAGTTTTCGGCTTCATGAAATCCTAGTGTCAGTAATTTTCAATCGAGATCCAAGATTCACTTCTAGGTTTTGGAAGAGATTATAGTGGGCTTTGGGTAAAAAGCTCTATTATAGCACTGCATTCCACCCATAGGTGGATGGACAATCCAAGAGAGTTGTGCAGGTGTTGGAAGATATGTTAAGAGGATGTGTCCTAGATATCCCAAGGAGCTGGGATAAATATTTGACCTTAGTAGAGTTTGCATATAACAATGGTTATCAAGCTAGCATTGGCATGCCATCTTACCAGGGGTTATATGGTCGCCTGTGTAGAACTCTAATCTATTGGAGAGATTAGCTGAGAGTAAAATGATTGGTCCTGATATTATCAAAGATACCTAGGAGAAGATACAAATTGTTAAGCAAAGACTAAAGGAAGCAAGTGACAAACATAAGTCTTATATAGATTTAAAGAGAAAATATATTGAATATCAAGTGGGAGATAAAGTGTTCTTAAAAGTGTTTCCATGGAGGAAGGTATTGCGGTATGGTAAAAAAGGGAAGCTTAACCAGAGGTTTATTGGTACCTATGAAATTGTGGAATGGGTTGGAGTTGTAGCCTACAGATTGGCTTTACCAATGGAATTATTAAAGTTACATGATATCTTCCATGTTTCTATGCTTCGATGATATACATTAGATGAGTCTCATATAGTGCCAATGTAGAAGGGTAAACCAGCAAAGGTAAAGAAAAGAAAGGAGGAAGAGCTTGACAAAAGGTTTAACCTACTAAAGAGGTATGGGAATTTCTACTATTCCTATGGGTGTTTGTCTTTATAGAGTGTTTAGAAATTTAAATTTAAAGGTTTTAATAAAGGAATACGTAAATATGAGGGTTGGGTTGGGTATAAAAACCAAAATAAGAAATTTATCCTCTTATAGGCAAAATCTGTCTTTAGGTTCACTAGACCTATTTGGACTGTTTTGCCTATAAATGGAGTTTGGGAAATATAAATTGAGTACTTCTAGTTGGAATAGGAACTAAACACATAAAACTAAATTTCATAAGGAGAGACCAATTTTGCTTCTTTCCCTATGATAGCCAAAATTTAGCTTGAACCTTAACTATGTTTGCTGCCCTACCATTGGGAGCAGTCCCCATTTTTTAGTGATTTTAAATTATTTGGAAACTATAAATAGAGGAAAATAACTTTTTAGAAGAACACTTGGCCTGAAAAATTCTATTTACTAAGACTAAATTGATGTACAATTAGGCTCAGGAAAGCTATATGCAGAATTTATGGGCAGAATAGGACAATGTCTGTACCTATTATAACCATTGTACATGGTCGAGACCAATTGGTCTCAGCCATGTGCTTCCCTTATTACAGCTTATACTTGATTTTTAGGCCCGAATGGACACCAAAACTTGCCCAAACACTTCCAAACCCATTTAGGGTTCTTTGAATATAAATATGTTGGGTAATACATGGTATAAATATATAAATCTATATCTACACACAAAAATACATAAGGTTATAGGTGTTTAGTGAAATGGTATGCATCTTATATAAATGAGTACATTCTCAAATTATGCATAGATGATTAAAGCTATACTATTGTGGCCATTATGAATACTTGTAATTGTACACAGGTATATTGAAAAGAATTAACCTTGTTGTATGAAAAAATTCAAAAATATATCAAAGCCTACATATAGACCTTAGTTGTGGATAGATATAGGGTACAATTATAATTGCCAAAGTTTGACCCTGCTTGGGTCCATAGTTCGTCCCCATTTGGGTCCATAGGTTTGATACCTTTGGGTATTTCACATGACTGATACCTACAAGTATCTACAGCACCCGTTATCTACACTTATAGAATTTAGGTAGGTATTTACAGAAGTATAATATATGCTGGTCTATCCATATTACATGTTCTATCTTGTTAATACTATGATTAAGGATAATTTAGGTATTAACACATTTGCATACAATAAAAATCTCACATCTTGAAATTTTCATGATTACCTTTGCATTATGTTCATATTCTAATGACTATATTTTATAGTTTAGGTCATATGTAAGCCAATGTTAATATACAAAAGCATTAAATAATGTAGAAATATGTTATTATTATTCAAATAGAATCTTTATACATAGATAGAAGCCCTATTATACATGGGCTTTAGGACATATAACTAATGTGGTGCTCATTCCAACTTTATTTGTAAATTTTCCTTGATGTTGTACAGATTTAAAGAATTCTTCTTCCTATTGTCTTTTTAGTTTGATTATTTTTCGCTACTAGACTGGTCGGAGTTATCAATTTAAAATTGAATCCTTCTATAGATGTTAGAGAATGATTTATGAATTAAATATATCTTTTCATTAATAGATTTTTTTGTTATATCATCTTCTAGCTCTTTTTTGGTTGCTATTCCAAGAATTGTCATTTTTTTGTGGCCTAAAACACCTAAGTAGGTGTTTTCTAGATCCTTTGATTTATCTTATTGTCTATTAATAAAACTCAAGACATATATTTTTGTAGATATTTTGGTTGTTGCTTTATCTCATTTTCCAACATTTGGGTTCGTGATATAGATTTTTGAACGGATTTTATTTGCTCCTTTTCTGTTAGATATCCTTTCTCAATTTTTTTCTATAATAAACTTGTAAAATAATTATTCGTACAATCTAAATTTTATTTTCAAATCTACCAAGTCAATTGGCTAATGCATTCTTTTTTTTTTTGGAATATATATTTTATGTAAAATTTAAAATTAGGAAAACATTATTGCCAATCCATTCTCCTTCTTTATACTAATTTTCCATTAATTATAATTATTTGTGATAAAGGACTTTAATTGTGCATTATCTATTTTTATAGTAAATATTTTTGCTAATAAGATTATTTCAATCTTTTTTAAGGTATATTTTACTGCTAGTAATTTTTTTTGCATAACTTTGATAATTTTTTTTGTATTAATACATGTTTATGATTCATTTTTATGTATTTTCTTGCCATTCTTACTTTTATGGATACCTCCTCAATAATCGTCTAAGGCATCTATCCTAGCTTTGTTAGGATTTAAAGTTAACATACATCTTATATTAGGTAGAAATTTAAAATTCTAAATCCACTAATCTATGATTTTCCATAAAATATACATATCCTAAGTAATAAATAATTGAAATTCACCTTAAGGGTTGTTGATTAGTTAAATTTCCTTACATCAGGTTGTTGTAAACCATAATGTCCAGTGGAAAACACCTTAAATGCTAAATCCACATCAAAGAAGAGGAAAATAACCAAGAATATCTTAGGTAACAACAGTAAAAAGTCCTCTGAGGTAAGAAGAGGATTTCATCCAGAGAAAGAAGAGAGAGGTAGATATCCTAGTATCAGGATATATAGAATTATCTAAAAAATGGGGATTTCCCACAAGAGACCTTTAATAAGGATAAGAGGGTGATTAGAAAAGTTATAATCAATTTATTAGTATAGGAAGAAATCTATACAAAAAGGCAAGCTAATGGCCTACAACTTAGATTTATTGATGAGATAGAGATGAAAGAGTCATAGAGGAAGTACACTCGAGAGTTTATCGCTCCCATATAAGTGGTTTAACCATGGCAAAAAAAATATATTGAGACAAGGATTTTAGTAGTTAATAATGGACTATGATTGTTCCAAGTATGCTAAGAAGTGTTAGAAATGCTAATAGTATGATGATTTGAGTCATTTGTTTATCTCTAAACTACAAAGTCTCTTATCTCCTTGGCCATTCATTGCTCGAGGTATTGATATCATAAGAGAAATAAATTCAACTACTTTTAATAGACACATATATATAGTAGTCATCATATATTACTTTATCAAATGGGTATAAGCAAAATTATTAAGTAAATTAGGGGGAAAATAGATGTCTCATTCATAGAAAAAACCCTGATATATAGATATGTTGTGCCTCAGCATATAGTCTTTGATAATGGAATCTAATTTCAGGTAAAAATAGGGACTTATTAGAAAAGTACAAAATCTAACACCATAAGTCTTCCTTTTACAAGCTATAAGCCAATAGTACTGTAGAGGTTGTTAATATGAATATGAAGAAACTTTTGACTAAGATGGTCAAAACTTAAAAGGATTGGGTTTAAAAACTACCTTATACACTTTGGGGGTATAGGACCATAGCTAAAGCCTCAATAAGAGTCACCTTGTTGTCTTTAATATGTGGCACTAAAGTAGCATTGCTAGTGGAGATTGAATTACAATCATTAAGAGTAGTTTTGGAAGCCAACATACTAGAATTTAAAGCCAACATACTAGTAGCTTTAGTAGCAAAAAAAAAAAAGATACCAACAGTTATCATTTTTGGATGAACATATAATGAGATCCTACTACCATAATTGGATTTATGAAAAGCATATGGCTACGGCATTTGGAAAGAAGGTCTGAGCTCATCAATTAAAAAAAGGTGTGATGTTATCATTTTTTAAAGAACATATAATGAGATCCTACTACGATAATTGGATTTATGAAAAGCATATGGCTAGGGCATTTGGAAAGAAGGTCTGAAATCATCAATTAAAAGAAGGTGTGATGCGCGCCAAACCTCCGTCACCTTTCGATGAAATCAGGTTTGCTCTCAAAGGGCCACTTTTAGGGTTCAAAACCAAATGAAGGTTCATTATACTCGTGAAAGAAGGCATGAGATAGTATCTCGAGGTACCCCCATTCCATTATTGGTAATCAACCTACGAGGGCTTCTATTGGGTACCACGAGGTAGGTATTATAGAGTTATTATCTAGAAAAACATTGGGAAAGTAAATCTAACCTCATGAAACCAAAATCGTAGATAGTTCGGGACTTTACTCTTATTTATACCTTAGTTAATATTTATATAAATAAGTTTTTAAGAATAATTTCCTATCTCTTTTCTCACATGAGTTATAAAGATAATAAATCAATAAAAAGAACATACAGGCATGTATATAAAGATATAAAGTACAAAATAAAATTATCTTACAAAGTACAAAATGAAATTATCTTACAAAGTAGAAAAAATAGGAACATTGGTTCCTACATGCATATTTACAAAGGAATAATTTTTGGATGAATTTTGGAAAGAAAAAGGGATGAGTGATCACATTTTTAAGAAAAACTCTCAATTGTATGTGTCATTTTGAGATGAAAATAGAACATTGGTCTATTTATTAAGAACATTCCATTTTATTTGTAATTTGAGTGAATTTTTATGTTAGCATACAAGAAAAATCTTTTATTATTACAAAGCAAAACCCAAAAGAAATAAAAGCAAAACTGGAAAAAGGCTAAAAATAAATAAAGTACAAAAGGATTACTATGACATGGTGTTATAGTCTTCAAAACTCTATTCACCAACCAACTCACGTATGTATACAAAGTTATTCTACCAAAGAAAAAAAAAAGAAAATAAACAATTAGAAACATAATAAATGAAAATAAATAATTAAATAATCAATACATGTATACTAAAATCATAAAAATATAGATAAAATAAACATAACAAAACGATGTAAATGACAAAAAGTAAATTGAGTAAAAACAAGGAACTAAAATATAACATGCAATATAACACAAGGCAAAAAAATGCATAAAAGCAATCAAACCAAGAAAATCAAAATGTCATACATGGCTAGTTGAAAAAGGAGAGATGAACAACACCAAAGAGCAAGTGATAAGAAGGAAAGCCATGCGTCATCCAGTTGCTCACTATGAGAGATAGGCGTTGCTTATGCCTTTTTCCTATAACTCGCACCCTGAGTGCAAACTGGAGTTTAGAATAGGGAAATCAGGCGTATCTCATATAAATTTATCACTAAACATGCATAAAATGACTTAAAAACATACTAAAATAATTCCTAAAAGCCAATAAATTCATTTAAATCTTGAAAAACTGATAATAAAAAAATCAAAGATTTAAGACATAAAAAACACAAAATTGCATTAATTGATAAAAACCTATAAACATGCTTTTCTATATGGATTTTAATTATTTTTTGACAATCATGGCATGATAAACTTGAAAGAAATATTTAAACATGCAAAATATTATGAAGTCATAGAAATCTATAAATTAAAATTCAAATAATAAACCCAAAAAGAACTATTTATATTATAATTAAGTGATTTTTAAAACAAGAAAAAAAGTCTGAGCCTAGAATATTAGCTTCAGTATGTTTGATCTTAAGAAAACCAAGAACAACGTGTTTCACAGCCCCTCTTCCTTATATTTCACATTCACATAATAAAAAAGGTATTTTTTTATAAAACTCTTTTTTCTCTCTCTAAAAACTCTTTCTACCCACTTTTTCTTTGTTTTCTAGTCCTTCTTAGAAGAAGTGAATCACTAGAGAAAATATCCCTTTGCTCTGTGCCTATATCCTAACTAAATATCCCTTTAAAATTCAAAAACCCTTAGGATAAAATCTGTTCCTTATCTTTCCAGCAGTAGAAATATGGAAAATGGCCGTAAAAAGCCCTATAGATAGGTGCCACTCACTACAGATGGGCACCACTCACTTTGGAGATAAAATTACAAATCTAACACCTTTCATTTCTCAACCCGAATTGACTTTTTTTCGTGACTTAGTGAGTTATAAGTGTCACTCAAAAAGAGTCATAAGCTAGAATGCAGATAGGAGGAGATGTTTGCTAGAGAGGTAAACAAAGGAAAATAGGTGATAGACTGACATCTGTCAATTAAAAAGCCCAAATTCCGCAATTAAAATCTCGTGTTAGTTTTGAAAAAAAGCAAAAGGGTTGGGACTGAGGATAAGGATAAGGATCGACACTTCTGTTCTCCACCTATAATATAGGTAACTACATCCTCATTAGGTAACTCTAATTTGGGCTACCTCGGGACTCAGTGTCTATAGTTGCTCCTAATTTTAGAAAGACTAGTGCACTAATGCCTAGGTAAGTAAAAATTCAAAGTGAAGAAAAGAGACACATACCTAAAATAGAGGTCTTCTAATTGATGATGATTTTTAATGGAGCAAGCGAGAATTATATCAGAGTAGAGTGGGTAGAAGATGCCAGTTTGTGAGTAAAAACCACATCCGATGGGGTAGTTAATGTTAGATTGTCAATGTGTTAACCCTTTGTAAATATCTAATTAATGCTAGTTTCTTAGCATGCAAAACTAGGATAGGTAAAGTGGTTCACACCGGCTTGTCGGTATATCTGACCATGAATGATAGGATAGTTAACATCAGCTTGTCGATATGTTAGTCCTTTTCTGATGTCTAATTACTGCCAATTTCTTGGGATACAAAACTAAAATAGGTCGGTTTATGTCTAATTAGCACCAGCTTGTTGGCATACAAAGATAAAACAGTTTGTGTGGTTAATGCCAGCTTGTCAGCATGTAAAACCATGATTAAAGAATGACCGATGCCATCGGTTAGTTAAACCACCTTGGATAACTAACGCTAGTGTCTTGACACGAAGGTCACTTATTGAACAAAGAAATACTACCAACGCTACGACCTGTTGATCCTTTGACAACGAAAAAATAAACAGCCAATGTTAGTGATTCAGCATGTCAACCCCTTGCCAATTGATTAAATGCCTCTTAAGAGAAGCTTGGTACCTATAGAAAGGATTTGACATTAGTGTAATTTTACAATTAAAGAATATATTAACCTTTTTAATGGGTTTGTATGATTTTATCTTAGGAATTCATTTTATTCAACATGTAGCACTTGTAACATTTGAGATCTAAAAAATTGGGTAGTATAACCACTCGCCTATGTGTATAAAAATTGGTTAATTGATTATGTTATTTTATTTTGGCAAATATAAATCCTATTGTCATTTTTATTGATGTTATTTTTTCCTAATTTTTGCCTTTTATCTTTTTTTAGGTTGCTTAATAATATCCATAAATAAAACAAGAATAAATGCAAAAATTTATATCCAAATATAAACACAATAAAGTTAAGTTCTATACATCAAAAGCAAAAGTAAATCTCCCTGAACACAATATAAACCATAAAGAAGAGTAATTAGGTGATCCTCGGTGACCTATGTGATGGTCGAGAAGATGACATTTGAGATGATAATGGTCAAGACCGATGCTGAAGCTATGCTCTCAACTACTCTAGAGGTAGGGGTCAATAGAACTCAAACCCTAACAAATTCTTGATGAGTGGATGCACTATGGTCCAACAACCCTAGCAAGTTGTCTAACATTCGATCCAAGATATGAAATCAAAAGGGTGTGCTGATCTAAGTACCATTTAAGGTCATCTTGCATGCCTATGAGGTAGGCCTCAAGCCCCTCATGCCTCTCTATCACTATGGGAATAACCCCTCTATCCTTTCTATTTAATGTCTCACCATAGTGATTGAGTCATTTACCACTTGTAAATCACTATCAAATCATTGCCTAGCCACATCGAGGTCTACCACCATCCTATCCATGTTGTAATTCCCGGTACCCAATTTGATGCAAGGGCCGAATACCAAAAGCTACACTAACCACCAATCAAAAATTGAATCTTCCTTCTTTATAAATGTTCATACTAAGTTTTATATTTTCTAACATTTTTACAAAAAATAGACAAATTCTCTCCTATACGGGACCCTATCCACCCTATTACAGAAAGTTAATTCATGCTTCTATAAAGCCCAATACAATCCTCAACCTCCTCATATATCCAAATATTATTTATTCCCCATCTCAACCTCCACAATCCATCATAATATAAAAGAAATCAAGCCATCCACAATATAAGAGAAATTTAAATTGTTTTAATTCACAAACTTAACTAACATGAACATATTCTATCAACCATTTTTCACTACATTTATAATATTATAAGTACTTTAATACAAAAATTGCGAACTAGAAACCATCTACAGTTCATGAGTTGCTAAGTTTCCAATCTTCAAAAATAAATTTCCAAGCCAAGTATCCATTATGAAGTAAAAAAGGAACTCCTCACTTCCCAGTAGATCCCCGGTTTGCTATACCTCAAAATTTTTGTGTACCTACATGTATAAATAAAAAAAATCCACGTGCTAAGCAAAATGCTTAGTGGCAACCATTAATTTTACTTTTCCACTAAGAAATAATGCTTTCATTACAATAAGATAGAAAATCGCCAATATTATATTAAATAAAACTATATTTATCTATATATATATATATATAGATTTTAAGTATTGCTAAAATAATTTCACTTGTCTCAAAAAGAATAACTAATATCACAAATTAATTATGTAGTTACGTATTCTAGACCCTAGCAAAACCGTAAAATATGCTTATATAAATAATGTAACAAATATTATATATATCAATCACTACGTGCCTTTTAATTCTAATTATATATTTCTTTGCCCATAGTGATCCGAATGAATTGCCTAGTGGATATGCGAGACTGAGACTCTTTTTGGTTTTATAGACTAGAGTGGTCAAAACTTAACACTGCACTCCATTATAAAGCCAATTTCTAAATGGAGTTATCGAAATCTGACACTGCACTCCAATATCCAATGTAAAAAGGGGTCGAACTTGACACTACCCTTTTTACACCTAAGCATAAATCATTAATCCCATAGTATGAAGTGCCAATATTTAGAGCATAAATCAAGATTTTATCCCTATAATCGGCTAATTGTATCGTATTAGAATTTTTCCCACAGTTTATTAAGGGCAGTAATATATATATATATATATCGTATTTAGTCCCGAACAGAATTAAGTGAATTTAATATCCATGGTTACAAGTCTACTAGCAGATCATAATTTTTACTAATTTGAAAACAACCATTAACTTACATTATTTCATGCCATCAATAGTACACTTTTAGAATTTAATTTTACATCTGGTCTTTTTATTTTAACTAGATAACTTTATTTAATACATAAAAATATTAAGCCATTTAAATGATTTTTAATACTCCCGTATTATTAACAAAAGAACAACCCCCTACATGATAATTACTATCATATATATATATTATTTAACTTTATCACACAAGCAATGTATTAGACAATAACTTTCTTATTTATGATTTAAATTATAAATCCCGTTCATCAAATTTCATTATTTTTGACTTAATTCCACCAATGTTATATCATACCAAAAGCTTTAATCTAATCTCAATTTATATAAAAAAAATTAAGAAAGGTAAATCTTAGTGGTTGCAAACCTCAATTGGTGATGAAAATAATTCAAATAGCTTTAAAGTATTCTTGAATGAAGCTCTATCTACCACCTCTTTACCCTTCTTCTTCTTTAAATCCTCTTCTACTTCTTATACATAGTTCAATAACTAATTTAACCAGTAAAATTAATATTTCATAAAAGAAATGTTGATTAACTTAATATCTAATAGTAAAAATTTAAGAAATTTAACTTACCTAAACTTTTAATCTTAGAAAATTAAATCCTTGCTTTAAAATCCTTAACCCCCAAATTCTGCTCTCACTAGTAACCTCCCTTCAAGGTAAACTTCGAGTAACTAAATCCTCACAATTTAACCACCGTACATGGCAAAAATGAGGGGAAAACTTCGATGGGTAGCAGCACTACACGAGGAGGCAGCAAAGGAAAAAATGTAGTAAGAGAGGGGCTGTTGCCTTGCTGTGCGCCCCCGAGGAGAGAAGGTCGGCGGTTTTTAGTGGCGGGGGAGAAGAGGGCAGCAAATGGTGGTGGTTGAGATGGAAGATAAAAAAAATGAAAAAGGAAAAAATGAAAGAGGATGCAGGTCGTGGGAAAAGGAACAAGAAAAAAGGAAAAAAATGGGACTTTTTTTTTTGTAAAAATTCACTTTGGTCCCTTACTAATTCCCTTTTAAGCCCCTCTATATTTATTAATCTTTTTCTCCTTTTACAATCCTTCCTCAAAACTCTATACCCATAGGTCTCCATTTAATTAAATTTTAATCCCATTCTAATTGTTAAATTCTTACTTAATTTTACACTAAGACTTCATTTTATTTTTAAATTGTTTATTTTATATTATTATTTGGTTGTCCTAGATTAGAGCTTAATTTAATATTCTTAAATTCTTTTTGGGTCACAATATTTGGGGTGTTACACATGTCCTACTCTTATTGGGCCTATATAGCCTAGATGTCTTGTTGGTGTTACTGCTACATAGCTTGAAGGGTAGCCTATAATGCCTGTATGGATGTCTCCATGATAGCTAGCCTCTGGCTCTTATCATCTAATGGAAGACTTGTAGTATCTAGAGGTGGTAGAGCTCAAGATGTGGAAGCTTTAGGGTTTGGATATGGCATATACCTGTAGTATATAAGAAAAAGGCCATAAAGGAAAATGTGTTTGAATTGGTGCCTCTAGGGGTGCTGGCTGTACTAAAGGACCACCAAGAAACTCATCTATATCTAACCCCTAGTCCATATCCTGGGCCTTATCTTAAGGCAAGTAAGGGGGAACTAACTGGTTCTCCTATTGCTCTGGCGGTTGAGGTGCAAGCTACTCCAACTCTGCTGTAGTTGGTAGCTCAAGTAGGCAAAAATCTCATCGAGTCTCCTGTAATATGAGTACCTTGTATATGCTAGGATGACTGAGCTTCTATAGAATCATCCTAATAATCTTATCAGCTACTAAATCCACATATGTATCCTCATTTAATGGCTCACCAAAAGTAGCTACCTCTGCCCCTAAGTGGACTAGTAGTCTAGTAACCACTCCTCCTGCATATATCTGGGAGGTAGGCTACACGGCTAGTTTGAGCAAGTTAGCCATGATCTCATGAATAATATCAATAGGTCTTCCTTAGGTTATGGCCTACAAACTCAATATCTTAGCGGCATTCACCAAACTTGTGTTGCTTGTGCGACCCAAATAGGAACTGGAATGAACCCTCTGGATGTATCATAAGACCTGGGTAGCCAGTAGGGTGATTTTCACCATATTTGGATGATAGGGAGCCCTTAGTAAGGTGATCTCAACCCAATGTTTGCTCTCAACAAACCTCTCAGCTATCAACATTCCATCCGCTATTGGGAACTCCATAGCCTTTGCAAATCTTTGGCGATTGATATTGTATGAAGTCTATCTAACCCTGAAAGTAATGACCTCAGGCTCCTTATTTGGCCTCTGGAATCGACAATACTGTAGAGTGGATCATAACTCTTGAATGATATTAGGATATGTCAAAAATGTTGGCTCAAAGAAGCGAGTCCAGCCCACTACCGCTAATGAAGCCTCTATATCCCCGAGCATGCCTATCTGGTAGAGAAAGGTATAGGACATGAATCGACTAGTCTTGAACTGTACCCATGCTAGGGCCTAATATTTGTCCCTTTAATCAGTCATCATCCATATGGGTGCTGGTGGTGTGACTGGTAACTAGGAAGGATCATGTCTGGGTGGCATTTGTAAAGAATAAATTTTAACAGTCAATTTATGTAAAAATTCCTACAAAGAAAAATATATTCTTGTGTAAATTATGACTTATTCTAAAGAAATTTTGATAGTGTTTGGGCTTTAATTTGAGCTAAACAACTTGCATAGAAATACATGTGAACATTCCATAATTTAATCCAGCCTAAATCGATCATTTGGTATTCTAGCAAACTAGCCATTCATAATAGTTATTCTAATAAATCCTAAAACAGCGATAGCAAAAAACTAATTAACTTTAAAGCTAACATTAAAAATTACATTATATTCGTTATTGCATAGTTTCACAAAATTTAATAAAATTTAGTAGCATTCTAGCTAGGAAGTGCCCATCCTCCTACAAATAAGAAAAGATTTTTGCAACAATAGGCCTAAACCTTAAACAAAAAATCATAGATATTGATAAATACAGTAAAAATTCACAAATTAAACAACAACTAAATATCAAAATGAACTAATTAACCAATTGAAATTATAAAATTTAATCTCGTAGAATTTAAGTTCCACATAATAAACACCCTACCATTGAATAGTTAAAATGGAAAATCCCATTAGTCAATGCTTTACATGATATTTTCAACATTTTTTATCTTTTATTTATTTTAATATACATAAAAACTAATAAACAACTTCTAACCGTTTTACATATACAGGTGCAGGAATTTTAAAAGACAAAAAATTAATTTTCATAATTATCATATAATTTAAACTGTAAATGCACAAAACACAATTCCAACTTGCATTTATGTCACCAAGCAATAAAAAAAGTGAAAAGGAGAAGGAAAACATAATAGAAATTGACCTTTGGAGTAAGAATGGGAGTTTCGTAAAGCACAACAAACTTGATAAAAAGATTATACCTTGAGGTACATGCCTTTTGGGAGGTTAATTTGGCATATATGGCATGCAAAATGGTGAAAAAATGAGGGAAAATGAGGTAAAAAATTGAGATTGGTAGGCATCGATAGAAAAAAAGAAGGAGAAAGAAAGAGCAAAGGAAGAAGAAGAAGAAGAAGAAGAGGCTAGGTTTTTAAATCCCAGCATAACAAACAGGCTATTCGTGGCTCATAACGAGTGACGGCTAAACATCATTTCCCTTTTATCATTCAAAATTTGCCTTTCTTCTTATTTTTGGCAATAAAGCTTGACAAAAGCATATGCAATGTCAGAATGACTTGAAATTTTAACCACATGCTTTTGCATATGTAAGTGCATGCAGTACAAAATTTCATGGCATTCTAACAAGCAAAACATAAATTTCAAAAAAATGACAAAATATCAAGGTTAAATTATTTAGAAGGCTTAAAGGGCATATTTAATTCATCTAAGGGAATATTAGTAATTAGGAAAGGATCATTTAGCACATACATACATCAATATGGTAAAAAGGGGGATAAGAACCAATGGAATCATGACAAGTGGCTTAAAAATAAGCCATTTGATGAAATATTAAATGAAGGAATTTGAGCAATTGATTTAGTGGACTTTAGGCTACCTAGAGAAGTCTAGAATTATCTAAAATTCATCTTAAAATCTATCGTCTTCTCCCCTTTTCTCTCAAAAATCTGAACCACCACTATTTCCTCTCCTTCACCATTTTTTTTCACTCTCTCTCCTTCCACCAAATCCTAAGCCCTAATTCCAGTCAAATACACTACAACACATCCTCTTCATCTTAGAAGATTGATTGAAGCAAAAATAAGCTTGGAAAATAAAGAAGTTAAGTGATAGAAAGAAAATATAACTAAGTAAGTCATGGTATTTTAATGGATTTTTAATTGGGGATTTTTATAAAACTTTGTAGAGCATCTTTAGTGTGATCATATTGTGGTATTTAGATGCTATAATTTAAAGCATAAACTCATGATTTCTCCTCCCTAAAATTCAGCCTAAAGGTGGAACACAAGAGGAAGAAAGGAAAAAAGAGGAGAAATACCAAATGAAGCAAGATTAGGCGATTTCAAACTTCATAAAGGTTAGTAGATACCTTCTTTACACCTAAATTAATTTAATTTTGGAATTTCTCACAAAAATTACATTATGTAACTATTGAGAACTAAGAAATAATGGAAAATAATTTAAGGGAGCCTTGTAGAATGATGAATTAACATAGAATCAGTAGGAAATTATAAAGAAAACAAGCATAAAGGTAGTGAACCCATTTAGGCCAAATGGAATCCTAAGGGATATAATGAAGTATTTTGATGTTAATTGAGGTATTAAGCATAATTTGACTAATTTAATGGTGGCTAAACATGTTAGGATTGATTTAAGTTTGATTTAATTTAAGCGTATGGTAGTTGTAATGTATATATAATGGTATTTACATAAGTAACATAATGATACTAAGGTAAGATATGTGTTAGCTAATATTTCCATTTATGATCTAACCATAGAAACATAAATGGCATGAAATGGAGAAAGAAAACACATGGTATGATGGATAACTTTAAGAGGCCAAATGGGTTACCTAATGATAATGAAATGATTTCATCATCTTTAGTTGTTAATTCTTAAACATATAATGATTTCATGTATATTATGCATGATTACAACAAAAATGATGGTGTATGAGATGTTACATAATGGGTGTACTTTGATGAACATAATGGAAACACAACATAAAGTACAAAATGTAGCTGCCCTTAGTATACAGTGGGTGATCCAGGACCGTAGGATATAATGGCTAGCCATATAGACCCCTATACCGTGGTAAAATCATCCAGTAATTTATTATCAAGGAAAGACTATAATTAAGTAGTCGTCTTACTCATATTAGAGAGTATACCCTAGAGCCCATGTAATAGGGATGCATTTCATATGTATGAATTTATATTCTTAATAAAAGGCATCATTCATTTATTAATATTATGTTTAAATACATGAGTTTGTAAATCTTAAATTAATAAATGAAGTCCTATATATTATAAACACAGTGCAAAGGCAATCATGAAAGTGTTCATGATATGAGGTGTCTATTGCATGCAAATGTGTTAATATCTAAATATCCCTAGTCATAGAATTAACAAGATAGGACACTGTTAATTCGGATAGACTAGCACATGTTATGCTTCTTGAATGGTTCAAGTAGTGGTTCTCACAACTGTGATTATGGAAGATAATCAAAGATAACATGTGGATGCTTGTTAGAATAACAAGTTCATTGGAGACTTACAAAGAGAATCCACACATGGAAATTAAATCTATGTCAGTGAGGAATCTTTTAATAGCAGTTGTGCAAGTATCCTTAGACTTGAGATCACTAAAGTTATCTTAAGTAGCAAGTGGTATATTTTGACTCCATAACTGATTACTTCCAACTGGGAGTGAACATAGTTAGGAGATTGGGTATAACATGACCTACTTGAAGATAGTTGAGTGATTGACAAAGGATTCACCATCCCAGATTTAGTAAGGGAAGTTATCTCGCATGATTCTATAATTGCCTTGTTCAGAGAATATCTGGCCAGAGTAATATGCTAAGATGGATAGAGATCCATGGAGGGAATTTTAGGAACAATGGATAAATTAATAGAACATACATAATTAGATTTATATGAGTTGACAAAAATCCATACTCAAAATCTAATTGAGATAAGAGTGGTGAAAGGAGTAATTACACGGTAATTGTTTATATTGAAGGGTATAGTCAAACAAATTGACTTTCCTGACATTTAGGTAGTCATGATGCCTAGCTAGAGGCCAATCATAACTTGTATAATAGTGTATCAAGAATATCAATAGGGATTGATAAAATGATTTAAAGAAGTTTAAATCATGTGAGTTTTTAATGAAACTCACAATTACATATTATATTGCCAATATGGACAAGAACCTAATAGGTCACACACATATAGAGAAAAGGATAAAATGGAAAAATTACAAGGATAATAATATTTGATATTATTATGGGGATAGAGAAGTGAATATGAGAATAATTAATTAAAGAGTTTAATTAATTATGATCAAGTAAAATTATTCGCGAAAATTTTGAGAAATGTTCTCTAAAATTAGACCTAATTGAAATAATATATTTCATAATTAATTATTATAGGACTATAAATTCTATAGGGTTTATATAATAATTAATAGATCCATTGGAGGAATTACAGAGGCCTAAAGAAGTGAAGTTGGCACAGAAGCCCTCCTAAAGAAGGGCCACACGTCAACTCCAAAAAAGAAGGCCTTAGAGGCCTATTTCTTGGAAAAAAATAAATTAAATATGTTAAATAAGTGTTATGGAGCCTACATATTTAATTTTGTTGGATTTGGAATTCATTTGGGTAATTAAATCCAAGTATATGTACAAAAGGCCTAGTTTGTGGGTTTTGTGCATAGTCTTTTGTGAAAGGGCTTAAATTGGATTTAACTGAGCCCAAATAATTATAAATAATTCTAGAAGTCCAATTAATAATTCTCTATCAATTTTAATGAGCCCAATCCCATTATAAATTTGGATTTTTAACTTAATTATAAAATCCAAGTGATGGGGAAATTAGGGTTAAGAGTATGTGAACACTTAAGAAAAGTTTCTTCTCTTTTTCTCTCTACCCTAGCTGCCACTCCCAAAGCTAGCTTCTAGTGTTTTTGTCCATGCAGCGCTTTTTTTCTACCAATTGTTGGTTCATTCTATCATTCTCTAGTGTGGATTACTCATTGGAGGTGTTCGATTTTGGACACTGTGGTTTGCGACAACCCGGTGCGAAGGAAAATCAACTGTAGAACAAAAATCAAAGGTGATATTTCTTATTCTCATTAATATGTATATTGTAAATTCATGGAAAGGTCAAATATATTGGTTAAAAATTTTAAATTCCTCTTATGTATGAGATGCATGTAACTGATCATTCCCAACATGGTATCAGAGCCTGGTTTTGCCATGAATATACAATTCTATATTTTTCTGCGAAATAATTTTTATTTTTTGAGTTATTTATTTCATGAAATTTAAAATATCAGATTTGATTGTTCATGAATGAGAGATATTGATTTCTGGATATAAGTGTGATCAAATATATAAAACGGAAATAAAAATAATTCTTTTGAGAAAAGAATTTTGGTTTTTGCGTGAATAGATTTTAATTTTAGGGGCTATTCTAAATTAATTTTTTATAGATCCATTTTAATATCATTTAGATGATACTTTATGTGTTTAATATGTGAATTTAAGCCATAGGATTAAACAAAATTAAAATCGAACAAGTTTTGCATGAAAACTAGTTTAGTCGAAAAGTTTGATAAATTGGTGTTCTTGGTGTGTTCTTGATATGTTCTTGGTGTGTTCTTGTTTAGAACGAATTTTAATCTTCTAAATATGATATATCTGATATATTAAAGTGTTTTTAATTAATTGGATTAATTAAAATGGGCCTTAAATTGATTGGATTAATTTTAATTCATTAAAACCACTTAATGGGCTTAATTATGTTTATGGACTTGGTTTAAATTAGTGAGTTTAAATTAAATATTATAAATAATAATTAAGTTTATTAATTGGTTTTAAGGGCTGGAGTGGGCTTCGCTCATTCCAAAAGGCCTAAATGGTCCAATAGACACAAAACTAGTTTGTGTGTGAACACATTTAGGGTTTAATTTGGTGAGTTTCGGCCTACCCTTTATCTTAAGCCCAAAATTGATTCTTTTAATTCTTTAATATGATTAATTAATTAAATAATCAATTAATAATTAATTAATAATCAATTGGATTGATTATTAAGGCAAGAACACATGCATGCAAAAAGGTTTCCTAAAATGAAAGTTTCTAAAATGGAAAAAGTTTCCTAATTTGATCACATTATTACAATAACTCAAAAGAATGTTTCAAGAGTTGAAACAAAGTTAATAATCAATTACTTTATTCATTAGAAATGCATATAAGGGTGTATGATTGGCATGATGGATAGTTATGGACAAGGCCTAATGTGATTGAGCATTATGCATGTTTTGGCCCAATGAGGACTTTCATGTCCCAGCAACTTGTTTTTGGTTTGTATTTCTTTTTCAAATTGTAATATGTAATTAGATTACTTAGATTAGAATTAGAGATAGAGATGGAGACCACTATCAAGGAGCAAGATGGGCCGGATGGAGATCCAACAAGCTTAAAGATAATGTAATTATTTTTTACTTGTTTGAATCATGCATACTACCTAGGTGTGACCTTTTGATTTCCCTCTTGGCTTGGGGAAATCAATGTAGTAAAGTCCATAACTATACCATATTTGTATGCTTATATTTATGTGATAGATATAGGATGCATCCAATGTATGCCAACCATGTATGATAAGACTTAATTAACTAAAACTCTTAAACAAATAATAAGGTATATAAGCCTTCCATTAATTTAAGGAGAACCAGAGTTTTTTATAGTGTGGGTTGTTGACCATAGTTAAGCTCACATTATATCAAATATGTTCAAATCTAATTAAATGGTTCATCTTAGCTAGCCCATTAGCTTGTTGACCACAGTCAAGGCTTATGGTTCTAGAGGCAAGATTAGGGAATGCATATACGATATGCATACATCAAGAGTTGATAACCTAATGATCCAATAGTTGTGTAGATACACAATTGGTATAGAGATACCTACCTTTCAAGGGTATGGAGTTTGGCTTGTTTACCATAGTCAAGGTCAAATTACCTATCAAGGATTGGATATTAGCCCACTAGGAAAACCATCGGGTTTTCTCGGATTATATAGAAAGGGATATTAATTCGCAATAAAATAGTAAGAGTAAATGGATTAATTAAAGACCTTATTAATGCATACATATATATGAACATACTCACATAATTTTTTTTTCACATCTAGGTCATCATCATGAGCACATCAAATATTAATATATGATCAATCTTGGATAACAAGCTGGTTGGCAGCAACTATTCTGACTAGATTAGGCAAGTGAGAATTATTCTCAGAGCTGAAAAGATCTATTATGACTTGGATAAAGATCCACCATCACTTCCATCAGATGATGCCATTGATGAGATCAGAGGCATTTATCGAAAATACATGGAGGATAGTGAAGCAGAAGCAATTCTGATGCTGGGTGTTATGTCCTCGGAGCTTCAGAAGCAACATGTGATGATGGATGCTAGAACCATCATTTTGCATCTAAAGGAGCTTTATTCTTCTCAGGCTAGAACTAAGTAATATGAGATTGCTTGAGCTCTATGTAGTTGCAAAATGGTGGAAGGCACTTTAGCTGTTACTCATGCATTGAAGATGTATGGGTATATTGAGCATTTGAGTAGACTTGGCTATGTAATGGGTAATGATCTATACATAGATTTAATCTTGTACTCGTTGGCTCCAAGTTATGCACCTTTCGTGCTTAACTTCAACATGAACAAGATCCAAGTTACCATTCCTGAGTTAATCAACATGCTTAAAATAGCTGATGGATCCTTTAAGAAGGATCCAAAAAGTGTCATGGTTGTCACTTTTGCTAAAGGCAAGAAGCAGAAGAAGAAGAAGAAGATAACCAAGGCACAGCCAAAGAATGGTGGGATCTCCAAGAAGAAGGTTGCCAAGAAAGAGAATCCCAAAGGAACTTGCTTCCATTGTGGAAAGGATGGTCCCTAGAAGCGTAACTGCAAGGCCTATCTAGATTCTCTCAAGGAGAAGAAGCATGCTGATGCTTCTACTTCAGGTATTCATATGATTGAAATTAATACTGATTCTATTGCTTCAAAACAATCTTGAGTATTAGATACTGGATGTGGATCTCACTTATGTAATGATCTACAGGGGCTTAGAAGCTTTAGAAGAGTTAGAAAGGCAGAGATATGTTTGTAGTAAGCTACTGGATAAAATATCTCTACAATAGTTGTAGGGACTTACCATTTGCCTTCCAAGTGGATTAGTACTGGAATTAAATAATTGTTATTATGTTATAGCTTTATCTAAGATTATTATTTCTTTCAGTTGTTTATTAAATGATAATGACATTTCTTTAACGGACAAGTGTTGTTATATTCTTAAGAACAATATGTTTTATGCAAAAGCTATCATTGAGAATGGTATATTTGTTCTTGATTTAATTAAAGAAGTGCATAATGTGGATACCAAAAGAATAAAACATGATAATCTAAATACCTCATACGCATTGTTGTTTAGGCCATATAAATGAGAAATGCATGACCAAATTACACAAGTCAAGTGATTTGGGATCATTTGATTATGAATCATTTGATACATGCAAATCTTGTTTATTAGGAAAAATGACAAAAGCTCCCTTTATTGGTAAAGGAGAACGAGCTAAAATGGTTTTGGACATAATACATTTAGATGTATGTGGTCCAATGACTACACATGCCGGAGGAGGTTACTCCTACTTCATTACTTTTATAGATGATTATTCCAGGTTTGGATACATCTATCTAATGAAATATAAATCAGAAGCATTTGAAAAGTTCAAAGAATTCAGAAATGAAGTAGAGAAACAACTTAGCAAGAGTATTATAACACTTAGATCAGATCGAGGTGGAGAATACTTAAGCCAAGAATTTTAGGATTATCTGAGAGATAATGGGATTTTATCTCAATGGACTCCACCATATGCACCACAACACAATGGTGTATCTAAAAGGAGAAATCAAACACTATTAAATATGGTTCGATCAATGATGAGCCGAGCAGACTTGCTTAAGTCTTTTTGGGGATATGCACTAGAAACTGCTATTTATATGTTAAACAGAGTTCCTAGTAAATCAGTTGATGTTACTCCATATGAGATGTGGAATAATAAGAAACTCATGCTTTTTCATATGAAAGTATGGGGTTGTCGTGCTTATGTGAAGAGGATAATGTCAGACAAACTAGATGTTAAGTCTGACAAATGTTTATTTGTGGGATATCCAAAAGAAACATTTGGATATTATTTCTATCATCCCTTAGAACAAAAGGTATTTGTTTCAAGGCATGCTGTCTTCTTAGAAAGAGAATTTCTCCTACGAGAGCATAGTGGGAGTAAAATTGAACTTGGTCAAGTTCAAGACCCACAAATAGAAGTAGATCAACCGATTGAAACCAAGACTAAATTTCATTATAATGAGATTACATTTGAACCATATTATACACAAAATCCTATAAGATCTACTAGGATGCGTTATATCCCTGTGAGATATGGATTTCATGTTAATTCGGATAGATGCATAACTGTAGTAGAGGATAATGAGCCTACAAGCTATCAAAAAGTTTTAAATAGTTCAGAACATGATTTATGGCTTAAGGCTATATAGACTGAAATGGACACCATGTATGAGAATAAAGTATGGACTATAACTCAACCACCTGAAGGGATAAAACCCATATGGTGCAAATGGGTCTTCAAAAAGAAGAGTGACATGAAAGGTAATTTAGTTACCTATAAAGCTCGCTTAGTAGTAAAGGGCTATCATCAAAAAGAAGGTATTGACTATGACGAAACCTTTTCTCCTGTAGCAATGCATAAATCTATAAGAATACTTTTAGCCATTGCAGCTCATTATGATTATGAGATTTGGCAAATGGATGTGAAGACAACTTTTCTAAATGGAAATCTAATCGAGGATGTGTATATGACACAACCGAAAGGGTTCACATCAAGAAATGGTGAGAAGGTATGCAAGCTTCAAAGATCCATTTATAGATTGAAGCAAGCCTCTATGAGCTAGAATATACGATTCAATGAGATAATCAAAGAGTTTGGTTTCTCACAAAATGAAGATGAACCTTGTGTGTATCAAAGGGTCAGTGGGAGTGTAATTGTCTTTCAAGATTTATATGTAGATGACATATTGATCATGGGAAATAACATTTCTCTTATCCAATTTGTTAAAATATGGTTATCCAAGCAATTCTCCATGAAAGACCTTGGAAAAGCATCCTATATTCTGGAAATAAGGATCTATAGAGATAGATCCAATAGGTTGCTAGGTCTTTCTCAAAGTATATATATAGATAAAGTATTGAAAAGGTTCAATATGGATCTCACTAAGAAAGGGTTTATACCCATGGTGCATGGTAAACACCTTTCTAAGTCTATGTGTCCGCAGACACTAGAGGATAGAGAGAGCATGAATAGAATACCATATGCATCTGCAATTGGTTCTATCATATATGTTATGTTATGTATACATCTAGATGTAGCATTTGCTTTGAGTGTCACAAGTAGATTCCAATCCAATTTTGGAGAGGAACACTGGGCAGCTGTCAAGAATATCCTTAAGTACTTGAGAAGGACTAAGGATATATTCTTGGTATATGAAGAGGGCAGTTTGGAAGTAAATGGGTATATAGTTGCCAGCTTCCAATCTGATAAAGATGATTGTAAATCATAGTCTGGTTATGTGTTCATAATAGGAGGAGGAGCAGTTAGTTGGAAGAGTTCCAAACAAGAAACAATTGTTGATTCCACGACAGAAGCTGAGTACATTGCTGCTTTAGAAGCAGCCAAAGAAGCAGTCTGGATCAAAAAGTTCATATCTGAACTAGGAGTGGTGCCTAGCATTGTTGATCCGATTCTTTTATAATGTGACAACAATTGAGCCAATGCGCAAGCAAATGAACCATGGTCTCATCAGCGTTCCAAGCATGTTCTCAGATGCTACCATCTCATAAGGCAAATAGTAGCTAAAAATGATGTGAAAATAGAAAGGATTCCCATAGATGATAATGTGGCGGATCCCCTCACTAAAGCACTTTCCTAAATTAAGTATGATCACCATATAAATAGCATGGGTCTGAGACATATAAGTGATTGGCTCTAGTGTAAGTGGGAGATTGTTAGAGAGTATGCCCTAGAGCCTATGTAATAGGAATGCATTTCATATGCATGAATTTATATTCTTAATAAAAGGCATAATTCATTTATTAATGCTACATTTAAATACATGAATTTGTAAATCTTAAATTAATAAATGAAGTCCTAGATATTATAAACACAGTATAAAGGCAATCATGAAAGTGTTCATGATATGAGGTGTCTATTGCATGCAAATGTGTTAATATCTAAATGTCCCTAGTCATAGAATTAACAAGATAGAACATTGTTAATTCGGACAAACTAGCACATGTTATGCTTCTTGAATTGCTCAAGCAGTGGTTCTCATAAATGTGATTATGAAAGATAATCAAAGCTAACATGTGGATGCTTGTTAGAAGAAAAAGTTCATTGGAGACCTGCAAAGAGAATCCTCACATGGATATTAAATCTATGTTAGTGAGGAATCTCTTCATAGCGGTTGTGCAAGTATCCTTAGACTTGAAATCACCAAAGTTATCTTAAGTAGCAAGTGGTATATTTTGACTCCATAATTGATTACTTCCAACTGGGAGTGAACATAGTTAGGAGATTGGGTATATCATGACCAACTTGAAGATAGTTGAGTGATTAACAAAGGATTCACCATCCTAGATTTAGTAAGGGAAGTTATCTCACATGATTCAATAATTGCCTTGTTCAGAGAATCTCTGGCCAGAGTAATATGCCAAGATGGATAGAGATCCATGGAGGGAATTTTAGGAACAATGTTTAAATTAATAGAACATACATAATTAGATTTATATAACTTGACAGAAATACATACTCAGAATCTAATTGAGATAAGAGTGGTGAAAGGAGTAATTGCACGGTAACTATTTCTATGGAAGGGTATAGTCAAACCACTTGTCTTTCCTAACATTTGGGTAGTCATGATGCCTAGTTAGAGGCCAATCATGAGTTGTATAATAGTGTAACAAGAATATCAATAGGGATTGATAAAATGATTTAAAGAAGTTTAAACCATGTGAGTTTTGAATAGAACTCACAATTACATATTATACTGCCAATATAGACAGGAACCCAATAGGTCACACACATATAGAGAAAATGATAAAATGGTAAAATGACAAGGATAATAATATTTTATATTATTATGGGGATAGAGAAGTGAATATGAGAATAATTAATTAAAGAGTTTAATTAATTATGATCAAGTAAAATTATTCGCGGAACTTTTGAGAAATATTTTGTAAAATTGGACCTAATTGAAATAATGTATTTCATAATTAATTATTATAGGACTATAAGTGTTATAGGGTTGATATAATAATTAATAAATCCGTTGGAGAAATTACAGAGGCCCAAAGAAGTGAAGTTGGCAAAGAAGCCCTCTTGAAGAAGGGCCACACGCCAACTCTAAAGCAAAAGGCCTTAGAGGCCTATTTCTTGAACTAAAATAAATTAAATATGTTACATAAGTGTTATGGAGCCTACATATTTAATTTTTTTTGGATTTGGAATTCATTTGGGTAATTAAATACAAGTATATGTACAAAGGGCCTAGTTTGTGGGTTTTGTGCATAATCTTTTGTGAAAGGGCTTAAATTGGATTTAATTGAGCCCAAATAATTATAAATAATTCTAGAAGCCCAGTTAATAATTCTCAAGCAATTTTAAAGAGTCCAATCCCATTATGAAGTTGGATTTTTAACCTAATTATAAAATCCAAGTGATGGGGAAATTAGGGTTAAAGTGTGTGAACACTTAAGAAAAGTTTCTTCTCTTTTTCTCTCTACCCTAGCCGCTACTCCTAAAGCTAGCTTCTAGGGATTTTGTCTAGCCCTTGTTTTCTAATAATTGTTGGTTCATTCTATCATTCTCTATTGTAGATTACTCATTGGAGGTGTTTGATTTTGGACACTGTGGTTTGCGACAACCTGATGTGAGGGAAAATCAACTGCACAAAAAAATCAAAGGTGATTTTTCTTATTCTCATTAATATGTATATTGTAAATTCATGGCATGATAAGATATATTGGTTAAAAATTTTAAATTCCGCTTATGTATGAGATGCATGTAATCGATAATTCCCAACAACTCATGCAGTCACATAGCATTCTATACAGTCATATAGTCCTTGTCCTACATATCTGGTTCGAAGATTTTCACTGGTGACTACTAGAGGCATAATGGTAATTATGCAACAAAATAGGGACTAAAAGGTAACTTTTGCATAAAAGAAATTATAAATGTAAATAAATAGGAAATAATGTGATAAATGAGATTAATATGTTAAAAAAGGGTAAATAATAACTACGCAATAAAGTAGGGGTAAATAGTAATTTGGCATAAAATGGATGGTTAAAAGGATTAAAATGATCAAATAAGGCAAAAGGACAAAATCATAAATAATCAAAAGTTTAGGGACCAAAATGTAATTCTCCACTTTATAGGCACAAATTAGGTCCAAAAGGGTAATTTTCCACCTAAAACATATTAAAAGTCATCAGAAGTCAAAGGAGTCAAAATGAGTTAAACAAAGTCAAATAAGGTAAATAAAAAGTTTAGGAAGCTAATCGTAATTTTACATTCAAGTAAGAATATTATAGTAATTAACTGGAAAATTAAGTATAATAAGGCTTGGGTATTAAATTATGAATTAAAACAAGTTAATGGTTTTAAGTTAATAAACGTAACATAGAAGGGCAATATGGTAATTAAGTAAAAATAATATTAGTGAATGAAATTTTGTGTAGTTGTATCCACCACTAGGCAACATGGTTGCTTAGTGCGTGGTTTTGTGATTGTGCGCAGGGATAGATACATAAAGGACCCGGAGTAGGCGAAATCCAAAGGCATGTCCATGCGACAAAGTTTTATGGTCAATTTTGGCTTACTTTTGTTTTAGCCTATTTTAGGCATTATGGCATGTAACTTATTATGTGTATCAAAAATTTTAATTATGGATGAATGTATATGGAATGTATATGTGTATAAGTGAACTTGTGTATGTATGTTTGTGTTGTGTTGTTGGATGTTGGACAATTATAGAAATTTCATGTATGTAAATGAAGTATTAGAGTTGGAGATTGATTATTGGGAGTGTTAAATTTCAAATTTGCAGCTTTGGGTAGCATAGTTTTTAAGCCATTATGCTGCCGAAAATTTGACCAAATGTATAGTAACTTAGTGACGTTAAACATAAGTTAGACCTGAAAGTTTAAGCCTAATAAGTTAATTATTAGATTGAATGGCCTAATATAACAAATATCTCCAACATCATCATGATTTATTTTCATCATGTATGGAAACCCAATATGTTAGTAGGGTGTTACATCGGTGGGGGTAAAAATCACCCCTATCGAGGCACAATGAAATTTTATAAAGAGAAGATCACCTTGGTTGGGGTGAAATTCACCCCTATGAAGGCATATGTCCCAGATTGAGATAAAAGTCAGGTTATCCTAATTTAGGAAGTTGGGTGGCAGCTGGATTCTTCCACTCTAGGGTATTTAAGCAAGTTTAACACCATAATTAAGGAGAGAATAAATTTTCTTCAATTTTTAGACAAGTTTAAAGATTACAATTGACTTAGGGTTTAAAACTACAACTTGGGTTCCATGAAGACATCAAGAAAAGCTTAAGACTTTATGTGTATCATAACTTTTTATTGTAGTTTTTCAATTTTTTCTAAGATGAACAATGAGTAATTTTTCTTACTTTTGCTGAGGGAAACTTAAACCCTCATTCTTTTATTGTAATGACTTCATTTTGATCTTAATTTTAATGCAAGTGTGTTATTTCTTAATTCTTAAGCTGAAACTTATCTATGGTTATGTTGAATTGATGCTTAATCTATTGAATAAATGGTTGATTGTCAATTTAATATTTGACTTATAATTTGCATGTTCTTAGTTTAATTTACTTATATGGATGAATGATTGTGTTATGGGAATTGAGCCAATAATGTGTTATTTAAGAGTATAATTAGAACTAAGAATTTTGAATTAAGAATAGATTGGAATTAGGTTTCTCGAAAGAGGATTTAATGAAAGTTTAGGGATTTATAAACTGGATTGATAGGATAAGTATTAGATTGTTCATAATCTGCAGGTTTAGTACTTAGAATGATATTTTGAATTAGATATCTGATTTTGAACTGGTTTTTTACAATCACTTATGTTACTCTTAATTGAGTCATTATAATAGAAGTTAAGGTGGATAGTCCCTTAGCAAAAGTGTTTTTAATTTTGATTGTTAGCATTATTTATATCTTGTTTTGTTTTAGTATTTCAATTAGTTTATTTAGTTTCATTATTGATTTGTTTAGTTACTGTTTTTCACTTAATTAATAATCACTTCAAAACTTGGGAATTTTTTCACATATTGCTTACTATACAACTTGGAACACACAATCTCTAGGGTACGATATTAAGGGTCTTAATCTTATTTCTCTATATTACTTAACTAATCTAGTATACTTGCTAGACACCAATCAAGTTTTTGGGCCCATTGCTAGGGATTGGCATTTATTTTAGATTTTACAATGAGTTTTATGTGTTATCCTTCTTCTTTTTCTATTCTTTATTCTTTTATTCTTTTATTCCTTGTAAGTGTCAATAGTGCATGGTAAAAGACAGCCCAATTTTACCTATTAACCTTGTGATTGAGAGGAAATTGTCTAGAATAAGGTGACAATAAAGTAACAACATGAATCTAGAGGATCAATCATGTAATGACCCTTTCCTCAATGATCCTCCACCTTTACTCGGAGGGAAAGTTATTCAAAATCAAGCTCAAGGGAATAGCTTGAGGCCAAGAACTATAAGGGACTATGTTACTTCTAGATGGAATGAGGAGCACAGGACTATCATGCTACCTAAAAACAACCATTTTGAGCTGAAACCCGCCACCATTATCATGGTGTTGAAGAGCCAGTTCTTAGGATCAGAGATTGAGTATCCAACCCAACATTTGGACATTTTTCTAAAGATAAGTGATATAGTGCAAATCCCAAATGTTTCTATGGATGCTATTATACTAAAATTGTTTCCATTCACTCTATTGATAAGGTAAGGGATTGGTTGCAAATGCTGCCAAGTCAGTCTATAAGATCATGGGAGCAAATGTAAGATTGAGTTATATATGTATGTTACTTATATAACTCAAAAGCATTTGCTAATTTTTCTTTGTTCTTTCCTTTCATTTTATTTATAATAACATGACTACCATAGATAGTCATTTTACTTACTTTTGTTTACCTTACTAAGCTTTATGCTTATCACGACAATTTATTCTCTCTGTATAGGTTTTCGAAGGTTCCTTTTAGGTCGGGACAATCGCTTGGTCAAAGAAGACTCTCCATTTTGTATAAAATATTCTTTTTGTGTTGTCAATAGTATGTTATACATTATAAATGTAATTAATAACTTGTAAACTATATGTAATTATTTGAAGGCTTAAATATGTAAGTGTTTTAGTATATATATTTTCTTCTACTGTAGCATGTATGAATGTCAAGCTATGCTATAATGTTTATTTATTATGAATTTATGTGGAATGTATGGTTGTAAGCCTTATACCCTTGTGGGGGACTAAAGGTGTTACAATTTATGTGGTATTAGAGTTAAGGTTTAAGCAGTTCCGGACTAACTAGAGCATAAGGATTGTTTATACACGCATTTTGAGTCTTAAGTATGGCCTAAGGTGTTTTGTCCCTTATTTTGGTTATAGATTAAAGAATAGAAAGATCTCAAGAAGTGACCAAAGATGTTGTAAAAAGCAACAAACCTGTTAGGTCTCATTCTTTCATTCCTAGACATGTTGGGTCAAATAGAGATGATGTGCCTCCACCACCGCCACCACCAGTTTAGGGGTAGGTGTTATGACCGATGTCTAGTAAGTGTACTAGCTTAGTTAAGTAATATAGAAAAATATATTTAAGACCCTAAGAATATCAAACCTAAGGGAAAAGAGATTGCTAAGTAAAATATCTATAATTAGCATAATTAATATGAGATATTTCCCAAGTTTGAATTGAAGAAAGTTCTATGCTAGGCAAGAAATTAAATTTAAGAATTAATAACTAAATTAAAATAAGGTCATTAAGGAAATCAACAAAATTGAAATTAATGCTTAGGAAATTATATCCTCATAAATGTAATTGAAAATGAATAAAATAATATTAAAATAAATATCTAGAAAAACCCAACTCAAAATAGGTCTCTTATTTAGAATACCATTCTAGATTATCAAACTTCCTAATTAAGAATAGCCTAATAACTAGCTTCAACTTTAGTTCATAAATTCCTAAATCTCAAATGAATCTACTCTCGAAACACCCATTTAAAAATCCATCTATTCCCCAATACACCTAAACTAAATATAGTCTACACATAAGAATCAAAACCTCCTTTTGAAACATAAAGACAACTAGATGCAGAAAATAAAAGAACAAGGCATAAACATATACAATTAACATTCATATTCAATATTTAATCATCTATCGATACACTAAAAGTCAAACCCAAACATTTGTGTAAGTGTAAAATTAAACACAGGGAAAATAAAAGATAAGATGTAAATATTCATTAAATTTAAAATCCCAATACAAACATAGTTCAAGAATTTCTAAGAAAAAAGAACTATAACACCTTTATCTCTATAGAATACACTTATCCTTTATAACATATAACATGAATGTACTATAGTCAAGGATATGAACTTTACTAAACAATACTGCATCAAGATCTTATAGGAACCTTAATCCACAATATATAAACATTGTAGTTAAATTTTAAACTTACATAAGTCTCTTAAAACATTACAATATTCCAAATACTTATCATCTATCATAATACAAAACTTCTAGCACAAATAAAAAAAATAACAAAATGAGAACTATACATTTCTAGAGTCTCTCCCTTGTGTTGGCCATCCTACTGCAGATATCAACCCTGAGAAGAAGTTCTATCTTGACAACATACATGGATAAAAAGCTATGCTAAGTTATAAAGGTTAGTGGGGAATAAACAACATGTAGATGACATCACTTGAAAGTCGTTGAAACAATCACATGCACTTAAAACAAGAAAACTTTAAACATATATGTTTACTATAATAAATAATAGGTGATAAGTTTAGTGCATTTCAGAACATTTAGCAATCACATTTAATGTTGTATTCCATCTCCTATTATTAATTAATTCCTTACTCATCAATTTCATAATTGTCTTACACATATTCATATAGCACTTAAAATCATATACAACAAGTTGATTTTCTTATTTCGTATAATTCACTAACTAATAAAGGTGTCAATTACTCAACTTTCACATATGATTTAATCAAATTATAATAATATGAGATTTATACCGATAATCATAATAGTCTAAGTTAATTAACTAGATTCACATACATATAGACATATTCTTATATATCACATTTTGTAAATATAAATATAAGTATACATTACTATTCTAAGTATACACCACATCTACTCATAAACTTAATGTTATTATAATCATTATGCCATCCCTTAAGTATGGTTGGAGATCACTATTATGTAAAGATAAACTTTAGATCATTTCAAGCCTATATACTAAATCAATCATGTACACTAGTTATAAATTCATAACTCAGTTGTTCTCTCATATAAAGAATCATAACAATATCAAGTAAGAATAGAAAAAAATGGAAAAATACGCATTAATCAAAATGATTATTGAAAGACATCATCAATATACATATAACTTATAATCATAAATATAGGATATGCTATGATATTATAACAATATTTATAATATGCAATACTAAAATAATGTCTCTACTCAAGCTATAAGTTTTATTCCTAAGTGTAAAGTTTGACAATGCTACACACTCATATATCATCTATCATCATCAATATGCAATTTATGATTATTGAAAATCACATTTGTAAATTGAACTAATGTCAAATATCAATACCTACATATGTTCATATGCATATAGCTTATAGTCATAACTATGGAAAACATTATATGAACTCGGTGGGGATGCCTTTGTGGTCCTACCGAGTTGATTAATGCTGTCTGGAATGCATTTTTAATCCTTCCTATGGGGATGTTAATCAATCCCATAGGAATGTATGATTTTGTCTTAAGCTTTATCTAGTCCTATAGGAATGTTAATCATTCCTATAGGGATGTTGATCACTCTTGTAGGAATCTTTGCTACCTATGACCCGATGGGACTACTTTATGGTCCAGCCAGATTGATTTCAATTGTTTTGCTCCTAAACCTACAAAAATAACATAATTAAAGCTCAAACACTATAATTTCAAAAACACAAAAGTTTCAAACACAAAAACACCTAAATTACCACTTAAAGAACTAAAAATCATACTAAAAAACACACTAAACTTAGGTAAAATATAGAGATATCAAATACCCTACACTTATCTTTTGCTCTCCCTTGAGCAAAATTGAACAAACCACAATTTTGAATTATTCGAACTCTAAATTAAGAATTATGTAATTCAAAACCAAGATCAACAATTGATATTAGCACTTGATGACATTCTAACCAAAATAGATTTGAATAAGAAGATACTTACAAGTTTTTTACTATGTGTGCAAGACCAAAACATTTTAAGCATTTTGAAAAACTAAAACCCTAGAGCAATCTAATAATTAAGCATAAGAATTAATGTACACCAAAATTTTCATGCGGTTTCACACTTAAAACTTTAGATACGCCATAGGCCTCTCCTTTAACCTCGAAACCCTAAGGTCATCTCCGCTAAACAACTCAAAATAAGAAAAGATCATTAAGACTTTAATTCGATTATAATGTGGTTAAGGTAAAGGCTTGTCAACAAAGGTTAATGATAAGCAAAGATAAGAATAACCTCTCTACATTTGAAAACACCAACTTCCACCCACTCATAAGAATTTGCCCACAATAATGTCACCAAAGTTTTCATAACTTGATTACACAAGAATATAGAATACTAAAGCACAAAAGAGAAAGTCTTCTTCAAGTTTTCTCTTATTTTCACAAACTCAATTAAATTGAGAGTTCATAACCTTTTACTCTTTTATTGAAGTTACTCTATATTTAAAAGCTTGTTATATATTGCTAACTTGCTTATTCAAATTTTCAATTTTATTTATTTTTTCTTTCTTTCTCCCTTTTTTTAAATAACAAACTTAGTTAGCTCATCCTTAAAATCACATAGCAAGGGGCACCCAACAATTTTCATTCCAAAGAAAAAACTAGATTCCTATATTTGTAATAAAATCACAACAACAACCCTAATTTTTGGGTCCCGTTTTATGAAACTACACTCGCTATACACCCTTTAAATTATCAAATCCTCCAATTCCTAAATGACCAATTCTTAGAAGGGTAGATGAAATCACAACAAAATTAATTGTAACACACATTAAGCATACCTTATAAGGCTTAAAAGGGCTAACAAGGGATAAAATGCACAGGGATTAAAAGTGGCTAAACAATAAAAATGGCCTAAATCATGTCCTTAACTAGTTCGAGTTGTTTTAATACTTTAAAGGGTGATGAAGAAGGTTTTAATGCTCTAAAATTCTTAATTCGACTACCTTCATGCACTAGTTTTTCTTTAATTTAAAAACTAGCCTTAGTGTATAAGATTTGGAAACTAACAAATATGTTCAAGTTGAACTCTAAATTGACTAAAATTACCTCAAGCAACAAGCTATCCTAGTGCTAATCAAAATTTTAAACGTTGCAAAATTCTAAGCCAAAGTTCAAACATGTTCAAATTTAGAAACAAAACTAGGCGAACTAAACTAATTGTAAAATACATGATATTCCAACTAAACCTAATCAACTAAAACACAAACTACAGTATCACAAAATTAAAAGAATTAAAGCACTATAATTAAAAACAACAACAAAAACAAATTAAAACATAAAAAATACAAAAAATTCATGAGCAAAATGAAATTTATAATTGTTTAAAAACTTCTTAAATTAATATTAAAAAATGAGCTTAGCTACACTCTATCCCCCTCTCTAAAATCTTGTTATCCTCAGCAAAGTAGCAAAAATATCAGCTCATTAGATGGTGTCAATTTGTTGAGGAAGAGAAGAGAAAAGTAGAGGAAATAAATAAGAAAACTGAAAATAAAGTTTGAAAGTAAAAGGAGACAAGTGGTGGATTGCAAATAATTAAAGAACATTTGCAACATAAAAGAACCCGATGGGACTAATAAAGAACTCGACAGGACTATTGGGTTCTTTTCGTATTGCTCAAGAAAGGCCTGGTAGGATCGAAAATGGTCCCACCAAGTTTTTTGAATCTTCCTACATCTGAATTGAAAAACCTAATAGGACCAAGTGAAAGTCCAACCGGGTTGATTTTCCTAAATATTATTTTCTCTAGCTATTTCAACAAAAATCACTCCTATGCTTAAATAAATTTTAGTTTCCTCTTAATTGACACCCCAAAAACTATATAAGTCCTTCAATTAATCTAGAAGCACATTCTAATTGAAATACAATAATTAAGCACAAAATCATTAGAAGTAGCTTCATTTTAAAATTGCACATTTTGACCTCTAATTCAGTAAACTAACATCTTAACCTTATGAATTGAATGATAAAAACACAATAAACCTAAGAAAATACAAAGAACATGAATTAACCTATAGAAATCTACAAAATTAAACTAAAGACGGGATAGCAAATCATGAAAAATAACACACAAAACATAAAAAAATAAACATATAAAAAATGATAAATATTTAAAGAGAAGGGTTAGAAAATTTCTAGTTTATTGAGTCCTAGCTCAACTCATTTTACTCTCTGGAGGGCAAGCTTGTGATCCAAATAATGGTCTCTCTGGACTTTGCTCCTCATTTTCTCCCATCAGTAAGAGAAACTTGTCAAAATTCACCAAGGCTGGAAATTCCATGTCTTTAATAAAGAACGACTCCACCTTTGGTTCTTTAAACACAAAATCTACTAGCTCTTCTAGCTTTAATAAATTCTTCAAGTGGATTGAACTCAGTGCCTCTACTTGAGAATTAAACACTTCTTGATCCTTTGGTGAAAAATTCTTCACAAAAGATTTGAATATGCCTTCTAAACAAACCCACAATTTGTCTTCAAACATGAGCTATCCCTTTTCTTCTCTATATAACCCAAACTTAGATTTTTCTTTGTCAACCATTAATGTATGATTTAATTCCTCCTCCTTACCACCATCACCTTAAATTTGTTTAAAAACACTCAAGAGTTCTAGTTTGGATTCTAACTTTCTAATTCTTAGTTCTTGATTTCTCAATAAAATCTCTTGACTATTGATCTTCTCCTCTTGATCCCTTAACTTCTCCTTTGAAAATTTAAATGTAGCGTCCCACTCTTCTTTTTTAGCCTTAAATTGTTTCTCTCGACTTGCAATCAAGACTAAAAGACTTTGAACTTTGGAAATGTTAGGCTCTTATGGCACATTTGGAGAATAAGAATCTTCAAAAGATGACAAACAAACAATTAGTGAATGTGTATGTAAGAGCTATAATTCTTGCATTTCTCTCTTTAAATCATTCATTTGCTCTCTCAAAGGGAACAATTCACAATTTTGGACAAAATCTTGTATCATTTCAAAAATGCCTCAAAATCTTCCTGCAAAAATAAACACCAAATCAAAAATAAATAAAAATAAATATCTCAGACTAACTCAACTAAAGTTATTAAATAAACAACATCATTATTCTCTGGCAACAATGCCAAAACTTGGCCAATGTCTAAAAAGTATAATAGATCAATTAATTATTATATGGAAATATATTAGTGAAATTAATCTGAGATATTTCCCAAGTTTGGATTGAAAGAAGTTCTAAGCTAGGAAATAAATTAAATCTAAGAATTAACAACTAAATTAAAACAAGGTAATCAAGGAAATCAACAAAATTGAAATTTATGATTAGGAAATTCTATCCTTATAAATGTAATTGGAAAAAAATTAAATTAAATTAATATGAATATTTGAAAAAACCCAACTCAAAATTGGTCTGTTATTCAGAATACCATTATTATTAAACTCCTTGATTAAGAATAGCCTAATAACTAGCTTCATCCCAAGTTTGTAAATTCTTAGATCTAAAATGAATCTCCTTTCAGAACACTTATTGAAAAATCCATTTATTTCCCAACACACTTGAACTGAATATAGTCTACACATAGGAATCAAAACCTCATTTTGGAATATAAAGATAACTAGATGCAGAAAATAAAAGAATAAGGAATAAACATATACAATTAATAGTTAGATTTAATATTTAATCATCTTTCGATACACTAAAATTCAAACCCAAATATTAGTGTAAGTGTAAAATTAATCACAGGGAAAATAGAAAAGAATGCAAATATTCATGAAACTCACCTAATACAAATATGATTCAAGAATTCCTAAGCAAGAAGAACTACTCAAACATCAATAATATAATCATTAAAATGCAATGATGAAGTTTAGAATACACCCTTGATGAAAAGAAAATAGAACTTGAAGCTCCCTTTTCTTCAACCTTGAATTCCTCCTTGAATCTCAAAATTAAATCTAAACTAAAAAAGAAAAATTAAAACCCTAATCTATAGTGACTAAAAGAAAGAAATAAAACCTTAAAACTCTCTAACAAAATCGTCCTCCTTTCCCCCTTTTATATCGATACTTGAAAAACCTAAAATAGAGGAAGTCCTATTGCCATTAAAACACTTGACTATAGAAAACTTCTTAAAAAGTCAAATTTGTTGCTAAATGAACCTGGTAGGGATGCCTTTGTGGTCTTGCCAGGTTGATTGAAGGTATTTAGAATGCATCTTTAAAGGAACCTAGTGGGAATATTAATCAATCCCACGGGTATGTTATTTAATCCCCTAAGAATGTATGATTCTGCCTTAAGCTTAACTGGTCCAATAGGAATGTTAATCAATCCTATAGGGATGTTAATCATTCTCATAGGAATTTGTGCTACTAAAACTCATGAAAAAAAGCTACATATGACTCGGTAGGACTACTTCATAGTCTAGCCCGATTGATTTCAATCTTTTTGCTCCTAAACCTATAAAAACAACATAATTAAAACTTAAACACTATAATTTCAAAAACACAAAAACCTCAAGCATAAAAGCACCTAAATTAACAATCAAAGAACTAAAAATCATACACACTAGGTAAAATATGGATATATCATGTTGTTCCAACTGTTATAGGATATGATGACTGTATTACATAGGTTGATGGCACCTAAAGCTCCCATTCACTTATTGTAGAAGCATAGAGCTAAAAAGTTTCCTGATATAACTTTAAATGAGTTTGAAAAGGCAGAGTTTTGATTGGAATGGGTAAGTAGAGTGCTAGAGGAGATTAAATATCCCCTAGAGGAAATGGTTCAGTATGTTGTGTCTCTCATTCAGAGAGCAACTTATGAGTGGTGAAAGTCTATTTGGAGGTAACCCAAGTTACCTGCACTACTCACCTAGGATTTCTTTACTCAAGAGTTTAAATAGAAATATGTTATAGAATCTTACAAAAATGAGTGATGGATGCAATTTTAAGATTTAAAGCAAAGAAATTTAATGGTAGTAGAATATGAAAAGAAATTTAACCATTTAAGCAAATATGCACTAGGGAATGTACTTACAAAGGATTTCTTGTGATGTTACTTTAAGGATGGATTGAATTATTCAATCAAGGATTTTCTCAGGCTGGACACCTCGCTACAACATATGACATTTTATCAACTAGTACAAGTAGCTTTAAAAGTTAAAAAGCTAGAAATAGGTAAAAGAGAGAGAGAGCTCAACGTAGGGGCTTTGCAAGGGCTGGTAAGTTGTTAGGTAAAAGAGTCAAGATGGAGCCTCTATTGTCTTAGAATCCATATAGAGATCTACCACCTGAGGGAGGCATTAGGACTTCCCACCTCTAATTGGTTCAGGTAGAGGTTCATTTGTAGGTTGCAGTTTTGGAGCCCTAGACAGATAATGGGAACCTATTTTTGATATGGGGTCACTAATCATTTTATGGTTAATTGTCTAATGAGTTAGCCTCAAATATCACGAACGAGTTGGGGAGCTTTAAATGCTTCAGCAGGGTCTAATGGATAAGGTAGAGGTCGTAGTGGATTGGTTTAGAATAGGCCTAATCCAAATGCAATGTCTAAAACTATTGATCACCCTATTGTGCCTACTGTTATAGCTCAGGCCTATGATATGAAAGCTCATTAGGATTAAAATGCCTCTAAAGTTATAGTGAGTATGATTTCCCTTCTTGATTCTAAGTTACATGATTTGATTGATCTAGGATCCACACATTCATATTTTTGTATTGGGGGATTCTCTAATAATCTGATTCATTTAGATGAATTTGATTATGATATTCATGTAACTAGTCCCTTGGGTAGTAGCATGTTAGTTAATAGGGTATATAGAAATTGCCCTATTAAGATTTAGGAAATTAATTTTGTAGCAGATTTGATTGAATTGCCTTTCTATAAAATTTACTTGATATTGGGAATGGATTGGTTAGCTCAACATCAGGCAGTAATTGACTATAAATCTAAAATAGTTACACTTTGAAATTCTATTGGTACAAGAATAAAATTATATGGTAGTAAGAAGGGCTCTCCAATAAGTGTGATTACAGCTATGCAAGCAAAAAGGTTTCTTAGAAAAGGAGGTGAAGCTTATTTGGCTATTGTACTGGATTCCAAAAGAGAGGATGATCAGCTTTAAGACATTCCAATGGTGAACAAATTTTTGGATGTTTTCCCTTAAGAATTACTCGAGGTTGCTCCTGAAAGGGAAGTGGAGCTTTCCATTGAAGTTATACCTGGAACTATCCAATATCATGAACACCTTATAGAATTGCTCCTACCAGGTTAAAGGAGTTAAAAATATAGCTGCAAGAATTGTTAGATAAGGGATTCATAAACCTAGTATATCACCATAGGGAGCACTAGTTTTATTTGTTAAAAAGAATTACTCTCAGAATGTGTATTGATTACAAACAATTAAATAAGGTTACTATTAAAAACAAGTACCTATTGGCTAAAATTAAAGATTTCTTTGATCAACTCAAAGGTGTAGGGGTGTTTTCATAGATAAACTTATGATCTGGGTATTATTAACTTTGGTAAAAGACTTGGATGTTCCAAAAACTACATTCAGGACCTAGTATGGACATTATGAAATCCTAGTGATGCCATTTGGATTGACCAATGATCTAACAGCTTTCATAGATTTGATGAATAGGGTGTTTAGACTCTATTTAGACAAATTTGTGGCAGTATTTATCAATTATATTTTGGTATATTCCAAGGATAAAAAATAGCATGCTCAGCATTTGAGGTTTTTATTACAGACCCTTAGGGTGAAGCAATTATATAAAGCAAGTGTGACCTTTTGTTAAAAGAAGTATCCTTTCTAGGGTATGTGGTTTCTTTCGAAGGTATTATGGTAGACCCTAGTAAGATTGATGTGATTGTTAATTGGGAAACACCATGGAATGTGAATAAAATAAGGAGTTTTTTGGGATTCACCGATTACTATAGATGGTTTGTAAAGGGGTTTTCGGTAGTTGCCTCCCCTTTAATAAGACTGCTTCAAAAAAGAGTGAAATATGAATTGTCTGCTAGGTGTCAGGAAAGTTTTGATCAACTAAAGAAAATTTTTATAGAAGTTCCTATGTTGGCTCAACAAATAATTGGTAAAGAATATGTGTGCTGATGTAAGACGGTAAGGTGGTTGCATAAGCCTTTAGGCAATTGAAGCCTCATGAACAAAATTATCCTACTCATGATCTTAAGTTAGTAGCGATAGTGTTTGCCTTAAAATTTTAGTGGTACTATTTGTATGGTTAAAAGTGTAAGATATTTACTAATCATAAAAGCTTGAAGATTTGTTTACGCAAAAAGAGCTTAGCTTGAGGCAATGTTGATGGTTAGAATTATTCGAAGATTATAATTGTATTGTGGACTACCATCTAGGAAAAGGCAATATGGTGGCTGATGCTTCCAGTAGGAAGACCGTGTTAGCTCTAACTTTACAACAAAGTTCTTAGGGAATAGTTATTGATAGACCTTTAAGTGCCCAATTAAAAGCTAAACCTAACTTGAGTAAGAAATTGTTGATGCCCAAAAGCATGATGTCATGATGTAGTAATATAAATTACAGTTTCAAAAGGGAAAGCAATTAGATTTTTCAATAAAATATGATGGCGGTTTGTATTATATAGATCGATTATGTGTCCCAATTGATGATAGATTAAAGAGAGATTTTTTAGTAAAGCCCATAATACCGTGTTTACAATGCACCCTAGTGAAATAAGATGTATAGAGACTAGTGGCTGAGTATTAAGAAGGATGTAGTAGAATATATGTATAAATATTTAAATTGCTTATAGGTTAAGGCTGAGAACCAACTCCCATCTAGTTTTTAAATCCTTTACCCATTCCATAATGGAAATTGGATAACATTACCATAGACTTTGTATTTGGACTCCCTCTCACATCAAGGAAGTATAAAGCCATCGGGTTATAGTGAATAAACTTACGAAATTAGCTCATTTCCTCCCTATTAGAATTGACTATTCTAGATATCATTTAGCATATTTGTATGTGAATGAGACAGTGAAGCTACAAGGGATACCATTATCTATTATTTCAGATGGAGATCCATGGTTTACTCTAAGATTTTAGGAAGGTTTGCAATTAGCCTTCGGTACATGACTTAATTTTAGCATGGCATTGTAGCCTAAAACTAATGGAAATTCTAAGAGGGTGATTCAGGAGTTGGAAGACATGCTTCGATGTTGTGTGTAGGAGTTTCCTAGTATTTGGGATAGATATCTTTGATTGATGGAATTTGATTATAATAATGGTTACCAAACAAGTATTGGCATGGCACCGTATGAAGTGGTATATGGCAAGAAATGCAGGACTCCTATATGTTAGATTGAATTGAATGAATAAAGGCAATTGGACTAGATATTGTAAGAGATATAGAGGAAAAGAATCAAATTATTCTATAAAGATTAAAGATTACATAGGATAGGCACAAATCTTATGCTAATTTGAAAAGAAAGGACATTAAGTTTCAAATAAGAGATAAAATCTTTCGAAAAGTGTCACCTTTGAAAAATTTTTTGCACTCTGGGAAAAAAGGAAAGCTTAGTCCAAGGTATATTAGCCCCTATCAAGTGTTATAGAGAATTAGACCTATATTATACAAATTAGCTCTCCTATTAGAGTTAGCCAAGCTACAAGATTTGTTTCATGTTTCCATATTAAGGAGATATCAACTGGATGATTCACATAAAATTTTGGTTTAACATATTCAAGTACAGCCTAATCTTTCTTATGAAGAAGTGTAAAAAACTATTTTAGCTAGAGAAGTTCGGCAACTCCAAAATAAACAAATTCCCTTGGCAAAAGTATTATGGCAGCATCATAAAGTGGAGTAAGCTACCTAGGAACCCAAAGCTAGTATGAAATCTCAATATCCTCAATTATTTACTTTAGGTATGAATTTTGAGGATGAAATTCTCTTAATAGGTAAATAATTTTAGGGCCCCGTATAATAATCTAATAGGATTATCAAGTGTATAAATGTGTGTAGGCATGCTTTACCATGGTGGTATTAAATGATTTTTTATTTGGGGATGCATTTGGCAATAGTGATAAAGTCAAGGTTAAATTTGTCAATTTTGTAAACTGAGTGTGTATTACATATAATATAAGAAATAAAGGGGTAAAATTGAGCAATGGATGATGAACTACATTAAATAGATGATTAAACCATAAATAAAGGACTAAAAAGAAGATTTGGTAGGAGGAAAAGGTAGGACCAATCATTATGTAACACTTGACCTTCTAGAAGAAAGGTAATAAATGGGTTTTAAAAGAGAAAAATCTAAATTTGAAGAGATGATAGGAGTCGGCCACTCTTGCCCTAATTTCTGCCATTTTCTTTCTTCTTTTCTTCATCATCATTTATTTCAAATACTCATTAAGTACTACTTTTTCCCTGGAGGTGATTCAAAAGGAAACCATTATTAAGTTTCAAGAAGTTAGGTAGGTGATTAGATGTAATTAATCAAGCATGAACATCTCCAACATTTAGCTTCAAAATAAAGTGAAAGATTGGAAAATTAATCAAATTTTGATGAGATAATTTATGGAACTTTGTGTTGTTAGTTGTAGACGAAAGGTTAGAGAAGGGCAAAAGGGGTTTGAAAAGTTTTTACTCTTGGCAAGGAAGTAAGAAGGAGAAAAGGTTTAAATATTTGTTTATGTAGGTAATTAATCATTTTCTTTATTAACTAGTCTAATTATGAGTAATCCATGTGTTTGTAAATCAAATTAAGCATTGAATCAAATTTAGGTGAGACTCTGGTTTTAGGTTCACTTGAATCAATCCAGATATTTTAGCCATAACATGGCTTATAGACCTTAAAATTGAGTAATTTTGGTGCCATTAGAATCTTAACACATAGAACTTTAACTTTCACAAGAATTTTAGAGCTAATTCTACCCCTAGGATTCTAAAAAATGACCTAAGATCTTGAAGTGTGCTATTGGTCCCTATGTTGGACCAGCATGTTGTGTTTTAGGTATAAATCCTAAAATATAGATCCAAATTACATGCTTTTCATGTCAAAGGAAACTAGAGACATTAGGGAACATAAACCTAGCTATAAGACCATTTGGGAAAATTTTGAATGTAAATTGGTCAATTAAGCCATGAAATCTTTAGTTGAGAGGTTGTCATAGTGAGTTTTCTAAGTCTATTGAGGGTCATGGTGGAGACACTTTCCCTCCCACCATGACCATTGAACTACATTGAAACATTTAAGTTGAGTAGAATGTATAATGGTGGGAACTATTTTGTTCAACCCATTACCATTAGGTATTTTTTATGCCTTCTAGTCCAGAAGAGTTTGTAATAGTGGAGACAATATGGTTCTAGCCATAACCATTGAAAATTTTGGCTAATTTTAGTCCAATAGCATTTGTCATGGTGGAGACAGTATTGTTCCAATCAAAACCATTGTGATGCTTTAATGCATTTTAGTACAAAATGGTTTCTCATAGTGGAGACATCTGCTTTTTAGTCGTGACCTTTCAAAACTCAAAATGCACATTTTGAACAATTGTCTGGGTCACGGCTCGCAGGATCTAGTTCCAACCATAAGACCTATTTGATTGGTTGGGTCACGACTCATAGGATCTACTTTCAGCCATAACCCTTATCTGATTGGTTAGGTCACAGCTGGCATGAATTGCTTACCATCGTGACAATTGCTTTTGTTTGAACAATACCACTTTCTTGCATGGGTCATGCCTGATAGGATTTGGTGATCATTGTGACCCCTGACTTTTTGATATTTTTATGGAATTTTCTTCTTTTGAACCTGATGAAAGTTCTTAGACCATTTTATATGATATTTGAGCTTATTTAAAGCACACTTTAATATATATTAAGATTGTTCCAATTCATTAAGGTTTAAGGTTTAAACATCTTTAGGTTATGTGATGATATTTCAATCCAATGTGATTACTGATTTATTTTGATTTGAAACACTATGTCATAATAAATAGGGTCTGCTAGAGTTTAATTGGTGGGTAAATAGGCATGTCTAGAAGGGTCATAACTGCTTCTATCCTGTTTGACACTTCAGTGCCTTCTATTGACACTATGTCTCTTTTATTTAATGAAATTAGTTGAATTATTGGTTTGAGGCAATTCCTCTTCTATTTTGATATCTATGGTACTCTCTATTTTGTCCCGTTACCCATAAATTATAAACTATAGCAGGCTATTTTGAATGGAGTGTATTAAGTTATCTATGGTGTTCCTTGTTAAGCTTTACACTAAAGGAGATGAACACTTACAATTCTATACCTGAAGGTAAGTAGTTTGGGTTATATATTTACATTATTTATATACCTAAAATACATTTGCTAATTGTTCTTTATTCTTTCCTTTCATTTTATTTATAATACCATGACTACCATAGGATGTCATTTTACTTATGACTACCATAGGAAGTCATTTTACTTACTTTTCTTTGCCTTACTAAGATTTATGCTTAGCACGATAGTTTATTCTCTCCATGTAGGTTCTTGAAGGTTCCTTTCAGGTCAGGACAACCGCTTGGTTAAAGAAGACTCTCCATTTTGTATTTTGTATAAAATATTCTTTTGTGCTGTAAATAATATGTAATACATTATAAATGTAAGTAATAACTTGTAAACTATATGTAATTATGTGAAGGTTGTAACATGTAAAAGTTTAAGTACATATATTTTCTAATGTTTCTAGCATGTATGAATGTCAGGCTATGATTATGGTGCTTATTTATTATGAATTTTTGTGGAATGTGTGGTTGTAAGTCTTACGCGCTTGTAGGGGATTAAGGGTGTTACACCTACCCTCTTGCAAATTCAAAAAAAACACTCCCAATAATTCATACCTCAACTACACAATTTCTCAAATCCATCGTAATTCATAAATCACACAGTTTATCCACATATTCATCACAAAATTCCATAGTCATCTATTAATACAAATCTTACCATTATAGATTCAATATACATAACATAGTTACCCATGTCCATAACCTAAAATAATATACATATGCTTTAAATCAACTAAATACAAAATTTCAGGTTCTAACTAATTACTACAAGTACAATATCTTTAATCACTTTTTTGATTTTATATATATGCCAAAGTCAGCAGCTTCTCTTGCAATACTTCCTTGCTTTTATCTGTCCCCTACACGTAGTCAAAACAAACCACACGCTAAGTAATCTAGTTGCTTAGTGTTGGATACAATACCATAGTATTTCATTGCATACATGCATACTCCAAAATCTATTTAAAGTCATAAATTCTTAAATATCTATAGCATTATTAATTTCATTATTTATTTACATTTCTATCATCATTATTGTTTAGTTTCTTATTTATACTATCACCATTATTATATTCATACTAACAAATTTTAATTTCTAATTCACAATTAAGTCTCATATATAATAAACCCACATAATTGAATAATTTTTAGCATCATTTCGTTCATCTTTTTTTAATAAACTTATCATTCTTCTATATTTTCAACACTTAAGTTATGTTTCCTTTCATTTTAGTCACTGACTTCACTTATTTTACCAACATCACAATTTCATCCCTATTTTTTACTATTTTAACCTTTTATTACCAAATTGAATTCGTAATTTTATTTTAGTCCTCAATTTTCTATTTACTTTACCCTTCCTCTATTCAATTACTTATTTATGCTAAAATTCCTTTTTAGTGCTTAAAATTTTATTTTACTGCAATCTACATCCCTTTCTAATCCAAATTCATATTTTGACTTCCAAATTACCATTTAATCCCTCTTATTACTTATTTTTTGTCTTTGGTCACTTATTCCACAATTGAGGTGAAAATTTTATTTTAGTCCCTAAATTTTTTATCCCATTTTCACCATTTTATGCACTAATTTTACTCTTTTGTCCCTTTCATACCATTTATTGCATTTTTACCCTTCAATTTATGATTTAGTCCTTATGGTTTCTTAATATAGTGGCAAATTATCATTTGGCCCCTGTTAACTTTATTTTCATATATTTTCATCTTTTTTATCTACAGTTTTTCCACTACTTTTCCATTAATTTATAGTTTTTCCACTATTTAATCATTTAATTACATTTTGGCAATTTTTTGTTCTTTAATTACATAGTTGCCATTAATTTTCATTTATTTACACTTTTTTCCTCTTTTATCGCTAAATTAGATATTTTCCATTACTTTAATGTTTATTTACATAATTACTACATTTTTTACATATATATCCTTGATTAACATTTACTCACATATTTATCTATTCTTCATCAATAATTTACATATTAATCTATTTTTCTTCATAAATTGCTAGTTAAATGCTTGTTTTGCCTCTAGTAAAGGAAACCCTCAAGCTGGATATATAGGACATGGACCCCATAGGTCTAGAATAAGTTGAGGGGCCAAATGGAGGGTGCCTCAACAAATATCATACCACTTATTTTTTTATTCTCTTTTTCTCAACTTTCTCACATATTTTACAGGGTGGATCTGCCTTTGGTCTACTTATGCGAGTTGCCATGACTCATTACCACGGTAAATGTCCCTATAGCTAGCCAATTATATCATGTACCTCTAGTTTCGCTTTTAGACACTAAGGGTAAAAGTTATCATCATTAAGATCAATAATTTATGTCACAATTATCATACTATATTATTAATAATCATTCCATCACATCACTGTTCCTTTCATTAGGCTATTTATTACATCATTCTTGTATAATTTCCATTTTCTATCATATGTTCCATTGTATACACATTATATACACTTATTTCATGCACATCATCATTCGGCCACCTTAGGCATATAACCAATCACATACTTTTTCATGTCAAAAATTGTTCCCATGATGCTTGTAAGACTTAAATCAAACATATCTACCTTTAATTCATCACAATTAATATTGATTCATTATAAAAATGGTTCCTTCCATTGCCATAATGAGACCATACATATACTAATTTGTTTAATTCTTATAATTCATTCCAAACATGTTTTTCATGCATGATTAACATAATTCTAACTTTTAATCAAATTAATTCCATACATAACTCTAATTTTTTATACTTAAACAATAGGTGTCAATTTTAACTTCCCATTTTAATCATGTTTTCATAAATTTAACTTGACCAATCTCATTATTTAGCATTCAGTTCCACTTATTTACTATTGATTTATATTTAAACTCACTTTATACATAAGAACCCTGAGTTATATAGTAGGTTCTAATTCCATTATTTCTCATCCTAACTTATCTACCATCCATTTAAATTTAGGAACACTTTACATGTGAAAAGCTTAAGTTAATCTTTATCGAAATTGGATATCATATCACAATTATAATTTTTCTCATTTTCTCATTTTATACTTTTCCCTAAGTTTATTTAATTGTGTTCTTAACATATAATTAATTTAATCACATAAATATTAAAATTTCCCTTAAGTTCTATAATTGTCACGAAGAATAAATGTTAATATATGTCGTATTTTCTATATGATAAACTTTTTAAATAATTCATTCCTTAACAAATTTCATCAATTCACCATTAAATAAATTTTTTACACATCAAATTCATGCAATTTTCAATAATTACATTACCTAATTATCATGAAATAAAATGGTATTTATATCCACTAACCCTAAATATGCTTGACTCCTTCTAATTCTATTCCTTTTTTCCTTTTCCCCTTTTCTTTTTTCCTCTTTCTTTCGAGATTTTTCCCGAACTTGAAATCTCTAACTTTCTCTACTTAAATCCTCACTTAAACTTAATATAAGGTAGAACATATGATGATAATAGTGTCTTTGATAAAATTCGGGTGTAAAACAAGGTGGAAATAAAAGCTTGAAGATATTAAATTATAGAGGAAAATAGAGGAAGGTTATAGTTTAAAGATAAGAAGAAGAAGGGGTTGGTTTTCTCTAGAAATTTTTGCCTCCCTCCCTTATATATGACTAATAAAAATGAAGGGCTAAGATTGAGTCAAGTGTCTTTTAATCCAAGGGTCCATATTAGGCCACTTGTAACTTTTTTTATTGATTCGTTCTTATCTCACTCCCACCCTTTAGGAGTGAGTGACTATGAGTCACTCCCACCCTATGGATGAGTACTACCTTAATGGAGTGAGTGAGTCACTACTTAACCCGAATAACTAAAATTACATCCATTTGTCACAATTTCATTAGTTTTAATATTGTTCTAACCAAATTTCCATGAAAATTTGTCCAAATATAGAAAAATACTAATTAATATGTTTAAAATTCTAGATCAATTTGAGTTCATCTTGATAGTTTTTTAGGCCTAGTGGTAAAATTACTGGTCCAACACTTAATTTTTCAAAGTTGTCCAAAAAATTCATTTTTTGCTTTCAAAAATTCATTAGGATTATTTCCAATAATTTTATGTGATTGGAATAATTTTCTAATATCTATGGAATACTTTTGAGTTGGTCAAAGTTTTTTCAAACCTTTTATGGTCCGAGTAAATTTTTCATTTTGTCTTTTGAGGGCCTATTTGACCTTGATTTTATCTCAAATTATACCAGCAAATTCATTATAAGTAACACTTTCTAATGGTTAAGAAATATTTTCATGGGCCTCGGATGGTACTATTGACCTCGATGGCACTATTCACATCCCCAACAGTACTAAACACAAGTTTGAATTTTTAAGGACATTACATTTCTCCTTCTCTAATAAAACATTCATCCTCGAAATTTATCTAGACTAGATACCTGAGAATACTATAAACCATTGGTCCTAAATGTTGCAAAATCTCATACAAACCAATAAATTTAGGGCTCAACTTACTTTTTTTGTCAAATCTAAAAATTTTCTATCATGAAGAAACTTTTAGAAACCTTTTTTGTCACCAACATTAAATTCTATATCTTTTCCTCTTTAGATCAGCATATATTTTCTACATGTTTGAAGCTTCCTCTAAATTGTTCCTAATCAATCTAACTTTCTCTTAGTTTTCTTGATTATGCCTGGCCCCACCGATTGTTTTCATTAAGCTTTATCCACCATAAAGGAGTTCCATATTTTCTTCCATATAGTGTTTAAAAGTGTGCCATTTTAATGCCTAATTAGTAGTTATTATTGTATGTAAACTCTGCTAATGGGTGCCTCATATAATAGTTATTACTATGTGTTTCTCTCAAAGTGTTCTTCTTTAACTCCGTATTGTCCAGTGCATGGATTCTTCTTTTGTATTATAAACAATCAACATTTATAAAGAAGAATTTACTCTCTTTTTCTTCTTATAGTTAAGTCATGGTAAAAGCTAGTTAGTTATCTTGCTTTTAAGTAGTTTTTTCTGGTCGTAATTAGCTAAACTTGAGTTACTTGTTAACTATAACTGCTTCATCCTAAGCTATTGCCAATCTAACACTCACAACCTTTATGGCTGTTAGATGTTTCGTACTGAGTGCATCAACCACTACGTTTTACCCTATTGGGGTAGAATTCAATTAGACAATTATAATCTTTAATAAACTTCAATCACCTTCTTTGTCTCAAATTAATCTCTGTTTGTATAGGCAGCTATTTTAAACTTTATAATCAATACATGGTAACACTTTTGCCATTCAAATAATACTTCCATATCTTTAATGTAAGTAGAACTATCCCTTTCTAAATCATGAGTAGGTTTAAAGTTATCTAGAGGCATATGCCATTGCTTGGTCTTTTTGTAACATCACACAACTTAATCCTTTTCTGGTGGTATCATTGTAATTCACAAAATCCTTCTCTAATTTTGGTTATACACATCTTGTGCCAATAATTTTTATAATATTTCAAATTATCTTTTATTCAAGGATAGTTTATATTTTCTTTAAATCTACCTTAGTGTCTTTACTATTACTACATGAGTAAATTAAGAAACTTCATTGAATCAAAACTAACATTTGTTAATTCTAGTTTATAGTTGCTTGATGAATGCCATGATCTTTAAGATCTTTAATGTATGCCATGATAATAATCTCAATAAACTACCATATACTAAATTAAACAAGGTAGAATTTTCAATTCATCAAATTAGTATCAGGCTCTAGTACCTTGGTAAATTTAATTACCTAAGTTAAAAGCTCATAATATCCAGATTCATAGGATAGATTTTATTGATCAATTTTTGCTCTATTTTCAGTATGAAAATAATCTCTTTGAACCTACATATCTCTTATTATTTGCTTCTCTATGTCTTAAGTTTCCAAATAATCAAGTAATTTGGACTAGTAGATTAGGAATTATTACCTAAATATTACAAACTATCTGTGCACATCTGATGGGGACAAATTTAAAGCCTTACTTTGAAAATTTTTTAGGAATGATTAAAGAAGAATTTGATAATACTCACTTCACAAAAGTTTCTTCTTTATATGTCTAGTTTCTAAGAAAATTTAATTCATATCAATTAGAGGTCTACAGTAGGAGTTATGTCCCAAATGTTGAGAACTGCTCAAATTTCAATGACAAATTCAGCACCATATATTCAAATTCTAGTTCTGATATTTAATAAGCAAAATTAGATTTTAGTCATTTCATGAAAGTCATAGATTTATGTCTTAAATTTTATCTCAAATTAGAATCACTGGTTTCTAACATCTATAGGTTAAGATATAACCCAAATAATTAGATCTATTTAAAAAGCCCGAACTTTAGCTCATAAGTATTATTTTTTATCGCAAAAATAGTCCTTTCTAATTGCTACTATAACCCATTTCAGTTTATAATCGATTACAACTTAATATCTTTGAGGCTAATATATGCATAAAATTTATATCAGATTCTTAGAATGAAACTTAATTAACTTGGTGGAGGAAATAAAGTTTTACACTTGGCTAGAATACTTCTTACGTACCCTTATTTATTGTCATGTTACTCAAAAATTAATTACTATGTTCTTTTTATGATATCTATTACTTATGAAATTCTTATACTTAAACATCCACATATATCAATAATCCATATGTATTTTTTCATGTCAAGAGAAGTAAACTCTATGATTCAAATATTATGCTCCATGTATAGCCTGTCAAGCTCTTTTAATGCGGGGCATTTTATTTTTAAGCAAATATTTTATGAATGTTTGTGTATAAATAATGAAATACATGAATGATAATTCTTGCATGAAACTTATGCAAATATATATACATCATGTGTGCAAATATACATATTACCCTACCCTAATGCTCATGTATTATAAAATAAATATTGCCCACATCGTAAAGGTCACTTAATAGGTAAACGAAGCACATTTCTTTTACTCATAATTCTTATATACCAATGATGGTTCCCCTTCTTTCTTTATCTACTATTGTCCTTCCTGAACCAATACTTTCCTTTTAATTCTAGAACGATGGGGATAGATGTATGATATTCTTCCCTAGCCACTTTATTCACCTTTATCCTTTATGGCATGTACATGTACTCACTTTATTCCTATCTATGTATCCTCCAATCTTAAGATTGCCTAAACCATGCTCTAATACCATAAACTATAATACCACTACTTGAATATTGGTCCAAGTACCAAAGTGCCATAATTTTTAAAATTGTATAGTCATTTATATGATCTATGAGTCCATTTATTACCTAGTGTTTAAACTCAGTTAAAATAAATATATTTGAGTCAAATGTTATTATTCATTTAGTAAAATTTTAGGCAGTATGAGGGCTATAAAATCATGCTTACCCTCTTGCAAATTCAAACAAAACACTCCTAGTAATTCATACCTCAACTCCACAATTTCTTTAATCCATCACAATTCACCAATCACACAATTCATCCATATAATCATCAATAAATTCTATATTCATCTATTGATACAAATCTTACCATAATAGATTCAATATATATAATGTAGTTACACATGCCCATAAACCAAAATATTATACATATGCTTTAAATCAACTAAATAGAAAATTTCATGTTCTAACTAATTACTAAAAGTACAATATCTTCCACCATTCTTTTATAGACACCATGACTCGAGGCAGATTAGATTAGGGTTACCTGATGATGAGGAACCATTTATACTTCTAACAGAGAACATGAATCTTGAGTTTTGACCTTGATTTTCACATTTTTATAAATGTTTTGTGGGTTTTATTCTTATCTTTTCCAAGGATTTTGAAAAGAGGGCAAAAAACCTTGAATTTGATCTATACCTGTGGTAGACAACTGGCTATCACCTAAGAGACACCATCGGTCAACATCTTCCTCATGGTGTCTCCTGGCAAATACCCCTATCAAAGGCTTTTGTGATGGGTCGTGACTCATTGACTGACGATCGTCAATCACAGAGTCACGGCCTAAAAGGATAGGTCAGATTCAAAAGCAACTTTGTAATTTCCCAAGGCTCATATGAGTGACGACCATTTGTCAATGACATAAGCCTATTTGTGGGGTTATTCCCAATTTTTCCACAATTTCCAATTTTGGAAATTTTGTATAAAGATCATATTCGAGACAACTGATTTGGAATGTATTTTATAGGACACTACAAGAAAATTGACCTTTAAGGACCAAAATTTTGGTTTTTAAAAGTAAAAAACTGGTCCTTAAAGATCAATAGGGACCAAAAATTATGACCTCAACTGGTCCCTAAAGGCTCCACCACGAATGAATAATAAGGACTAGATTTTACAGTTGGACCTTAAAGGTTTTCAAGGCCTAGAAAAATATGGCCCCTAAAACGTGTTAAAGACCAAATTTTTTTGTCCTTAAATGTTATCCTCATGTGACAAGTTCAACATTTAAGGACTAAAAATCTTGTCCTTAAAAAGTTTCAAGGACTAGAGTAATTAGACCTTAAAAAGTATTAAGGACCAAATTTTTTGTTCTTAAAAGTTATCCTCACGTAACCATTTCAACTTTTAGGGACCAGAAATTTGGTCCTTAAATGTAATTATTGGTCCTCAAAAAGTATTAAAAACCAAAATTCTTATCCCAAATAATTAGGCTATGTGGCTAATAAAACTTTTTAAGGACCAGAAATTTGATTCCTAAAATTCAAAATGGATAAAATTTTATTCAAGGACCATATGTAAATCCAGTCACTAAAAGGTTAGTAAAGACTAAAATTTTGATGTCTAATTTGGTCACTAAAAGGTAAATTTCTATAAAATTTCAAAATAAATAAATTTTTTCGTCCTGTAAATTTAATTGTATTATACAATTCATAAATAAATAGATACATAAATAAATAATAATTCTAACATTTCATATATATATATATATATATATTTTGTAATGAATTACAAATATAGAGTTAACATCCAAAAAAACCATTATATGAACAAAAATATTGTTTATATACAACCCCTTTCCAAAAAAATTAGTACCTAGCAAAATAAGATGAGTTACATCTCCTACAATTCATTAACAAAATGATTATCAACATTTGTATGAAGCCTTCAAACCTTCATTGTTAATTCTATACTTTATTTTGTTATTGCAAAAAAGTATAATAAGATAAAAAGTGATTGAGTGAAAAGAAATATATATAGATCTACTGATAATAATCGGTTGAATCTAAAAGTGAAATAATTACTCACCTAAAAAATATTCTAATTTCATTAAGTGCAATTATATACACTTTAAAAAGTTAGCATATGAAGGGCTACAAAATACATACATAACAGAATGAGAACCGCAAAATGAATATATTATATTTAAATTATTGCACAAGTCCAAGCATATGAAGTGAAAAATAATATGAAAAAGCAAATAACATAGATAATCTAAATATATTTATTAAAGTTATGTAATCAACTTAAATATTCATAAGTAATAACAACAACAACAACAATAAAAATCAGGACAATAACCCAACCTGGCAGCAGCATTAAATCCTACTAAAATCATGTAAATACATGCAAGTACTGCATATAAAATTACATTCACTAAGTAAATAAAATGTGAGGATGACAACAATTCCTTTTTTTTTTGCCACTCAATTATTTAAAAGTCAAAAAAAATTTTTGCCACTCAAAGCATAACAGCAGAACCAGTAAACAATTTAAAGAAACACTAAAGATATTTAGCTATCATAACAGCAGCAGCAACATAATGCTATCACTAAATAGCAGAGCATAACAGTAGAGTCTCTAAGCAAAGCAGAATAGTAGAGCATAACGACAGTGGCTCCAAGCATTAAAGCAGAGTCATCAAGTAGCAAAGCATAACAACATAAATCCAAGAAAAGCATAACAGTAGAAGCAACATAAATGTGTCATCAAACATATTTAGTTACCAATTTGTAATCCAACAATAATCATCATCAAATCTCAAGATCTCACAAATTAAGATGCTAATTGAATAAATCACGCAGTTGTTATATATGCAGTTTGCAACTAAAACCATTTCATTAACAGTTCGTTTACCTATAATAGCACCCATTGAAAATAAGTCTTTCTGCTACCACACATAATTCTACCATAGTAGCAGCATTCCTGTAGTGTAATTACCATAACAAGAATGAAATACTTAAAATGATCATTTAAAAACTTAAATAAAACATACAGTAGCATTCCTGCATAGGGACTTTTCAGATAAACCAGGTAGTGACGATAAAGAAACAGAGCAATTTTACAAAAAAGAATTATTATTCAGTAAATATTATAAATTTATAAAAAAATTAGAATTTAGAGTTGAGTTGGGTAGGTCCAAAATCATTTATTCCGTAAATATTATAAATCTATTACAAAAATAATATAAATGTCATAAACAATACAATAATAAACCATGAATTTATTTTTTCCAAACTATTGGTAAACAACTATTTAAAAACTTAATAATGGGAAGATATATTGGGTGAAATGTAAGGTTCAGGATAAGGAAACAAATGGACCTACAACAAAAGATGTGTGGTTGCACCAGTAAATGGAAAAGAAATGGTATGAAGAAATGCAATAAGAACTTTAACTCTAATAATTTTCTGACCCAATTCTGAAATTTTTTTATCATATGATCGAAAAATGGGTATGAATGCTTTTGAGTCATTTTTGAAAAAAAAATTAAATAAATATTTTGATGATTTATGATAAAAGTTAAATAAAGATGTAATAGAGTATGATATGCCTTTTTTATAAGCTGGTATGTATTATTATGATCAACCATTACAAAGTACAATTAGAGCAGAGCACTATAGCCGTTAGTCCAACACATCATCCCTAAAATATAACCCAAACCAGCTAAAAAATATAATAGTTGTTGCTGTAAAAAAAGATTATAGCCAAGAAATGTAGTGCAGCTATGAAAAATAGAGTGCCACGATAGACTGAATCAGGTCCAGAATTCCATTTAGAACCAAGCAAATTACCATCAGGTTGAGAATAGTTGATCATCTATAGAATCCTGTTGTTATAACCATGTTATGAAATCCTCATTTTAGGAAGTCCCTTGCTTTGCTAAACTGTCAGCTAAGGATTTGCTTTCTCTACATTTGTGCATAAAGCTAACCTTGTTCAACTTGCCAAGATGATTATTAATGTCATTAAGAATGCTGGTAATGAAAAATGAATTGGTTGAACACCTCAATTTATAAGACTAAAGGAAATAAGTACCTTGCGGTACTTTAGATATTTTGAAGAATGATAAAAATAACTGAACAGCCAAAGGCTCATTTTCAATCCAATCCTCATGCTAACATGGAGAGTTGCTGAAACACTGGCAGTATTGGAAATTTTTATTAGCAGGTGAAAGTCAATTAAGCAAGATGAATTTCAATGATTTCAATAATTATCTCAAGTACATAGATAAAATTATTATTTTTATATAAATTAAATTTTGAAGTGATATTAGATATTTTTGATATTGTATTAAACTATCACCAATTACCTTACCTCCTGACCAGAACATAACAAATATTACTCTCCTTTACCTCACTTTGCTTTACATATCTTAATTAAAACCTCTTAAATTCCTTGAGATAAACCTTAATATGCAAACATTGTGTAAGAGTGATTATGGATGCAATGTTGCCGGTAGGATTAACCTAATTTTTGTAAACTTTGCAATTGTTGTAAAGAAAAGGTTTAAAAGTAAAATTTAGTGACTACCTGGTTTATTATGAGTAAATGGACACTCAAAACGAGAGAATAACATAAGAAATGGGTAATTTCCATGAAGAATGCATCAGGCGGAACAAATATTGCAAGGTCAAAAACTAAAATATTCTAACAATTTAAAACAATATAAAGAGGAATAACAGACTGAATAATGAGAGAATCTTACAACTATATCTCATTGGTTAATTGCAATCTATGACCTATCAGATTATAACAGTAACATATACTTTTATGCATATTTATTTATTCACTACTAAAAAAATGCAAATTAGCAATGACAAAAGTTGTCGTTGACTGGTATTTTTTCATCGCTAAATAAGTTTAGCGACAACTTAGCGATGACTTTCAATTTGAAACAAAAGTCGTTGTAGCAGAATCTAGCTACAACAAAAAGTCGTTGCCAAATTTAGCGACGAAATAGTGTTGTCAGTAAATATTTATCGCCATTTTGCTACAATAATGTTCACGCAAAATTTTGCGACAGTTTTTTTGTCGCAATATTGCTACGACATTGTTCTCGCAAAATTTTGCGACGATAGTACTTTCGTCGTAATATTGCTATGACATTGTTCAAGCAAAATTTTTCGACAATATTTTCGTCGCAATATTGTTACAACAATGTTCACGCACATATTGCTACGACATTGTTCAAGCAAAATAATGTTACAACATTGTTCAAGCAAAATTTTGCGACGACAGTATTTTCATCGCAATATTGCTACAACATTGTTCAAGCAAAATAATGTTACAACATTGTTCAAGCAAAATTTTGCGACGGCAGTATTTTCGTCGTAATATTGCTACGACATTGTTGATGCTAAATAGCTCATGTTCAAAAATACTAATTCCTCGCTAAATTTAAATTATTTTTTATTTTTAAATTAATATAAAAATTTAATTTAAATTATAAGCCACATTTGACAAATTTATATTTATAGACTACTTAATATTTAATACAAAAATATATATATATTCATAAAATAATTGTTATTTACAAATGGATATCATCGTTAATTGTATATCTAAAATAATACACGCATATATAACAATAACAAATTTCACCCAAATGTCATACTATATACTTACAACTATAATGTAAATAGATATATTTGCTCCTAAATCTAGTGCTGAAAAAAGTTGCATCTCCATCTATCGCTGGATTTGTCTAACCCGCTGATCCAACTCTTGTTCATGCTCAGCACAAATCTCAACTTAAAATTCAATCTACATAGTGGACAAATATTGCAAGAACAAGCTATGAGAAACAAATAAAAAATTAATACAAAGGTGTGAGGAATTAACATGAGGAAAACCCACTAAAAACACAAGTAGTGGATCATCTTTTTCGAGTTTTCTAGGAATAATATTGAATCTTAAAAAGATTAGCTTTGGTTGTTTGTAGGGTTTCATCAATCTATCGCATGGCTATGGAATGGGAATGATAAGCAAGTCTAGTCTAATATGCTACCTTGTGTCAAAATCAATTAAGATTTCTAAATAAAATTAAAAATAACAAAAGCATAAAAGCCCACTGTGAGTAATCAAATGATGCCAGGATCAAAAACAAGAAATAATTGTATACCAACATCTTTGCACTCATTTTATTTTCAGTCATTAAAAAATAAAACTCAACTCCATATCAAACAATTATGTCTAAAATAGGTGGTGGAGAGAGAAAAGCAAGTAAAAATGAAATTCAATATTCATACCCCATGAAGTAATAAAGATAGTAGTAGTTCAGCAGGTTCAATGGCCTTCCCTTGAAGCCAATTCCATGATTTTGAATTTTCCAAAAGAAGACCAGTAATAGTGTCCAATAAAGGACTTCTTCAACTTCAAGCTCCCCTTCTGCTCTTGCAGCATAAATTCCCTCACATATTGCCAATAACCTGCATATCCATCATTAACCACATTCAAATTTCAAAGTAGATTAGAACTTTAGATTGCGCATTAATAAGACTCTCTAGGCTTTGCTCAAAAATAAAAGGAGAGAGCTAGGCTCAATTTTGATTTGCATGGACATAAGCAGAATTTAGAAAAGCTGGAAAGTCTGATCAAGAAAGCTTGCCTACCTATCACAAGAAGGAAAATTTTCAAACGGTATTCTCATTCTTAGGTAAGAAAATTGTAGTCTTATAAAATGGCCAACTGCTAGCACAAAGGTAATATAGATTCCCCATATACTGAACTTGCTGGAAAATCCTCTTCTTTTACCATCAATTCATATTTCACAACTTTTTTTCCTTTTGGCCGATCTCTGGTCAACTGCCAATAAAAGATGATGTCCATACCGCCCCTGAGAGATCTAATGTATCTAGCCTGGACACCAGGTGGAACCAGCTACAAGGTGCTAGCATCAACTTGGCAGCATATCAGTTGGATGTCTTTGTTATCATATGCACGCAAGTGACCTTCAGGGTCCAGATCATTATGTGAACCGATTGTATCCCATGAAATCTTTTCACACAATTTTGTCTGGAATAATGTAAGCCATCCACTAGTTGTCCTTATATCAATTTTGACCCTAGCTTATTTTATTAGGTTAGCAATGTTGGTGGGGTTACCACTTATGTAGATCTATCAAGAAAAATGCACATATTGTTTAATCTACCAGATTATGCAGGACCAAAACTGTCAAGATCCTAATGTATGCATCTTACAGTGGAAAATATAAATTAATGCCTATGTAATGCCAATGGAACATAAGACTCTTGAGAAATTTGATGCTTGTCAACTCAACAATTCATTTTGAGTGGAATATACTCTCTTTTATAATCTCTTTCCCTTTTACTTCTAATTGTTTTTCAGAAATGTCAAACAAATAGTAGAGGAAATATTGCTCAAATTGCAAATATACACATTTCGCAAATATTGAAATTTTTGAATCCTTACCAGCATTGGAGCCCATATAATACATATCAAAACAAAGAATAAGCAGATCCCATTGCAAAATTTAGTAGATTTGGGTTGCTTCTCCCCCTATTGATGTTTTGATCTATTTAAATCTACATCGCATTTAACAAGAAACAAGCTGGCATGAATGTCTTCCAACTGAAAACAGAACTAGTATCAACTCCAGTAATCTACATCAGTGTTATGCTCATTACTGCTTCAGTGAAACCAAACAATGTCAACAATGACAAACTAAGCTTATTATTGAATGTAATACTCATAAGCTAATAAATATCAAGATATCATGATAGTAACCAATTAATAAGTACCTATCAAATTAAAGGTGCATAGAATTTATGTGGTGATCCATGTAAAAAATCCAGTCTTTTATTATTATTATTATTATTATTATTATTATTATTATTATTATTATTATTTCGGTGAGAATGTATATTTTTATTATTGATTCAATAAAATTGCCAACAAAGATACAGATAAATTGGTTTTTTCTTGAAGCAATTTGAACTCACAATATCTTCTTTTCTTTCTACTCTAACCCCTTTTAAGAATTTTCATATATACCTATAAAATTACTGCAATTTCCTAATCCTTTTAATTGAAAGGAAGGGATTTACAATGAATTGGATATAATTTTGTTAAATTCACTTCCACCAAACATACCCTTAATCTCTTGTAATAATCAATCTAATTCCTATTTCCTTTTGTACTCTATGACAGTACCGGTCACTATCATTACTCTTATTTATATCTCTTCCTCTCCCACAATTTGCATTGAAACTATGAAATCCAATCAACTTATGGGAAACAAACATTTCAAGCTCAATATTGCTATATATTCTGTAAATGAACATGTATTCTTCTCCATAAAGCATGTCAACTTACAAGCTAACCAAATACTTTAGTTTGGTAATTGCCGGAGAAAGAGTTCCCAAAAATCCATTTGATGCCAAAGTCCTGGAATTCATGCATTCACCGAGTAAAAGCTTAATAAATGTAAGAAGAGTTAAATAAAGTAAAATTAATTATCATAAAATGAAAGCACTTACAGCGATACTACACTTCTGTTTCTACAAGTGATATTAGACCAACTATAGCAAGGGCTCACACAGAAAACATCCCAATCTCTTATTCACCCATTGGTGTCATTAAGAGCTCCTAGAAATTCAAACAAAGCTTCGACTGTATAATTAATTAGCAAATCTTAACAAAGAATACTCCAGAATGGTAAAGATAATCCCACCATCTCAAGCCAAGAAATATAAACCAATCCTGTTTGTCAAAAATAGTTTAATTTTTCACAGATCTAACTGATCAAAATCAACTTTTAACTGCTCAATTTATGTATAAAATTATGAACCGAATTGATGATTGAACCTGTATCTAATTGAAAAGATACCCTAGCTATAAATTAATTGGGTAAGCAATCTTGATAGTTCTGATTATTCTATTTTCCAATTGATATATATATATAGCTAGGTTATGTTTAAAAAGTAATAAAATCAATATCGCTTGAGAATATCAAAGGGTTCGAGTTTCTTACCATCACCACCTTAAGTGGAAGAAGAAAAAAAATTGATATAGGTGCGAAGATCAGAACCCTACAAACTGCAATCCAGGAACAAGAATGAAGAATCAAACCAACCACTAATTAACGATTCCTCACAATGGCACCCCTTCATCTGTACCTATCAAATCTTTCCAACTCCAATAGAGAATATTCTGCTCAATTTACGATCAGTAGAAATGATTCTAAAGATAGCCCATTTTGAATAATGAATGAATGAAGAAAGCATAGCAATTGCGACCTCTGGTGTGGGAATTGGTGGAATTATTTTCTTCTGGATCCTCAACACAAAAGCAGCAACAAACGCAACCCATTGTCTAATTTGCTATTTCGGATCAATTTAGGCCTTTACAACCAAAACTTTAGAAAAGTAAAATCAGCGAAGCTGTGGAAGAAATCGATTCCAAAATATAATAACACACAATTAAAGGCGTGACCTATGGCTACAGATAATTAAATTGGTTTAGCAGTACAAATTAATATATTCATCTCCAACTTAAGGAAGAAAACAACTGTTACTTTGCTAATCAGATAATCAAAAGAAAGACCCACATAATTAAAACAAAAAAAGAAAATGTTAATGCATCTGCTCAACTAGTAACTTAAAACTTTCACAATGATTAACACAATAATGTTTTATTTTCTTGAATGCCATATAAATGACAAGCCAATAAATTTCCGAATAGAAATTGGAAAATAAATTATAAGTAAAAATAATAATACAAAGAAGACCGTAGTTGAATAGGAAAAGGAAAATAGGATTCTAAATAAAATAGTTTATTTTTTCATAGATCTAACCGATCAAAATAAAATACAAGTAAAAGCAACAAAATAAGATTGATTACTCCTCTAATCAACAAAATAAAAAGTACAACAAAACAAGGAAACAACAGATCTAAGAAAACTATGATGCTAAAAAAAGATCCGAGTAAAAGCAAAAGACTTACAGAAAATGAGATATTGCTGGTATTTTTGGGCTTTAGATCAGTCTATAGATTGGGAATGATACCCAGTCGAGTTTTCTACACAGGCTCTGGTTTTGGGGGGCTGTCCATCTCTTCTTTTTTTATAATTTTGAGATGTAATGCTACGAACATCAGAGGCCATTTTTGGCCTTTTCCTAGATGTTATTGCTCTGGTTTTAATAATACTCGTTGACTTATCAAATGGGAGAGAGGGAGGGGGTAAGAGGGCAGCGGCAAATAATGTCAAGGTTTTTAAGATTTGGAAAAAATGAATCTCCAAACACTTTTATTATCCCGCTAAAAAATTTCAGGGATTTAGCTACAACATGTTTGTTGCAAAATTAGCTACAGCATTTTTCCAAGCAAATTTTATGAGAACTATATTCCCTCAATTTAATTATTTTATTATATAACTTATAATAATTTATCATAATTGATATTATTAAATATAAATATAATAATTAATTTCATTTAGTTAGTTAAATTTATTAAAATAAATAATTTAATTAAATAAAAATGAAATTTAAATATTAAAAATAAAAATTAGAAAAAAATATTTAAACGTAAAATATGAAATATGATGTACTCATTTTTGTAAAATAATTAAAATGATAATTTTAATTCATTTTATTTCTCAATATAACTATATCAACAAACATATGAATAGTTTACAAATTAGCTATAACATTGTTGTCGTCAAATTAGCTACAACAATGTTATCACAAATTAGCTACAACAATGTTGTCGCCGATATTGGTATATGAACATAATTGTATTTTATTAAATTAGCGACAACATTGTTGTCGCCGATATTGGTATATGAACATAATTATATTTTATTAAATTAGCTACAACATTGTTGTCGCCAAATTAGCTACAACAATGTTGTCGCCAATATTGGTATAGGAACATAATATTATTTTGCTAAATTAGCGACAACATTGTTGTCGCCAAATTAGCTACAACATTGTTGTCGCCAATTAGCTACAACAATGTTGTCCCCAACATTGGTATAGGAATATAATTATATTTTGCCAAATTAGCTACAATATTGTTGTCGCCAATTAGCTACAACAATGTTGTCGCCAACATTGGTATAGGAACATAATTATATTTTGTCAAATTAACTACAACATTGTTGTCGCCAAATTAGCTACAATAATGTTGTCGTCAAGATTGGTATAGGAACATAATATTATTTTGCTAAATTAGCGACAACAATTAGCTACAACATTATTGTCGCCAAATTTGCTACAACATTGTTGTCGCCAATTAGCTACAACAATGTTGTCACCAATATTTGTATAGGAACATATTATTATTTTGTTAAATTAGCAACAATATTGTTGTCTGCAAATTAGCGACAACATTGTTATCGCCAATTAGCTAAAACAATATTGTCGCCAACATTGGTATAGTAACATAATTGTATTTTGCCAAATTAGCTACAACATTATTGTCGCCAAATTAGCTACAACATTGTTGCAACTAATTAGCTACAACATTATTTTCGCTAATTAGCTACAACGATGTTGTCGCCAATATTGGTATAGGAACATAATATTATTTTGCTAAATTAGCGACAACAAATTAACTACAACAATATTGTAGCCAATTAGCTACAATAATTTTATCGCCAATATTGGTATAGGAATATAATTGCATTTTGCTAAATTAGCGACAAAATTATTGTCGCCAAATTCACTACAACATTGTTGTCGCCAATTAGCTACAATAATAATTGGCGACAACAATATTGGTATAAGAACATAATATTAGCTACAACATTGTTGTCGCCAAATTAGCTACAACATTGTTGTCGTCATATTAGCTACTACAATGTTGTTGCCAATTAGCTACAACAATGTTGTCGCCAATATTGGTATATGAACATAATTGTATTTTGCTAAATTAGCGACAACATTGTTGTCGCCAAATTAGCTACAACAATGTTGTCGCCAATATAGCTACAACAATGTTGTCATAATGTTATCGCCAATTAGCTACAACTTTGTTGTCGCTAATTAGCTACAACAATGTTGTCGCCAAATCTACTTTTGTTGTCGCCATTATTAGCGCCAAATTTTTGCCGCCTGATATTAGCAACAATAAAAATTTGTTGTCGCAATATTTGTTTTCCCTCCAAATCTTTCAAGATTTGCACTGAAAGCCATTTTTTTGTCATAATGTTGTCGCTATATTATGCATTTAGCAACGAATTTTATTGTTTTCGCAAATTTTTGTCGCTATTCTGTATTTTTTTTTGTAGTGATTTGTTATTAATATAATAGTAGTATATACTATTGTGCTTATATTAATATATAGGAATAAAAACAAATAAGTCCACTCTAGTTGGAATTGAATAATAACAAATGTATGAACTGACATGCAACAAATGCTTTTAGAATCCATATTTTCAGATATCAAAGTTTTTGTTTGTATATGTTGTTAACGACATGCTATTAGTGTTTACTATATTGAAATATAGCTACCAAATATTTTCATTTTGGATTAATCTTTATTTGTGCATCTTAAAAAAAATCCATTTTACCCATTATTTTAAAGACGTACCTACATAAAGATAAGTACCACTGTTGAGTTTTTTTAAAAAAAATCCATTTTGGTTTTTAAAAAGTTCTTATTTAGATTCGATTTATCTATCAATAATTAATTATCTATTCTATTATACTCTTTTCAGTTACTTCCTGCAATTTTCAATTAATTAATTGAGAAACTATATTGAGTTTCTTTTTTGAAATTTAAATGGTAAGGTATATGCAGTTTCAATGTAATTTCCAAAGATAAAATAAAAATAATTCCAGCATAAAAACAATTCCAAGAACAATTCCTTAGAAGCAAACAAAATAGAAAATCTCAACATAAAAATAATTCCAATAACAATTCCTTATAAGCATACAAACTCATAAAGGAATTTAATTTCAAACCAACCTAAAAGCTATTTAATTTCTAAAGGAATTTAATCTAAATAATGCACAACTCAATACCAGAATGAACAGCTCAATATCCAAATAATGCAAGAACAAAAAGTCACATATAAAGATTTCAACAGAGAACAGTTCCAAAGAAGAACATATAAAAATGATGAAATGATTTATAAACATCTATATTAGGCACATCTACTGCATCATTATGGCCTTCAAAGCCACTGCCAAAGTACAATCCTATTGTTCCAAACAATGCACTTTCCCCTACTGTCCTCTTGAATTTAGATGGATTTTACACTTTACAAAATTAAAATTTTTTCCCACTATCTTCATAAAATGTAAAATATACAAATTTATGTATTTGAGATTATATTAATAACCTAATTAATGCATTAAATTCTTGATAAAATTACAGCATAAAGTTAGATTCATAGATGATATCCTATAATTTGATTTGCAAGCTGTTATAGTTGTACCCCATGCAAGTAGTTTGATTGCAATCTAACCAAGTATCTTATAAATTAGCATCTCATTGTGGCTCAAAATTAATGAAATATTCTTATGAAGATCAAATGACCAGGTTCTAATAAATTATCATCTTAATTAATTTTAGATCAAATGACCATCTCAAATGCATCTAGCAGGCTAAATCAAAAAACAAAAGTCGTCATTAATTCTAACACAAGGACAGACAGACAAAAGCATAAAGACACTAGTTTATCTCTTCAAAAATAGGTTCTATACATCATAAGAAGAGAAACAGAAAAAATAAGGAAAATGAGAGATCTCATAGTTCAAGTTTTGATGGCAGTGCACCTGGAAGGACTAAGATAGCCAAGGCCAGTAAATATGTCAAATCAAAGAAGGGTAAGCCATCAGACAATAGAAAAAATAGGAAATTCATCCAAGATACCACTGGTGGTAGGAATAAACATTTGGAACTAAAGAGCATCAGCAAACAAGATGAAACAGCTTTCAAAAGACCTACTTCTAATTATAAATTTCACAACAATAATAAGCCTAGGAAGAAACAAAAAGTTATCAAATAGATTTGCATCTCTTTTCAAATTGGAGAAATGTTGGAAAAAGAGATGGAAAGAAATGGAAAGTCTATTGCATGTGAAACTAGAATCAATTCCATTTATAGATATATTACATGAATTGTTTGGAATTAGGAACATGGGACTGCTAAATGACCAAGGATTTTCTATACCTTAAAGTGAGCTTAAGAAGGTCATTTGTTTGATCAAAACCAGCCTTTTTGTCCAAGTGTTACAATTGCAGAGCGAGCAACTGGACAAGAATCAAGTCTTTCTGTAAAAGACATTAGGTCACAACCATCAGCAAGTTGGAAAGAGAAAGGAGAATCACAAAAAGGTTATATGTTACAAAAAGAGCAAATTGTTTGAAGATCATTTGAGACATTGTGACAAATTAATACACTAGAGACCACCACAAAATGGAACATACCGACAATTCAAAGAAGCTTTTAGAAGCAAGCAAACATAATAAGTGGAAAATGGGCAACTCATAATTTCAAAAACAATATATTTATGCTAAGTTAACAGTACACAATACACACCATTTATGAAAAATTAAAAAAAATGCTGAAAATGCTCAACTATTGAAACAGAACTGAGACATATTTGCACTATTTTGTTAATTCATTTGCAACCAGCAAGCAAAAAATCTAGTTTAGTGCCCCAACAAATATCATATTGCTCATTATATTTTAGCATCAAACTTAAGTGGCATCAAATACAAATGAAAGTTCCAAGTAGCAAATGTATAAGTTAAATTTAAATCCAGACACCTACTTAATTAGATAAAAAGACAACATCAATCTATTAACAAAAATCATTAAAATATGCACTACATCTTTTTTTTATATAAACCAGGGAGTATATTAATGAAAGATAGTTACAGGGAAGCCAATAATGCTTCAAGGCTAGAAGAATTAGCTAGATCCCTAGTACAAAGAACAGAACCCCTAGAAATAGAAGAACCCATCCTAATTGAAGCTGTAAAAAACAAAAGAGATGTAGCCTTAACCTTTACTAATAGATCAACAAAATCGACAAGGAAAAAATCAATGTGCCTTGAAACTAGTTCGACCAAAATAGATGCAGAAAACAAGTATCTAACGAAACTATAAGAACATCAAAAATGAAATACAGAACAGCCCATCCACTTAATTTGATGAATACATCGTCAACCCAAAAAGTCAAACTTGATTCCATTAAAATTGGGAAAATCTCCTATTCCAATCAAATAACTAAAAGAAAATCCCCACACAACCACCAGATTGGTGAGGCTTTTCCTCTATTATAGCCAAACATGTAGCTGTTTTCCCCATTATTTCATTCATCTCTTCCAAATGCAAACTAAGATTTAGAAGAAAATCAACACAACCCACGAGTTGAAACCCTGAAAAGCAAACAAATTTACTCAAATCTCAAGTGTCAAATTCCTATCCATTTACAAAAGGCCAATTAATTTCCACAAAACCCATGTCAAAAATCCTAGGTTCCCCTGAAACAAGGTAAGAGAAGGGGATGTAGTACACAGAGCTCCCAAGAAACAACACAGTAGAGAAAACATAAAAGAAAGCTACAAACCAAGACAAGACAGAGTAATAACAAAATGACGATCCAACGCTCTATAAAAAAAATAAAGAAAAGAGAAATGTAGCAGATAAAGCTAGAATTAGAGAGAAAAGTTGTTTCATAGTAGGGGATGCTCATACCTAGAAAATGAAGCTCAAGGAAGGATAATAACAATGGGGAAGAACTGGCCGTATTTTCACTGTAGGGGCTACCTAAAGAGAGAGAGAGCGGTGTGTTTGATTGATTGAATGATTTTTGGGTATTCACAAGAGGAGGAGGAATGATATATAGATTATAATTTAAATACCTCACTTTCTCTTTTCATTTATTTTTTTCTTTTATTTTTCAGTTTGGCACGATTTTGTCCCGCTAATAATTAGGGGATCAAGGACAAGATTTTTTAAGAATTAATGAGCATTTTAGATCTGTTTTCTATTAAAATTGGAAAATTTGAAATTAGGAAAAAGAAATAAAACTGGTCCTTATTAGTATACTTTTAAGGACCAAAAAATTGAGTGGTTACTAATAATTGATCCCTAATAACCCTTTTTCTTGTAGTTGGATAAAAAACATCAAATTCTGGGGGCTTAGAGTTAGATTTGATATCTAACTCTTCTCTAGGTATTTAAAGGAAAAATTAAGGCTTTCAAAAGGGATTTTCTCACTTGTGAAAAATGAAGCCATACATTTAAGAGAGAGAAGTTCAATTCTTTGTTTTTAAAGGTCTCAAGCATCCAAATAACGTTCTTTCACAGTAAATAAACACCTTTTTCTTTATATTAGACATGGGAATCAAGGTCAAAAGCTTAAGAGTGCTCTTTCCAAAACTACAAAATCTCATTCTTGAGGGTAATACTCTAGGCTCTATTCACTCTCTATAAACTTATGTTATGCTCATATAGTTAACATGTTCCCTTATTGATTATAATGTTATATTTCATGTTAGTTCATTTTTTAGTGATTTTTTTGTTATGTCATGATGATTTTAAATTACCTAATATATCAAAATGACATGATAGAATTCTTTTTGTTCTTTCATTGAGGCATGAAAATTAGTTAATATAATTCCTATAATAGTTTGATTCTTATTGCATTAGCATGATTTAAATTATATTTTATTTTTTTTCATAGATTTGGCATGTTTTAAGACCTTAGAGTTGCATGTTTAAGAGTTTGATTTTATTTTCTCCATTTTTCATTGAATTTTTTGCATTCTATCTATTCCTCAAGTGACAGATGAGAAAAAGGCCTGACAGATAGTCATCTATCAGTGCGACTGATGGGATATCTCGACCCTTTCTTCTTGCCTCGCCTTTGCACTTCTGTCGGCTATACGTCCGTTCCAGTGGGCGTCTGTACCCCTCTTTTTGCCTATTTTAGGTGTATTTTAATATATTTTGCATATTTAATGTGTTTTGCATGCTTAGATGTATTTTAACATTACTTTTGCCCTCTGTTTTACATAATTTGCATTCTGTCCTTTTAACATTTTTTTTAGTATGCTTTTGTGAATATTTTACTTTATTGTTTAATTCATCTTGATTTGTATGCTAATTAATTTGGCTTTTTCGTGTGTTCTCTTGAGTCATTATTTCCTTACATTTTTTAAGTTTTTTTTAGATTAGCATATTTTAGAGGCTATCATTCATGTGGTTCTTCTTTCTCTCTTTACCCTTTTATTGCATTTAATTTTTTGCATTATTTAATTATATTTTATGATTGGTTCACTTTATGTATTTTTTCATTTATTTTTGTATCTTAATTATTATTTCTAATGTATTTTAATTTTTAGGCATGTAATAGCTTAGTAAAAAAGGATTTACTGTAAATTGAGATCTAACACTAGATTTAATAGATTTTAGGGCTCAAGAATATTACCTCATTGTTGGTTCCACCAAAGAACAAGGAATCAAGTGCCTTTATCCTTATTTCCCAATTTTCTTTTTGTTTGTAACTTAAAAATAGAGGAAGAAAGAAGGAAGAAGAAGAGAAAGAGAGAAATCGTAGGGGAGAGAGCCCCCCTTGAAATCTATCCATTTTTTCCTGAAATATCCCTTCCAAATAATTAATTTTCGATGAGGAATAAAGGAGATTTTTCCCTTAAAAAGTTTCCCCTATTTTCATGTCCATAATGGATTTTGGAGTGATTTATGGCCATGACCCATGAGTCAAGGGTGTGACTCAAGCCCTTGAGTCACACCCTCTTTTCAACCAATGGAACCCCTAATTTGAAATGTTTCCTAATTTTCAGGCTAGGAAATGCCCTTTTTTCAACATGGTGTCTTATTGATATTTGTTTCCTTATGTACTAGCTTTAAAATGAATTAAAAATCACTCAATTTATAATTGTAGATTGGGATTTATGGCTAAAATGTTGATGACTACTCCTAAGAAATCCTTAAGGATAGAATTGATGTTCTGAATTTCAAAAATTATCGAGAATAATGGGTTATGAATTAGATCATACTCTTTTTATTAAAGTTGCTAAAAAATGAGTCTAGTTTCTATAAAAATTAGATGCATCTCAATAAGAGTTTTACAAAGGGAGTTATGCTTAAATTACTATAGACTGATCCAAGTACAAGGACAGATTCAGGTCATTTATGTTCAAACCTAATTTTAAAATTTTTAAGGACTGAAATGGGTTTAGTTCCTTTATTAAAGTTGTAGGTCTATGTCATAAGATTTAAATTTCTTTCAAATTGTCTAATTATGAGGTCTTTCATCTTAGATAATACTGTAACACTCAAAACTGCTTTAAGTTTTCAATACCAAATTTCTCATTTTGCCTTTTTTGAAAGAGATAAATGAGTGAAGCCTGAAAAAGGTTATTTTGAGAATACTAAAAAGCTTAGGGAAAGCCTAACACTTTTTTTTTCCTTTATATTTTTGAGAAACCACTTCCTCCTTAGGTAACCTTAATCAGGAGCCACCTTAAAATCGAGTGTCCATAATTGCCTCCAACTTTGGGCAACTTAGTATACTAGTGCCTAGGTTAGCCAAAATTTAGAGTGAATGATAGAAGATGCATACCTAATATGGTGAGCTTTTGATGGTGTTGAACATGTACCACTCAAGGCAGTGAGTCTCTGGTTAGGTAGTTACCATCAACTTGTTGATGTGTTAACCCTCAGTTGTGTAATTACTGTCAGTTTGTCAATGTTTTAACCTTGATCAATAGAGTAGTTATCATCGGCTTGTCAACATTTTAACTTTCAATCGGTTGGGGTAGTTATCATCAGCTTGTTGATGTTTTAACCCTCGATTGGGTGATTATCATCAGCTTGTCGATGTTTTAACCCTTGATGAACTGAGTAGTTACTATAAGCTTGTCGACATTTTAACTCTTGATCGGTTGGAGTGGATGGTTTATATTCAACTTGTTGACGTGTTAACCTTTGATCAACTAAGTAATTACCATTAACTTATTGATGTTTTAACTCTTGATTGTTTAGAGTGGGTGGTTTACCGTTAGCTTTTTGACGTGTTAACCCTTGATAAACTGAGTAATTACCATCAGCTTATCAACATTTTAACTCTTGATTGGTTGGAATGGATGGTATACCATCAGATTATTGATGTATTAACCCTTGATCAACTAAGTAATTACCTTCAACTTATTGATGTTTTAACTCTTAATTGGAACATCTGATTAGCACCGACTTATTGGCGTGCAAAATTAGAGAAGATAATTGAATGCCTTGCGAAAGGACTTTTCTTTTCATAGGTATACCACTTCTTAAGAGGATTTAGATACCTGTGAAAAGATCTCAATTTTTTGTGCACTATTGTAACATAAGAAAATTTTTACTCTTTTTATAGGTTTGCATGATTGCTTCTATAAAAGACCCATCTTTGAGCAAGGTGTCCATCTTTTGGTAAATGCCTCTAAGCATGCCATGTGAAAATGGTTTTGCTTCATGGAATATTCTTTTCTCCTTGAATTAGATTGATTTGTCCCATGGAAGTTTTCCTTGTGGTTTGACCGCCTATTGCTTGGAATTGTCCTGTGACAACTTTGGCATGTAAAGTCCCTTCTCATTTTCCTTGTAAGAAATTTCTCATATGAGTAGATGTAATAAATTATATAAGTGTAGGATGTGTTCAAAATTCATGTGCACATGCATGATTATGCATGTGAATTGTGTGCAACAAGAGTGTTACATGCGGTGTGTGCAAATAATTGTTTACCAAAAAGTGCCTAAAATTTAAAGTAATTGTAACTTATCAAATGCTTTGAATTTGAATCTTATTCATCCTTTGATTAGTTGAATGGACCACTTTTTTAACTAGTTTAATCTCAATAAGGGAAATTAAGAGTGCACTCTCATTGAGGGAGCACCAAGATAGGCATACTAATACCAAGGTCTACTGACCCAACACATAAGCACAATACATACCAATCAACTTTTGTGTACATGTGCCAAAGGCCACATCATAATTTTTTTCTTTTAAAAAGCAAATTTTGGATGTAAGGCTAGGGATGAGATTCAACTCGAATGCATAAATGCATTCATGGCTTCCTACTTGAAGCTTAAGAAACACCACATACCTCTTATTATGTACTAAACCTTATTAGAAGGTCATCTCTACTAGGTTGGATAAGATCAAACACAAAATCATGATATCATACACAGGTTGTAATGTTAAGCTTGGGTGAATGGCTAATAAAAAAGGGTTAGGTTGCTAAATTAAAATGACCACTATGCTTTCTTAATTGATGGAAAGACTATTTTCTACCTATTTTCCCACTATCCAAGGAATTTTGGATTTGGCTTTGGCGATTAACTCATTGGAGTTTTTTTGAGAAATAACAGCTTAAGATCTTCCTTTCCTTTATTTTTTTTTGTATTCTCGTTATTTTGATGTTAACTTCAAGGGTTTCCCATTCCCTTTTTATTTATTTTCTTTATTTCTTTTTCTTTTTTCTTCCTATTCCTTTTTTTTTAGTTTCTCTTTTAAGTTCATTTCATCAAAAAGTTTAATTCCCTATGGATGAAATTTGTATAAAGGATTAGTAGAGATTAATCTTCCTATTCTTGATATGAGAAATCAACTTTACCATAGTGGTCACCTTCCTAAGGGGAAGCTAAAATCATTTTTGGTTGTGAGGTCATTTCAATGTGTGTAATAATAAAATGGGCATGCATTTAGTATGCTTAAAATAACGGCTTAAGGGGCCGACAAGCGACTATGAAATTAGGGTAGAAAAAGAGTCATTTTGAAGTCTATACAAATAAGAGCTGCTTATATCATTTTCTGGACTCTGTATCATCTCGAGGTTGCTTTTATAGGTGCTAGTAGGAACAAATAAACTAGACAGGGAACTTGATCGACATTATGAATATATAACAGCTAAATGCTAATGGATTGGACCAACTAATGAACTCCTTTGACAAATTCGATCTTGTCATTGTTGGGAGACTGTGCAATAACCTAAACCTTACTAGTAATAACAAACATTATTATGCTTTACCGTTAAATAAATTTTGAGGATGAAATTTTCTTAAGAGGGGAAGATTTGTAATGTCCCGAGTCATAAAGACCCAAATATTATGGCTGGATCGATCCGACTTAAAAAATGAACCAATAAAATAAATGGTTAAAAAACTAAAAGAAATAAATAAATAAATAATAAATAAATTAAATTAGTTGCTCATAGTAATAATATGTGAGGGGTAATTCTAGGGTCCCTAGAATTTTCGGGACAAGTGCAAAATTTAAAAAAAAGGGGAACAAAAAGAGAAAAAGAAAGGAGGAGAGAGGGATAAAGAGATCGGGATCGAGGGAGGAGGTGGACCAATGGTGCCGAGCACCGGTAATTTCCTCCCAGCTGCTTCCTTCCTTTGCTAGCCATAGCAACGACGTCACTCTCTCTCTCTCTTCGAAGGCATTGGCTCCTATTTGGCCTTGTTTTTCTCCCAAAGAATCAAAGGTTCCTCTCTCTCTTTTGCAACCCACGTCGGCAACCAGCGAGATGCGCTACTCTGATGGATCTTCAAGAGAAAAATGGTCTTGCCGGCACCTTTAATTCCTCCTCCCTTATTAGTATTGAGTGGGTTGAAAAAAGGGACTACCAGGAGTTTGGTTTAGCAGATCCTGGCCACATGGCGACACGTTGGAGAATGTGACCACCACCAATAGATTTCTCTCATCGTCAGCTATCTCCAGGTGGCCTTGATCCAACATTGGCAAAGCTCCGATCAAATTTCGACGAGACTCTAGCGAGTGGGGTGATGAGCAAAAGAGAGAGAAACACAGGTTTTCATAAATTTTATTTGAATAATATTTTAAATTTTGTTTTAGAATTTGTTTTATTTTAGTAATGAGTGTGTATTTGTTATGTGATTTAGTTGAAATAATTTAATTGTTGGTTAAGCTTTATTAATCTAAGATCTAGTTGGATTTTAATGTTGTAGTGATAATTTAAATTTAATTACGTGAGTGGATGCTATTGATCAATTGTTATTTTCCTACCTCTGTGATAATGGGTCTAAATTGAATAAAATAAATTTTTCTACAACTATATTGCAGTATAACTATTCTTGAATCTCATTTTAAATTAGTTAAAAGTATGTGTGTGTGTGTGTGTCTATATATATATAAGTCTTAAAGGTAGATGACCTAATGACTTTATAAATTAGAAAATAAAATATTAGGTGTGATACAGTTGATATCAGGGAACTCCGGTAAATCTATTTATTTATTTCCAATTATTAAGATTTTGTCTATGTATATTACGATTAGAAAATTTAGAAATTTCTAAGTATACTGATAATTGAAATAAGAATTATCAGGTAAAAGGGCTATAAAATTTTATCTGCATAGTTAACTAGCCAATAAAACTCTTAGAATTAAGTTTACTTCAGGTTAAACAATGGGTTAAGGAATAAAATGTAGAAAATACTGGAGTAACTAGTTAGTCAATAACATTAAAATTATTATAAACTTAACAAAAATAATGAAAAATGGCTAATTGGATAATATGTATAGTGTGATTAGATTGAGTAGGAAATTTTTAAATACTGGGGAATGATACAAGGTGATATACGTACACTCTATAATTTCACAATAAATATTACAGAGTACGTGTTTAAATATAAGGAGGTGTTAAAAACTTGATATTGTACTTAGTTATGCAGGACAAAATGGAGTTGCTATTGGTAATTAATTAGGAACGGTGTGTGCACCCTTTTTATTTTCGTAAAAACTAATCATTTGGATCGAATTACAAAATTTATAATAAATGCTGATTTAACTGGTATTTAATGTTGTATTACACTGTTAAAGTACTTGATTCATTATGTTATCTAATAGTCAATGTTGTGAATATGTTATTTGAGTTGAAGTTAGTTGGAGATTTCGTAGTTTGAGGAATTTAATGATGACACTATATTTACCCTTAGTAAAACTAAGTAGGAATTAGAGTAATGGGATAAGATTGGCATGCCAATTAGAAAAATTAAGTAGTACTGCATTGGGAATGTGATTACCGGATTGATTGGCTCCGAGAGCTCTTCCGGTGTATGTAATTAAATTGAGTCGTGGACTGGATGGCTTAGAGAGCTTGGTCCATAAGAGTATATGAATATGTATCAATTGTTGTGGGTCAAATGGCTCCAAGAGCTCTGTCCACAAGTGTATATAAATATGTATCAATTGTTGTGGGTTGAATGGCTCCAAGAGCTCAGTCTACAAGTGTATATAAATACATATTATTAAATGGTGGACTGTATGGTTCTGAGAACTCGGTCCCGTGTCTAAATCCCGATTATCCAGCTTGATGCAATTTCACTTGATAAACTAGGGGTAAATGTTGAAATTAAATAAGAAATGAAATTGACCCAAGTATTTTAACAAATATTAGTAAACAATTTATATAATTTATACCGTGATCAATTATGATTGGGATTGATTAATATTTTGTACAAGTATTCATACTATGATTAAATGTGTATTACACAATCTAGAATAATTGGTTGCAATTATATATATATATATATATATATATAATGTAATCGTGATTATTCAAAATGTTATATTCATGCTCAACTCAAATTACTTAATTAAGCTACCATGTTAAGCTGCGAAATAATTAAAGAACTATGTGGTTCTAATTTCCTAAAATGGGATACGTAGGAAGCTTGAAAATTTATATCTCAAGTCTGAACCAAATCGAATTTATATGAGTATGCATATTTTAATATGTACACCGATTATCTGAGATTATGGAAGTAGTTATATAATTTTTAGCAATGTTCTTGGTAATTTTCCTATAGGAAGTTGTCGATGATTAGGGGAGACGAAATTTTTTTTATAATATAATAATAAGGTTGTTAACTGGTAAAATGCTTTAATTAGTTCCTTTTAAGGTAACCAAACCCGAATGTGACATCTGGTATTCGGGTTTTACAACTGACCGGGTATGGGGTGTTACAAAATCCTTCCACGAGTACCTCACTAGGTAGAGGAATAAGGTAATAGAGGTAAAGAGGAAACCTAACACTGCTGATCAGATTAGGTTATTTATTAAAGAACTGGGAGTCATTAAAAGACAGCCATAGAAGCTGAGGGAGAGTACCTAGCTAGAAGGGTGAACAACGAGTGTGCTAGGAGGAACTTTGGTATTAATAAGGTAGTTAGGAATCGTAGTGGGTCAAACAAAACTAGAAAGTCTATAGAAGTTTTCACTGCAAAAGCTAGTCAGAGGTATTATTCCAACTTGGTTAAGTGACTATCCTAGGTGCTGGATCATTTGAACAAGGAAGGAAAGCTCCAACCACTACCCTTGAGGCTTGCAAAGAGTCAAGGTTTGCCCCACCATAGAGAATATTAGTATTGTATATACCATCAGCACATCAGGCATCTGACTAACTATTGTCGCACCTTGAGAAAATGAATTTAGGATCTGATAGACAACAAATAGATTTTAGATCTCGAGAAGAGAGATAAGAAAAAGAAATGAGGTTACAATGCTATGCCACCTCTAGTGTTTATGAACGGGTCTAGCCTACCTAAATGGTATGTTATGAGAGACCTATATGGGAATGAGTTCGTGGCCTTTATGCACTCCACCTCCAAAGTAACAGAGCCAAGTAAAAAAATCGGTCAATTTCAATGATTGATTTTTGAGATACCCCTACAAGGAGTGAGGATGATGGGGTTGTGGTGCCCATTGATATCTAGAGTTCAACTAGTGAATGTGAGGAGGAAATAAGAGAAGAGAGGAAGGTATAAGCAGTCACTAGGAGTGAAAGAGTGGCCCCAAAGATTGAAAAAGCAACCAACTCCTACTGTAGTGCTTATGGAAAGGGAAGTTGATGGTGACCAGATAATTATGCAGTCGAATAAAACGTAAGCACAGATTTCTATTTGGGATTTACTGAAATAGTTTTCCTTGCATAAGCAAAAGTTAGTGGAAGCCTTGAGTGAATTTACTGTCTCTATTACTATTTCATCATATAAGCTATTGGATTTGGTTAAGGGAGGGACTGGAGAAAATATTGTATACTTTGATGCTGACTTACCTACTGAAGGAAGAAACCACAATCACCCTCTGTATATCAAAGACCAAATGAATGGCAAGCATACAACCTGTGTGATTGTTGAAGATGGTTCTTCTATTAATGTTTGTCACTTTGTTGCAATTCCTACTTTTGGGCTAATTGAAAACATGCTGAGTAAGTCTGACTTGACCATTTTGTATATGACAATTCTAAAAGGCAAGCTATTGGGACATTTAAGTCTTTAGTGAAGATGGGGCCCATTAAGATCAAGGTTCAATTTGTGGTGCTACCTATTCCAACCAATTTATCTGTGCTGTTAGAAAGATCATGGTTTCACAAGTGAGGTGGGTTGCCTTCCACATTGCATCAAATGATCATGATCTCCTATAATGGTCAAGTGATAACTAATAAGGCTGTAAGAGAGAATCAGGTTTTTATGCTTGAGATAGCCAAATAGCACTTTAGTGGATTTCATGTGTCAGTTATTAGTGATGAAGAAGGTGAGAGTAGTTTCGCTGATAGCCCCCAGGTGATCAACATGGTAAAAAAGATGAACTTCCTGCTAGGTGATGGGCTAGGCAAAAACTCTTAAAGGCCTCAAACTACTATAGATGCTAAGGGTCAAAAAGATAAAAAAGGGATTAGGCTTTACTTGTCCCAATCAGAAGGTAAGAAGAAAGAAGTAGCTAGAGGGATCGCCCATATCTCCTAGAGCTTTGTGCCAACTTTAGGTATTTGCCTTTATTGTGGACAAAATGAACCTTAATGGATAGGGGATGAAATAGTGCAAGGATTTGAGCTATTTAATGATGTCTTCGACTGGGAGCAATGGATTATCAAGCCGGTTGAGAGTTTCTAGGATGAAGAGATTCTCCTGCACCATTTAGCTTTAGACAAAGAAGTGCTTGAAGAGGTCATGACAGAGAAGCTGCTTGCTACTCAGTTGAAAGGCAAAACGAAGGTAGAGGTTGAAGATCCACCTAAGGCTGAGGCTAGAAAGAGATCTGATGCTGCTAAGACTGAAAAAGATACTTTCATTGATATTGTTTATTTTCTTGAACTTTTTAATGAGAACAATGATTGTTTTTTTATTGTAAGATGAACAATTTTACTTATGTGTATGATGTTTCTTCTGATTTAAATATGCATAACCATGATCATGAATCATTCATATTTGATATTAACTCAACAAACACATGTTCATTTAATTTCAGAACAAAAGAAAAACCAAAAGAAATTTTATTGGCATCAGATATAACTCCGAAAGATAGAGAAAAATTCAAGAGAATATTGAAAAAAACAAAAAAGTCTTTGCCTAAACCTATGAAGACATGCCGGGAATAGATTAGGAAATTGGTAAACATGCCATCCCAACATATCTAGGGTATAAACCAATTAAGCAAAATGGGCTGAAAAGGTTAAAGACGAAGTTAGGAAACAGATAGAGGCTAAAGTTCTTAGTGGAAGTCTAGTACCCTACGTGTTTGGTGAATGTAGTTCCTGTGGCAAAGAAGGATGGAAGATTTAGGGTCTATGTAACACCCTAATTTCAAGTATGGTTTTGTATCCCGTATTTTATTATAAATGACATCCCATGATTTCTACTGTAGCTAACCTCTATCATTATTTGTCAATACCTTAATTTGTCCTTTATATTTTAAGTTCATTTTAGTGTCGTGATGTTACTATTTATTTTGTATAAATTTCGGTAGCATGCAACCCAAACATGCAAATTGACAAATTAATACTCCCAAAAGGCAATCTCCACCTCCAATACTCCAAGAGCATTCATAGCACTTCTAAATCAACCATAATCCATCATTGCAACACAGTTATAAAATCACCATTCACACACATATCAAATAATGCATTTACAACTAATTGTCATTCATTATACAGCAAAACTTAATACATATCAATTATCCAATCTTAATGCAAAATACGACTAAACTTCACACCGCCAAAAGAGTTACATGTCCATACCACTTTACTTTTTCGTTGTGAAATCCTTAGTACCTGTCCTTGTCGTAGTTAAACAAGCCATGCACTTAGCAACATTGTTGCTTAGTGGTAGATAAAGCTACAAAAACTTTCATCTATATAAAACTACTTTAAATAAAATTACCCTTTTACCCCTTTATTTTACTTTTAAGTAATATAGTCAATTTTATTCTCTTATTGTCATAGTTTACTATTCAATCCATTTTACATTTATTCTTCTTATTAAACCTCACATAATTCTTACTTAAATGGATACTTACCATTTGGTCCTCGAGGCTTTTTTATTTCTTATTATTGTGCTAAATTTTCTTTGACATTATCCCTTTTGGTTTCTTTTTGCTTTTATTCCATTCTAAGTTCAAATTTTTCATATTGATTCTTGTACTTTTCCATGAAATGGCAAACTATAATTTGATCCCTAAACTTTTCATTTTTCATGTTTGGCCTTGTTTAACCTCAATTTTGGATCTTTTTGCTTTTGTTGACTTTTATTTCATCTTAAGTGGAAAATTTATAGTTTTGTCTTTATGCTTACTTATGAACTGGTAAATTGCATTTTGGTCCCTGAAATTTTTCATTAATTGCGATTTTGCCCTCCTTTGTCTATTTGATTATTTTAACCTTTCTAGCCACATCTTTGGTACCAAATGATAGTTTTACCTCCAGTTTACTGCATAATTACATTTTTACCCTTTTTAAATCTATTATTCACATATTACACATTATTTACTATTTAATCACACATGTGATATCTTTTATGCATAATTTACCGTTTAGTCCCTATCTTTCTGTATAATCATATTTTTGCTCATTTTAAACCAAATGAACTCATGTTTCATCATTTTCATTATTTTATCACATAATGACATCTTTGGCACATATCTTGTCAACTACTCCTTACTTCCTTGCATTATTATAGTTTTATCCTTTTTTGAAATTATATTGATTACCCTTTTACTTTATCTATGAGTTATTTACATTTATGATACCTTTCATACATAATTTTCCATACTGTTGACATTATGATATAAGTGCCACATCGTTATTTCACATCTATACATGCTTAATAACTATATAGTCATCATGTATACATGTGACATCATGTGAAGTTAATGGAATCTTATCATCTATATCACATACATCATTCGACCTTAATGGACTCTCATACATACCAAGTCTTATCTTTTTTATTTACATGCCATATGTGTTCTTGAGGTCATTTTATGTATTCGTATGTTGATATATATCCAATTTACATTAATAATCTCAACATACATGTATGAACACCATTATGTTCATAGACCCAACCTTATGTCCACATGTTATTTTTCATTCTAATTAACTCCATCATGTTCTATCATCACCATATTGTGCATTTCTTATCAAATATGTCACTAATCATCAAATTACTTCACATTATGTTAGATGACATAATTCGGCCACTTAGGGTTTACACCTTCCTAAATTGTTTTCTTCACTAATACATGTTCACATTATGTTAGTTCATCATTTTATGTATCTATATGTTGACATATATCCATTTTGCCTTGATAGCTCTTTTTTACTTACATGTATATCTTTATGTTCACATACTTAACATTATGTCCACATATTGTTATAAGTTTTAATCACTCATACCATGCTCATTCTTCATTATAATGGGCATTTCATGTCAAATATTCTACAAATCATCAACCTACATCATGATAAACTTTAGGTCCCAATTCGGTCTCATTAGGTTGATATACTTATGCCATGTTTTTCTATATATTATTTAGGTCTTTTATGTTTCTTTAATCATACTAAGTCTTTATTTAAAAGCATATGCTCAAACTATATCCATAACCCTTCGTTACATAAATGTACATCATTATGTTCACTAATGCAATATTATGTACATATAGTGTTTAAGGTTTTAATTAATCATACTATGTTTACAAATCTATTTATTATCCATTTCATGTCTTATATACAAATAACCATAAATTTAATACATGTCACACTTTAGAGGACCATTCAGCCACCATACAATTCCTCCCTCTTTGATCGATTTCTCTACAAATTCTTTGTTATTGTATGATATTACACCCTTTTAATAACATATCTCAATTTATTTCACATTTATACTAAGATTACCATAGTTACATAATGTAAAATTGTGTAAAGTTCAAGGAAATTAAATGAAATAAAGTGTAAGTTAGTGTCCACTTACCTCAATATTACTTAAAATCACCTAATTAGCCTTTTCCCTCTTTGCTTCCCTTGATTTCCCTTAAGTACTCACCATGGCTAAATTCTTTTTAAGTTATTTCTCTAATTTTTCTTCCTTTCTTCTCACAAATTTTTCCACTTTATCCACTTCAAATTAGCTTTCCAAATGATTAGAAATAAATTTTAGTGCCTTAGGATTGTAGGATTGGATTAATAGAATTTGAAAGAAAAGTGTAGTTTTTTCAATGGGTGGGGCAACAATAAAGATGAAGAAGAGGGGAGATTTCTCTAGAAAAATTTGATATTTCCCCCTTTATATACTTATGTCAATTGGGTTAAATTAGGTCCAACCATTTTGGTCTAACAAATTGGTCCAATTTCAACTAAACAGCCTACTTTTGGCCTAATTAAATTCTCTACAAATTTTATTACTCAATTTCTGATTTCAAATGATCATAAACCAATTTATAATGACATTTATACCCTTAAAAAAATTAAAAATGCCCTTTAATTCCACTAATTAAATTAACGTTGGTTTTTCACCATTTTTTAGAAACTGGTGTTCCCCTTATCAAAATGTTCTAAAAGTTTTTCTAGAGTCTAAGAACATATGCATAAGAGATTTTTTAAAATTTCAAGTCATTATACTACCATTTTAGTATATTTCCAACCTTGGAAAAAAAATTAGTCGGTCCTAGGATTACTATTCATGCTCTAAAATATACTATACTTATCAGATGAAAATTTGGAGTGTTACAATCTATGTGGATTACTGGGATCTAAATAAAGCTTGCCCGAAGGATGATTTCCCTTTGCCTTACATAGATGTTTTGGTTAATAATGCAACTGCCTATGCCATGTACAATTTTACAAATGGATATGTCGAGTATAACCAAATTTTGAGTAAGATAGTAGATTAATTAAAACAGCCTTCATAATTGAATGGAGTATATATGCCTACCGGGTTATGCCTTTTGGACTTAAAAATGCAGCTACTACCTATCAGATGATGGCAACTAGGATACTAGATGACTTAATTTACAAGGAAGTAGAGGTATACATGAATGACATGATGGTCAAGTTAGTTACTCGAGAAGGTCATTTTGAGGCACTAGAAATGTTCTTCTAAAGGATTGACAAGTACAACCTTTGCCTTAACCTGAAGAAGTGCATCTTTGGGGTCACTTCAAGTAAGCTTTTTAGGGCATGTGGTGAGCCAAAAAGGTATAGAGGTAGATCCTAATAAAGTGAGGGCCATCAGGGAGATGCTGGTACCCTAGAAGGAAAAATAGGTTAAAGGGTTCTTAGGGAGAATTTAATACATAAGTAGGTTTATCTCCAAACTGACTTTGACCTATATTTAAGCTACTTAAGAATGATTAGCTAGTGGTCTAGAATGAGGATTATCAAAAGGCATTGATGCCATTATGGAATATCTACTACATTCGCCAATATTAAAATCGCCTCAGGCTAGTAAACCTTTGATTTTTGTACCTAGCCATAGAAGATAGTTTAGTAAGGGCAATAAAGGCTTAAGAGGATGATTTTAAGATTGATTTTTCATTGTACTACCTCAACAAAAAGTTTCTCCCTTATGAAGCAAATTATATATAAGTTGAAAATATTTATCTAACAGTCATATAGGCATTTGAAGAAACTGAGACACTACTTTCATTCCTATAGGATATAAGTTGTGGCTAATCAGGACCCTCTCATGTATTTACAAAAAACACACTCACTCCTAGGGAAAATGGAAAGGTGGTTGATTCTCCTACAGGAATTTGATATAGAATACATCAGAAGGAAGACCATTAAAAGGAGAGCAGTGGTAGAATTCCTAGCTAATCAACCGTTAAAAGGCAATGAGATGATTGATGAATTCCCCAATGAGAACATTATAGCCATAACAGTTTAGAGGATTTAATTACCCAAATGAATTCTAAATCCAACCAAATTAAATATGTAGGCTCCATAACACTTATGAAATTTATTTAATTTATTTTGGTCCAAGAATTAGGCCTCTAAGGCCTTCTGTTTATAGTTGGTGTGAAACCCTTCCTCTGGAGGGTTTCTGCGCCAAACTCAATTTTCTGTGCTCTATTATTTTCTCCAATGGATTTATTGATTATTATATCAGCCTTATAACACTTATAGTCCAATTAATAATTAATTATGAAATACATTATTTCAATTAGTTCCATTTTACAGAACATTTCTAAAAAGTTATGCAAAAAATTTTACTTGATCACAATTAATTAAACTCTTTAATTAATTATTCTCTTATTCATTTCTCTATTCCCATAATAATATCAAATATTATTATTCTTGTCATTTTACCATTTTATCCTTTTCTCTATATGTGTGTGACCTATTGGGTTCCTGTCCATATTGTCAGTATAATATGTATACAAATCATTTAAATCATTTTATCAATCCTTTTCTCTTATTCATTTAAATCATTTTATCAATCCCTATTGATATTCATGATACACTATTATACAAATCATGATTGGCCTCTAGCTAGGTATCATGACTACCCAAATGTTAGCAAAGTCAAGTGGTTTGACTATACCCTTCCATAGACATAATTATCGTGCAATTACTCCTTTCACCACTCTTATCTCAATTAGATTATGAGTATGGATTTCTGTCAACTCATATAATTCTAATTATGTATGTTTTATTAATTTAACCATTGTTCCCAAAAAGCCCTTCATGGATCTCTATCCATCTTGGCATATTACTCTGGCTAGAGATTCCCTGAACAAGGCAATTATAAAATCATGCGAGATAACTTTCCTCATTAAATCTGGGATGGTGAATCCTTTATTGATCACTCAACTAACTTCAAGTAGGTTATGATATACCCAACCTCCTAACTATATTCACCCCCAGTTAGAAGTAATCAGTTATAGAGTCAAAGTATACCACTTGCTACTTAAGATAACCTTAGTGATCTCAAGTCTAAGGATACTTACACAACCGCTATAAAGAGATTCCTCACTGACATAGATTTAATATCCATATGAGGATTCTCTTTGCAGGTCTCCAATGAACTTGTTCTTCTAACAAGCATCCACATGTTAGCTTTGATTATCTTTCATAATCACAGTTATGAGAACCACTGCTTGAACCATTCAAGAAACATAGCATGTGCTAGTCTGTCCAAATTAACAATGTCTTATCTTGTTAATTCTATGACTAGGGATATTTAGATATTAACACATTTGCATGCAATAGACATCTTATATCATGAACACTTTATGATTGCTTTTGCACTATGTTTATAATATCAAGACTTCATTTATTAATTTAAGATTTACAAACTCATGTATTTAAACATAGCATTAATAAATGAATGTTGTCTTTTATTAAGAATATGAATTCATACATATGAAATACATCCCTATTACATGGGCTCTAGGGCATATTCTTTAACAATCTCCTACTTGCACTAGAGCCAATCACTCATATGTCTTAGACCCATGCTATTTATATGGTGATCGTGCTTTATCTGGGAAAGTGCTTTAGTGAGGGGATCCACCACATTATCATCTATAGGGACCTTTCTATTTTCACATCATTTCTAGCTACTATTTCCCTTATGAGATGGTAGCATCTGAGAACATGCTTAGATCGCTGATGAGACTATGGTTCCTTTGCTTACGCAATGGCTCATTATTGTCACAATATAGAGGAATCGGATCAATAATGCTAGGCATCACTCCCAATTTAGATAAGAACTTTTTGATCCAGACTGTTTTTTTGGTTGCTTTCGAAGCAGTAATGTACTTAGCTTCTGTCGTGGAATCAGCAGTTGTTTCTTGTTTGGAACTCTTCCAACTAACTACCCCTCCTCCCATTATGAACATATAACCAGACTGTGATTTACAATCATCCTTGTTAGATTGAAAGCTGGCATCTGTATACCCACTTACTTCCAAATTGCCCTCTTCATATACCAAGAATATATCCTTAGTCCTTCTTAAGTACTTAAGGATATTCTTGATAACTGCCCAACGTTCCTTTCTAAAATTGGATTGGAATCTGCTTGTAACACTCAAAGCAAATGCTACATCTAGATGTGTACATAATATAGCTTACATTATAGAACCAATTGCACATACATATGGTATTCTATTCATGCTCTTTCTATCTTCTAGTGTTTGTGGACAAATAGACTTAAAAAGGTGTTTCCTATGCACCATGGTTATAAACCCTTTTTTAGAGAGATCCATATTGAACCTCTCCAATACCTTCCTTTTGACGATAGCCTTTTGGTACTAAGCGAGATTTATAGGTAACTATATTACCTTCCATGTCGGTCTTCTTTTTGAAGACCCATTTGCACCCTATGGGTTCCCTTCAGGTGGTTGAGTTAAAGTTCATACTTTATTCTCATACATGGAGTCCATTTTTGACTGCATAGCCTTAAGCCATAAATCACATTCTGAACTATTCATAACTTTATGATAGCTTGTAGTCTCATTGTTCTTGACTACAATTATGCCTCTATCCGAATCAATGTGAAATCCATATCTCACAGGTATAGAACACATCCTAGTAGATCTTCTAGGATTTTGTGTATAACAAGGTTCAACTGTAATATCATCATTATGAAATTTAGTCTCAAGTTCAATCGATTGATCTATTTCTATTTGTGAGTCTTGAACTTCACCAAGTTCAATTTTACTCCCACTTTCCTCTCGTATGAGAAAGTCTCTTTCCAAGAAGACAACATGCCTTGAAACACATTTTATTCTAAGGGATGGTAGAAATAATATCCAAATGTTTCTTTTAGATATCCCATAAATAAACATTTATCAGATTAACATCTAGTTTGTCTGACACTATCCTCTTCACATAAGCAGGACATCCCCATACTTTCATATGAGAAAGTATGGGTTTCTTGTTATTTCACATCTCATATGGAGTAACATCAACCGATTTGTTAGGAACTCTGTTTAAAACATAAACAACAGTTTCTAGTGCATATCTCCAAAAGGACTTAGGCAAGTATGCTCGGCTAATCATAGATTGAACCATATCTAATAGTGTTCGATTTCTCCTTTCGTATACACCATTGTGTTGTGGTGTATATAGTGGAGTCCATTGAGATAAAATCCCATTATCTTTAAGATAATCTTGAAATTCTTGACTTAAGTATTCTCCACCTCGATCTGATCTAAGTGTTTTAATACTCTTGCCAAGTTGTTTCTCTACTTCATTTCTGAATTCTTTGAACTTTTCAAATGCTTCTGATTTATATTTCATTAGATAAATGTATCCAAACCTGGAATAATCATCTATGAAAGTAATGAAGTAGGAGTAACCTCCTCTGGCATGTGTAGTCATTGGACCACATACATCTGAATGTATTAAGTCCAAAACCATTTTAACTCGTTCTCTTTTACCAATAAAGGGAGCTTTTGTCATTTTTCCAAATAAACAAGATTCGCATGTATCAAATGATTCATAATCAAATGATCCCAAATCACCTGACTTGTGTAATTTGGTCATGCGTTTCTCATTTATATGGCCTAAACGACAATGCCATAAATAAGAAGTATTTAGATTATTTTATTTCATTCTTTTGCTATCCATAGTATGCACTTCTTTAATTAAATCAAGAACAAATATAACATTCTCAATGATAGTTTTTGCATAAAACATATTGTTCTTAAAAATGTAACAATAATTGTCTTTTAAATAAATGTCATAATCGTTCAATAAACAACTGAAAGAAATAATACTTTTGGATAAAGCTGGAACATAATAACAATTATTTAATTCCAATATTAATCCACTTGGAAGAGGCAAATGGTAAGTCCCCACAACTATTGTAGAGATGTTTTGTCCAGTAGCTGACTGCAAACATATTTCTGCCTTTCCAACTCTTCTAAAGCTTTTAAGCCCCTATAGATCATTACATAAATGAGATCCACATCCGATATCTAATACCCAAGATTGTTTTGAAGTAATATAATAAGTATTAATTTTAATCATATGAATACCTAAAGTAGAAGCATCAGCTTGCTTCTTCTTCTTGAGAGAATCTAGATAGGCCTTGCAGTTATGCTTCCAATGACAATCTTTTCCACAATGGAAGCAAGTTCCTTTGAGATTCTCTTTCTTGGCAACCTTTTTCTTGGAGATCCCACCATTCTTTAGCTGTGCCTTGGTTATCTTCTTCTTATTCTTCTGCTTCTTGCCTTTAGTAAAAGTGGCAACTATGACACTTTTTGGATCCTTCTTGAAGGATCCATTAGCTATTTTAAGCATGTTGATTAACTCAAGAATGGATACTTGGATCTTGTTCATGTTAAAGTTAAACACGAAAGGTGCGTAACTTGGAGCCAATGAGTACAAGATTAAATCTATGTATAGATCATTATCCATTATAGCCAAGTCTACTCAAATGCTCAATATACCCATACGTCTTTAATGCATGAGTAGCAGCCGAAGTGCCTTCCACCATTTTACAGCTAAATAGATCTCGAGCAATCTCATATTGCCCAGTTTTAGCCTGAGAAGAATAAAGCTCCTCTATATGCAAAATGATGGTTCTAGCATCCATCATCTCATGTTGCTTCTGAAGCTCCAAGGATATAGTACCCAGCATCAGACATGCTGCTGCTTCACTATCCTTCATGTATTTTCGATAAGTGCCCTTGATCTCATCAATGGCATCATCTAATGGATGTGGTGTTGGATCATTATCCAAGACATAATGGATCTTTTTAGCTCTGAGAACAATTCTCACTTGCCTGATCCAGTCAGAATAGTTGCTGCCAACCAGCTTGTTATCCAAGATTGATCGTATATTAATATTTGATGTGCTCATGATGATGACCTAGATGTGAAAAAGAAAACATATGAGAGTTTGTTCATATATATGTATGCATTAATTAGGTCTTTAATTAATCCATTTACTCCCACTATTTTATTGCGAATTAATAGCCCTCACTATATAATCCGAGAAAACCTGATGGTTTTCTTAGTGGGCCAATATCCAATCCTTGTTATGTAATTTAAACTTGATTGTGGTCAACAAGCCAAACTCCATACCCTTGAAAGGTAGGTATCTCTATACCAATTATTTCTTTACATAACTATTGGATGATTAGGTTATCAACTATTGATACATGCATATCATATATGTATTCCCTAATCTTACCTCTAGAACCATTAGCCTTGACTGTGGTCAACAAGCTAATGGGCTAGCTAAGATGACCCATTTAATTAGATTCGAACATATTCGATATAATGTGAGCTTGACTGTGGTCAACAACCCACACTATAAAGAACTCTAGTTCTTCTCAAATTAATGGAAGGCTTATATACCTTAGTATTAGTATGAGGGATTTTAGTTAATTAAGTCTCATCATACATGGTTGGCATACATTGGTATGCATCCTATATCTATTACATAAATATAAGCATACAAATATGGTATAGTTATAGACTTTACTATATTGATTTCACTGAGCCAAAAGGGAAATCAAAAGTTCACACCTAGGTAGTATGCATGATTCAAACAAGTAAAAATAATTACATTATCTTCAAACATGTTGGATCTCCATCCGGCCCATCTTGCTCCTTGATAGTGGTCTCCTTCTCTATCTCTAATTCTAATCTAAGTAATCTAGTTATATATTATAATTTGAAAAAGAAATACAAACCAAAAACAAGTGGTCGGGACATGAAAGTCCTCATTGGGCCGAAACATGCATTATGCTCAATCACATTGGGCCTTTGTCCATAATTATCCATCATGCCAATCATACACCCTCATATGCATTTCTAATGCATAAAGTAAAACATATAATGGATTACTAACTTTTTTTCAACTCTTGAAATTTCTTTTTGAGTTATTTTAATAATGTGATCAAATTAGGAAACTTTTTCATTTTGGAAACTTCCATTTTAGGAAACCTTTTTGCATGCATGTGTTCTTGCCTTAACAATCAATCCAATTGATTAATAATTAAATTATTAACTTCTATTTAATTAATTAATCATATTAAATAATTAAAAGAATCAATTTTGGGCTTAAGATGAAGGGTAGATCGAAACCCACAAAATTAAACCCTAAATGTGTTCACACACAAACTAGTTTTGTGTCTATTGGAGCATTTGGGCCTTTTGGAATAAGCCAAGCCCACTTCAGCCCTTAAAACCCATTAATAAAATTAATTATAGTTTATAATATTTAATTTAAATAAGCTCCTTGGGCCCACCAAGTCATTCACTAATTTAAATCAAGTCCGTAAACATAATTAAGCTCATTAAGTGATTTTAATGAATTAAAATTAATCCAATTAATTTAAGGCCTATTTTAATTAATCCAATTAATTAAAAACACATTAATATATCAGATATATTAGATTTAGAAGATTAAAAATCATTCTAAATAAGAACATACCAAGAACACACGAAAAACACCAATTTATCGAACTTTTCGACTAAACTAGTTTTCATGCAAAACTTGTTCGATTTTAATTTTGTTTGATCCTATGGATTAATATCACATATTAAACACATAAATTATCATCAAAATAATCTTAAAATGGATCAATAGAAAATTAATTTAGAACAGCCCCTAAACTTTATTGAAAAATAAAAGCCATTCACGCCATTCTCAATTATTCTTTTCTCAAAAGAATCAATTTTATTTTTCGTTTTATATATTTGATCACATACATCCAGAAATCAATATTTATAATTTATGAACAATCAAATCTGATATTTTAAAGTTCATGAAATAAATAACTCAAAAATAAAAACTATTCTGCATAAAAATATAGAATTGTAGATTCATGCCAAAACCGAGGCTCTGATATCATGTTGGAAATTATCGGTTACATGCATCTCATACATAAGCAAAAATTAAAATTTTTTAACCAACATATCTAATCTTGCAGAATTTACAATGTACATATTAATGGGAATAAGAAAAATCAACTTTGATTTTTATTAAACAGTTGATTTTCCTTCTTACCGGGTTGTCACAAACCACAGTGCCCAAAATCGAACACCTCCAATGAGTAATCCACACTAGAGAAGGATTGAATGAACCAACAATGGAGGAGAAAAGGGGCTGGCCAAAATCCCCTTGATGCTAGCAAGGGGTGGCGGCTAGGGTTTTTTAGAGTGAGAGAATTCTTTTCTCTTAATTGTTCACCTTTAAACCCTAATACCCCATCACTTGGATTTTTATAGTTAGGTAAAAAAATCCAACTTCATAATGGGATTGAGCTCTTTAAAATTTCTGGAGAAATAATAATTGGGCTTTTGGAATTATTTATAATTTTTTGGGCTCAATTAAATCCAATTTAAGTCATTTCATAAAAGACTATGCATAAAACCCATAAACTAGGCCCTTTGTGCATATACTTGGATTTAATTACCCAAATGAATTTGAAATCCAACCAAATTAAATATGTAGGCTACATAATACTTATGAAACATATTTAATTTATTTTGGTCCAAGAATTAGGCCTCTAAGGTCTTCTGTTTGTAGTTGGCGTGAAACCTTTCCTTTTGAGGGTTTCTGTGCCAAACTCAATTTTTTGTGCACCATTATTTTCTTTAATGTATCTATTAATTATTATATCATACCTATAACACTTATAGTCCAATTAATAATTAATTATGAAATACATTATTTTAATTAGGTCCATTTTACAGAACATTTCTAAAAAGATCTGCAAATAATTTTACTTGATGATAATTAATTAAACTCTTTAATTAATTATTCTCTTATTCACTTCTCTATTCCTATAATAATATCAAATATTATTATCATTGTCATTTTAACATTTTATCCTTTTCTCTATTTGCATGTGACCTAATAGTTTCCTGTCCATATTGGCAGCATAATATGTAATTATGAGTTCTATTCAAAAGTCATATGATTTAAACTTATTTAAATCATTTTATCAATCCATATTGATATTCATGATACACTATTATACAAATCATGATTAGCCTCTAGCTAGGCATCATGACTATCCAAATGTCAGGAAAGTAAAGTGGTTTGACTATACCTTTCCATAGAAACGGTTACCGTGCAATTACTCCTTTCACCACTCTTATCTCAATTAGATTCTGAGTATGGATTTCTATCACCTTATATAAATCTAATTATGTTTGTTCTATTAATGTAACCATTGTTCCCAAAATGCCCTTCATAGATCTCTATCCACTTGGCATATTACTCTGACCAAAGATTCTTTGAACAAGGAAATTATAGAATCATATGAGATAAATTCCCTCAATAAATCTGGTATGGTGAATCCTTTATTAATCACTCAACTAACTTCAAGTAGGTCATGATATACCCAACCTCCTAACTATGTTCACCCCCAGTTGAAAATAATCAATTATGGAGTTAAAGTATACCACTTGCTACTTAAGAAAACCTTGGTGATCTCAAGTCTAAGGATACTTGCACAACCATTATGAAGAGATTCCTCACTGACATAGATTTAATATCCATATGAGGATTCTCTTTATAGGTCTCCAATGAACTTATTCTTCTAACAAGCATCCACATGTTAGCTTTGATTATCTTCTATAATCAAAGTTATGAGAACCACTGCTTAAACCATTCAAGAAGCATAACATGTGCTAGTCTGTCCGAATTAACAATGTCCTATCTTGTTAATTCTATAATTAGGGATATTTAGATATTAACACATTTGCATGTAATAGACATCTCATATCATGAACACTTCATGATTGCCTTTGCACTGTGTTTATAATATCTAGGACTTCATTTATTAATTTAAGACTTACAAACTCATGTATTTAAACATAGCATTAATAAATGAATGATGCCTTTTATTAAGAATATGAATTCATACATATGAAATACATCCCTATTACATGGGCTCTAGGGCATGCTCTCTAACAAAAATGTCATTAGCTAAAAAGCTAAGGTATAAAGCCATAAATAATGAAGCCAAATATGAAGCTTGCATCTTTGCGTTGGAAGCCTTGTTAGCCATAAGGGCAAAGTCTACATAAGTATTTAGAGACTTATCTTTGGTATTCTATCAAGTGAGAGGTGAATGGTTGATTAAAGAAGAGCAATAATTGCCTTATCTCAAGTGTCTGAAATCTTTAAGCAACCAATTTGAGTTTTGTACCTTCGGGTATATGTGTAGAGAAGAAAACTAACTACCATATGCTTTTGCCACCTTTGTATCAATGTGGAATAATCCAAAAGGGGTAAGTATAAAGTCTATGTTAATTTTGAGTTCTGATAAGCCATGTATTAAAGATGAATAGATTATGGATATTGAGGTGGATGATGGAAAGCCTTAGTACTATGACATTTAGAACTACTTGGAAAGGTCAGTGTTCTTTAAGGAAGCTACAAAAAAGGACTAGAGATGATTTGTAAACTATCAATCTAATTCATTACTATAGGACTACTTTACAAGAGACAACTTTATGGAATCTAGCTATGGTGTTTGGATGAAAAAGAGGCAAAAAGGGTCATGGAAGAAGTGCATACGGTAGTGTGTGGAGCACATATGAATGGTTTAGCCTTAGAAAAGAAAATCATGCGTTAAGGATTCTTTTGGCTCACAATGGACACTAATTATTCTAAGTACGTTAGAGAATGTCAACTATGCTAGTAGTATGTAGACTTGAGGCATTTACCTATTTTTAAGTTATGCAACCTTATGTCACAATGGCTATTCACTAAATGGGGTATAAACATCATGGGTATGATCCATTAACCTACTTTAAATAGTCACAAGTTCAATATAGTGGCCTTTGACTACTTTACCAAATGGGTAGAAGTGAAATCCTTTAACAAGATAAATGCAAGGGACATGGCTAAGTTCATTGAAAGGAATTTAATATGCAAATATGGTTTGCCTCATCATTCAGTGTCAGATAATGAGTTACAATTCTCCAGTGGAACTAAGCAAATGCTTATTAAGTATGGAGTTCAACACCATAAGTCTTCTCCTTATCGACCTCAAGCAAATAGAGCAGTCGAGGCGGCCAATAAGAATGTCAACAAAATTTTGGGAAAGATGGTTCAAACTTATAAAGACTGGACCAATAAGCTACCCTTCACATTATAGGGTTATAAAACTACAACCAGAACTTCAACAGGTGCTACTCTATTTTCTTTACTTAATGGGATAGAAGCTATATTACTAGTAGAAATTGAGCATCAATCCTTAAGGATAGTTTTAGAAGCTGAGATACCAAAAGTAAAATGGGCTAAATAGAGGTTGTCACAACTCAATCAACTAGATGGGGATAGGATGCAACCATACTGTCACAATCAAATTTATCAAAATAGACTAGCTCACTCATTTAGGAAAAAACTTAAGAGCATCCTTTGAAAGAGGGAGATCAAGTGTTGAAATAGATGAGGCTATGAATTTCAAATTTTTGAAGCAAGTTCAAGTCCAATTGGGGAGGACCTTTCATGCTTAAAAGTTGTTATAAAAAAGAGTAGTCATTCTATCAGAAAATGATGGCAATGAGTTTAGAAAATCACTAAATATAGGCAGACTGAAAAGGTTTCATGGCTAAGACTAAAAAGAGAAAGAAAAAGATAATAAATGCCCCACGAGTCAAAAAATAAAAAAAAAATGGTGGACATACTAAAATTTGGCACCTTGTTAGGGTGAAAATTTAAAAAAAGGGCACCCTAGGTAAAAATGAGAGGTTAAGAGAAAATAATAAATCAAGAAAATCCAAGAAGGTTTTCATCATCTCTATCTTGGTTACATCATTACTTCACATTTTTATTTGTTTATTATGATGCTGTTTGTTATTTATTTATTTATTTATTTATTTATTTATTTTCTTTGTTATTGGTTTGTTTATTTTCGAATGTATATTTTTTGGTTGTAATAACTAGTAAAAAAGGATTCTTCCAAGCACGTTAAACTAAAAGGCATTTAAAGAGTTTTCTAGCAAATGAATTGGGTTTTTCATAAAACATGGACTAATGTCCAAATTTTTAGCCCAAAAAATCCACACAATGTAATAAATGTCTTTTATAAATACGTATAAGGGAACCAATGTTCCCAATTTAAATGATTTCCCGATTTATATATGCACATTACTTTCTCCTTATCTTGCTGGACAATTTTCTTATGTAATAATCTTTAAGTAGGATTTTATTTTAAGTATTTATTTATTGCTTTTTGTTTGAATAAGATGTTTACTTAAATTTTATTGCTTGCATCGTGTGAGAAAGGAGAGAGGATTAATTCTAAACCTTAATTATAAAACAAAGCATAACCAAGGTGTCCAATAAGAGTGATATCCCAAACAACAATCTTTGTTTGGGCATTAAAAGGTCAAAAATCATTTTCCAATATTCTATTGGGCGGCGACTCCATGAAACCTACCTTTTTAAGCCTATTAGTAGACACCTTCATGGGTTGACTACCAATAATTATGGGAGCTTGATCTCTTTTTATTGTGAAGTAGCCAATTTATGATTAAAAGTAATCCTTTTTTGGTTTCAAACCCTAAAAGTTGGCCCCTGAGCGTAAACTTAGAAATGAGTGATGGCTTTGGCACATGTCACAGTCACCTCACATATACAATCATATAGTGTATACACACAATCATATAGTTCTCATCCCGTATATTCAATTTGAGGATTTTCACTGGTTGCCACCAAGGACAAAACTATAAATATGTAAGAAAATAGGGACTAAATGGTAAATTATGCCTAAAAGATATCACATGTGTGGTTAAATAATAAATAAAGTGAAATATGTGATTAATTGTTTTGGAAAGGGTAATAATGTAATTACATAATAAACCAAGGTTATAATTATAATTTGGCATTTAAAATGTGGTTAAAAAGGTTAAACTAGTCAAATAAGTAAATAAGGACAAAATTGTAATTAGTGAAAAATTTCAGGGGCCAAATTGTAATTTACCACTTCATGGGTAAGCATAAGGACCAAAATGTAAATTTTACACTTAGAATGAAATAAAAGTCAAAGGAAGCAAAAATGGTCAAAATTGAGGTCAAACAAGGTCAAGTATGATGAATAGAAAGTTTAGGGACCTGATCTTGCCATGAATACACAATATATTTGAGCGGAATTTTAAAATTTTTTAATCATTAGATCTGATCTTGCCATGAATACACAATATAACTATATGAGAATAAGAAAAATCACCTTTGATTTTTGTTGAACAGTTAATTTTACTTCGTATCGGGTTGTCGCAAACTACAGTGTCCAAAATCGAACACCTCCAATGAGTAATCCACACTAGAGAGAGGTAAATTGAACCAACAAATTGGTGTTCAACTAGGGCTGGCTGAAATTCCAAGAAGCTAGCTTGGAGTTGGCGCAAAAAGGGAGAGAGAATAAAGAAAAAGACTTTCCTTTTGCTTTAATCACTTAACCTAATTCTCATTACTTGGCCTTTTATAGTTAGGTTAAAATTCCAACTCCTTAATGAGATTGGGCTCTTTAAAATTGCTGGAGAATTATTAATTGGGCCTCTGGAATTAATTATAATAATTTGGGCTTAATTAAATCCAATTTAAACCTTTTCATAAAAGTATATGCACAAAATGCACAAACTAGGCCCTTTGTGCATCTAATTGAATTTAAATACCCAAATGGATTCCAAATCCAACCAAATTAAATATGTAAGTTCCATAACACTTATTTAACATATATAAATTAATTTGGTCCAAGAAAAAGCCCTCTAAGCCCTTCTGTATGGAGTTGGCGTGTGGCCCTCTTTTGGAGGGCTTCCTCCAACTTCTTCATTCCTTTGGCCCTTTATAATTTCTCCAATGGACCTATTAATTATTATATCAGTCCTATAACACTTATAGTAGTCTTATAACACTTATAAGATAATAATAATAATTAATCATAAAATACATTATTTCGATTAGGTCTAATTTTGCAGAACATTTCTCAAAAGTTCCGCTGACAATTTTATTTGATCATAATTAATTAAACTCTTTAATTAATTATTATCTTATTCACTTCTCTACCTTGATAATAATATCAAATATTATTATCCTTGTTATTTTACCATTTTACCCTTTTCCCTATATGTGTGTGACCTATTGGGTTCCTGTCCAAGTTGGCAGTATAATATGTAATTGTGAGTTCTATTCAAAACTCATATGATTTGAACTCCTTTAAATCATCTTATCAATCCCTATTGATAATTTTGATACATCATTATACAAGTCATGATTGGCCTCTAGCTAGGCATCATGACTATCCAAATGTCAGGAAAGTCATGTGGTTTGACTGTACCCTTCCATAGAAACAGTTACCGTGCAATTACTCCTTTCACCACTCTTATCTCAATTAGATTCTGAGTATGGATTTCTGTCAACTCATATAAATCTAATTATGTATGTTCTATTAATTTAACCATTCTTCCTAAAATGCCCTTCATGGATCTCCATCCATCTCGGCATATTACTCTGGCCAGAGATTCTCTGAACAAGGCAATTATAGAACCATGTGAGATAACTTCCCTTGTTAAATCTGGGATGGTGAATCCTTTGTCAATCACTCAACTATCTTCAAGTAGGTCATGATATACCCAATCTCCTAACTATGTTCACTCCCAGTTGGAAGTAATCAGTTATGGAGTCAAAGTATACCACTTGCTACTTATGATAACTTTGGTGATCTCAAGTCTAAGGATACTTGCACAACCGCTATGAAGAGATTCCTCACTGACATAGATTTAATATCCATGTGAGGATTCTCTATGCAGGTCTCCAATGAACTTGTTCTTCTAACAAGCATCCACATGTTAGCTTTGATTATCTTTCATAATCACAGTTGTGAGAACCACTGCTTGAACCATTTAAGAAGCATAACATGTGCTAGTCTGTCCGAATTAACAATGTCCTATCTTGTTAATTCTATGACTAGGGATATTTAGATATTAAGACATTTGCATGTAATAGACATCTCACATCATGAACACCTTCATGATTGCCTTTTCACTGTGTTTATAATATCTAGGACTTCATTTATTAATTTAAGATTTACAAACTCATGTATTCAAACATAGCATTAATAAATGAATGATGCCTTTTATTAAGAATATAAATTTCATACATATGAAAAACATCCCTATTACATGGGCTCTAGGGCATACTCTCTAACAATCTCCCACTTGCACTAGAGCTAATCACTCATTTGTCTCAGACCCATGCTATTTATATGGTGATCATGCTTAATCTGGGAAAGTGCTTTGGTGAGGGGATCTGCCACATTGTCATATGTGGGAACCCTTTCTATTTTCACATCATTTCTAGCTACTATTTACCTTATGAGATGGTAGTGTCTGAGAACATACTTGGATCGCTGATGAGACCGTGGTTCCTTTGCTTGTGCAATGGCTCCATTGTTTTCACAATATAAAGGAATCGGATCAACAATGCTAGGCACCACTCCTAGTTCTGTTATGAACTTTTTGATCCAGATTGCTTCTTTGGCTGCTTCTAAAGCAGCAATGTACTCAGTTTCCGTCGTGGAATCAGTAGTTGTTTCTTGTTTGGAACTTTTCCAACTAACTGCTCCTCCTCCCATTATGAACACATAACCAGATTGTGATTTACAATCATCTTCGTCAGATTGGAAGCTGGCATCTGTATATCCATTTACTTCCAAACTGCCCTCTCCATATAGCAAGAATATATCCTTAGTCCGTCTCAAGTACTTAAGAATATTCTTGACAGCTGCCCAGTGTTCCTCTCCAAAATTAGATTGGAATCTGCTTGTGACACTCAAAGCAAATGCTACATCTGGATGTGTACATAACATAGCATACATGATAGAATCAATTGCAGATGCATATGGTATTCTATTCATGCTCTCTCTATCCTCTAGTGTTTGTGGACACATAGACTTAGAAAGGTGTTTTCCATGCACCATGGGTATAAACCCTTTCTTAGAGAGATCCATATTGAACCTCTTCAATACTTTATCTATATATGTACTCTGAGAAAGACCTAGCAACCTATTGGATCTATCTCTATAGATCCTTATTTTTTTAAGCATCGCTACAGGAGAAAAAGTTTCGTCATAGTCAATACCTTCTTTTTGACGATAACCTTTTGCTACTAAGCGAGCTTTATAGGTAACTATATTACCTTCCATGTCAGTCTTCTTTTTGAAGACCCATTTGCACCCTATGGGTTTTATCGCTTCAGGTGGTTGAGTTAAAGTCCATACTTTGTTCTCATACATGGAGTCCATTTCAGACTACATAGCCTTAAGCCATAAATCTCATTCTGAACTGTTCAAAACTTCTTGATAGCTTGTAGGCTCATTATCCTCTACTACAGTTATGCCTCTATTCGAATCAATGTGAAATCCATATCTCACAGGGATAGACGCATCCTAGTAGATCTTCTAGGATTTTGTGTATAATCAGGTTCAATTGTAATCTCATCATTTTGAAATTCAGTTTCGGGTTCAATCGTTTGATCATCTTTTACTTGTGGGTCTTGAACTTCACCAAGTTCAATTTTACTCCCACCATCCTCTGGTAGGAGAAATTCTCTTTCCAAGAAGATAGCATGCCTTGAAACAAACACCTTTTGTTCTAAGCGATGATAGAAATAATATCCAAACGTTTCTTTTGGATATCCCATAAATAAACATTTGTCTGACATTGTCCTCTTCACATAAGCAGGACAACCCCATACTTTCATATGAGAAAGCGTGGGTTTCTTGTTATTCCACATCTCATATGGAGTAACATTAACCGATTCACTAGAAACTCTATTTAACACATAAATAGCAGTTTTTAGTGTATATTCCCAAAAGGACTTAGGCAAGTCCGCTCGGCTCATCATTGATCGAACCATATCTAATAGTGTTCGATTCCTCCTTTCGGATACACCATTGTGTTGTGGTGTATATGGAGGAGTCCATTGAGATAAAATCCCATTATCTCTAAGATAATCCTGAAACTCTTGACTTAAGTATTCTCTACCTCGATCTGATCTAAGTGTTTTAATACTTTTGCCAAGTTGTTTCTCTACTTCATTTCTGAATTCTTTGAACTTTTCAAATGCTTCAGACTTATATTTCATTAGATAGATGTATCCAAACCTGGAATAATCATTTATGAAAGTAATGAAGTATGAGTAACCTCCTCTGGCATGTGTAGTCATTGGACCACATACATCTGAATGTATTAAGTCCAAAACCATTTTAGCTCGTTCTCCTTTACCAATAAAGGGAGCTTTTGTCATTTTTCCCAATAAACAAGATTCGTATGTATCAAATGATTCATAATCAAATGATCCCAAATCACCTGACTTGTGCAATTTGGTCATGCGTTTTTCATTTATGTGGCCTAAACGACAATGCCATAAGTATGAGGTATTTAGATTATCGTGTTTCATTCTCTTGGTATCCATATTATGTACTTCTTTAATTAAATCAAGAACAAATATACCATTCTCAATGATAGCTTTTGCATAAAATATATTGTTCTTAAAAATGTAACAACATTTGTCCTTTAAAGAAATATCATAATCATTCATCAAACAATTGAAAGAAATAATACTTTTTGACAAAGCTGGAACATAATAACAATTATTTAATTCCAGTACTAATCCACTAGGAAGAGGCAAATAGTAAGTCCCCACAACTGTTGTAGAGATGTTCTGTCCAGTAGCTGACTGCAAACATATCTCTGCCTTTCCAACTCTTCTAAAGCTTCTAAGCCCCTGTAGATCATTACATAAATGAGATCCACATCCGGTATCTAATACCCAAAATTGTTTTAAAGCAATAGAATAAGTATTAATTTCAATCATATGAATACCTGAAGTAGAAGCATCAACTTGCTTCTTCTCCTTGAGAGAATCTAGATAGGCCTTGCAGTTACGCTTCCAATGACCATCCTTTCCACAATGGAAGCAAGTTCCTTTGGGATTCTCTTTCTTGGCAACCTTCTTCTTAGAGATCCCACCATTCTTTGGCTGCTCCTTGGTTATCTTCTTCTTCTTCTTCTGCTTCTTGCCTTTAGCAAAAGTGACAACCATGACACTTTTTGGATCCTTCTTAAATGATCCATCAGCTGTCTTGAGCATATTGATTAACTCAGGAATGGATACTTGGATCTTGTTCATGTTGAAGTTAAGCACGAAAGGTGCATAACTTGGAGCCAACGAGTACAAGATTAAATCTATGTATAGATCATTATCCATAACATAGCCAAGTCTACTCAAATGCTCAATATACCCATACATCTTCAATGCATGAGTAGCAGCTGAAGTGCCTTCCACCATTTTACAGCTAAATAGAGCTCGAGCAATCTCATATTGCTCAGTTCTAGCCTAAGAAGAATAAAGATCCTCTAGATGCAAAACGATGGTTCTAGCATCCATCATTTCATGTTGCTTCTGAAGCTCCGAGGACATAACACCCAGCATCAGACATGCTGTTGTTTCACTATCCTCCATGTATTTTCGATAAATGCCTTTGATCTCATCAATTGCATCATCTGATGGAAGTGGTGGTAGATCTTTATCCAAGTCATAGTGGATCTTTTCAGCTCTGAGAACAATTCTCACTTGCCTGATCCAGTCGGAATAGTTGTTGCCAACCAGCTTGTTATCCAAGATTGATCGTATATTAATGTTTGATGTGCTCATAATGATGACCTAGATGTGAAAAAGAAAAGATATGAGAGTATGTTCATATATATATGTATGCATTAATAAGGTCTTTAATTAATCCATTTACTCCCACTATTTTATTGCGAATTAATAGCCCTCACTATATAATCCGAGAAAACCCGATGGTTTTCTTAGTGGGCCAATATCCAATCCTTGATATGTAATTTGACCTTGACTGTGGTCAACAAGCCAAATTCCATACCCTTGAAAGGTAGGTATCTCTATACCAATTGTGTCTCTACATAACTATTGGATCATTAGGTTATTAACTCTTGATGCATGCATATCATATATGCATTCCCTAATCTTGCCTCTAGAACCACTAGCCTTGACTGTGGTCAACAAACTAATGGGCTAGCTAAGATGACCCATTTAACTAGATTTGAGCATATTCGATATAATGTGAGCTTGACTGTGGTCAACAACCCACACTATAAAGAACTCTGGTTCTCCTCAAATTAATGGAAGGCTTATATACCTTAGTATTTGTTTGAGGGTTTTACTTAATTAAGTCTCATCATACATGGTTGGCATACATTGGTATGCATCCTATATCTATCACATAAATATAAGCATACAAATATGGTATAGTTATGGACTTCACTACATTGATTTCCCCGAGCCAAGAGGGAAATCAAAAGGTCACACCTAGGTAGTATGCATGATTCAAACAAGAAAATAATTACATTATCTTCAAGCTTGTTGGATCTCCATCCGGCCCTTCTTGCTCCTTGATATTGGTCTCCATCTCTATTTCTAATTCTAATCTAAGTAATCTAATTACATATTACAATTTGAAATGAAATACAAACCAAAAACAAGTGGCCGGGACATGAAAGTCCTCATTGGGCCAAAACATGCATTATGCTCAATCACATTGGGTTTTGTCCATAACTAACCATCATGCCAATCATTCACCCTTATATGCCTCTCTAATGCATAAATAAATGGATTACTAACTTTGTTTCAACCTTTGAAACTATATTTTGAGTTATTTAATGATGTGATCAAATTAGGAAACTATTTCCATTTTGGAAACTTTCATTTTAGAAAACCTTTTTGCATGCATGTGTTCTTGTCTTAATAATCAATCCAATTGATTATTAATTAATTATAAATTGATTATTTAATTAATTAATCATATTAAATAATTAAAAGAATTAATTTTGGGCTTAAAACAAATGTAGGCCGAAACCCATAGAAGAAAAACCCTAACTGTGTTCACACACAAACTAGTTTTGTGTCTTTTGGACCATTTGGGCCTTTTGGAATGAGCCAAGCCCACTCCAGCCCTTAAAACCCATTAATAAACTTAATTAATGTTTATAATGTTTAATTTAAATCAGCTCCTTGGGCCCACCAAGTCATTCAGTAATTTAAACCAAGTCCGTAAACATAATTAAGCCCATTAAGTGGTTTTAATAAATTAAAATTAATCAAATTAATTTAAGGCCCATTTTAATTAATCCAATTAATTAAAAACACTTTAATATATCATATATATCAGATTTAGAAGATCAAAAGTCGTTCTAACCAAGAACACATCAAGAACACACGAAGAATACCAATTTATCGAACTTTTCGACTAAACTAGTTTTCATGCAAAACTTGTTCGATTTTAATTCCGTTAGATCCTACGGTTTAATATCACATATTAAGCACATAAAATATCATCTAAATGATGTTTTAATGGATCCATAAGAAATTAAATTAGAACAGCCCCTTAAATCACGTAGGGTTTCACGCCAAACCCTAATGGGTTTCACGCCAAACCCTAATCACAATCATTCAAAATTTCGTTTTTGTTTCCACCAAATTTATTTGATCACACATACAACCAGAAATCAATATTTCTCATTCATGAACAATCAAATCTAATATTTTAAAGTTCATGAAATAAATAACTCAAAACAAAACTTATTCCGCAGAAAAATATAGAATTATATATCCATGGCAAAATCGTGGCTCTGATACCATGTTGGAATTTAACGGTTACATGCATCACATACATTAGCGGAATTTTAAAATTTTTTAATCATTAGATCTGATCTTGCCATGAATACACAATATAACTATATGAGAATAAGAAAAATCACCTTTGATTTTTGTTGAACAGTTGATTTTACTTCGCATCGGGTTGTCGCAAACCACAGTGTCCAAAATCGAACACCTCCAATGAGTAATCCACACTAGAGAGGGGTAAATTGAACCAAAAAATTGGTATTCAACTAGGGCTGGCCGAAATTCCAAGAAGCTAGCTTGGAGTTGGCGCAAAAAGGGAGAGAGAATAAAGAAAAAGACTTTCCTTTTGTTTTAATCACTAAACCTAATTCTCATTAGTTGGCCTTTTATAGTTAGGTTAAAATTCCAACTCCTTAATGAGATTGGGCTCTTTAAAATTGCTGGAGAATTATTAATTGGGCCTCTGAAATTAATTATAATCATTTGGGCTTAATTAAATCCAATTTAAACCTTTTCATAAAAGTCTGCACAAAATCCACAAACTAGGCCCTTTGTGCATCTAATTGAATTTAAATACCCAAATGGATTCCAAATCCAACCAAATTAAATATGTAAGTTCCATAACACTTATTTAACATATATAAATTAATTTGGTCCAAGAAAAAGCCCTCTAAGCCCTTCTGTATGGAGTTGGCGTGTGGCCCTCTTTTGGAGGGCTTCCTCTAACTTTTTCATTCCTTTGGCCCTTTATAATTTCTCCAATGGACCTATTAATTATTATATCAGTCCTATAACACTTATAGTAGTCTTATAACACTTATAAGATAATAATAATTAATCATAAAATACATTATTTCAATTAGGTCTAATTTTGCAGAACATTTCTCAAAAGTTTCGCGAACAATTTTATTTGATCATAATTAATTAAACACTTTAATTAATTATTATCTTATTCACTTCTCTACCTTCATAATAATATCAAATATTATTATCCTTGTTATTTTACCATTTTACCCTTTTCTCTATATGTGTGTGACCTATTGGGTTCCTGTCCATGTTGGCAGTATAATATGTAATTGTGAGTTCTATTCAAAACTCATATGATTTAAACTCCTTTAATTCATCTTATCAATCCCTATTGATACTTTTGATACATCATTATACAAGTCATGATTGGCCTCTAGCTAGGCATCATGACTATCCAAATGTCAGGAAAGTCATGTGGTTTGACTGTACCCTTCCATAGAAATAGTTACCGTGCAATTACTCCTTTCACCACTCTTATCTCAATTAGATTCTGAGTATGAATTTCTGTCAACTCATATAAATCTAATTATGTATGTTCTATTAATTTAACCATTGTTCCTAAAATGCCCTTCATGGATCTCCATCCATCTCGGCATATTACTCTGGCCAGAGATTCTCTGAACAAGGCAATTATAGAACTATGTGAGATAACTTCCCTTGTTAAATCTGGGATGGTGAATCCTTTGTCAATCACTCAACTATCTTCAAGTAGGTCATGATATACCCAATCTCCTAACTATGTTCACTCCCAGTTGGAAGTAATCAGTTATGGAGTCAAAGTATACCACTTGCTACTTATGATAACTTTGGTGATCTCAAGTCTAAGGATACTTGCACAACCGCTATGAAGAGATTCCTCACTGACATAGATTTAATATCCATGTGAGGATTCTCTATGCAAGTCTCCAATGAACTTGTTTTTCTAACAAGCATCCACATGTTAGCTTTGATTATCTTTCATAATCACAGTTGTGAGAACCACTGCTTGAACCATTCAAGAAGCATAACATGTGCTAGTCTGTCCGAATTAACAATGTCCTATCTTGTTAATTCTATGACTAGGGATATTTAGATATTAAGATATTTGCATGCAATAGACATCTCACATCATGAACACCTTCATGATTGCCTTTGCACTGTGTTTATAATATCTAGGACTTCATTTATTAATTTAAGATTTACAAACTCATGTATTCAAACATAGCATTAATAAATGAATGATGCCTTTTATTAAGAATATAAATTTCATACATATGAAAAACATCCCTATTACATGGGCTCTAGGGTATACTCTTTAACACATGTAACATTTGGTGGGTGTGGAGCTTTGATGTATTATGTATTAGACTTTTTAAGAATTGGCATGTAATGTATTGTGTAACGAATGCTAAATAATAGTAAACTTATATTATATGATGGTTGTGTAGACATTGATTATGTGATTTTGTTTGATGATGGATTGTGGCTAAATCTAGAAGTACTATAATTATCATTGGAGTATTGGAGGTGGAGCTATGATTCATTTTGTGACAAGCCGTTATGTTGCCAAAATTTTTACCAAATGAATAGTAACTATGTAATGTCACTAATGATATTATGTAGCATACATAATTATGAATGAAAGTATGGTGTCATAAAATCTAACGCGTTATCTGACTTGTGACCCAAACTAGTCCCATAAATTAAGATATAATCTTTTTACAGGATGCCTCAGAGAACCGCATATGCTACCCTAGCTCAACCCATACTAGCATATATAAAGGCCGAGTAGGCCGTTAGATATCGAGCCTTGCTACGAGTCTATTTTCAATCTAGTCACTTTATGTATAGGCAGTTTTTATAGTTTATCAGGCTGATGGAGGAGGTTGATCGACTCCTAGCTAGAGCGAAGTGCATAGAGTTCTTTGCTCCAACATTTTGGACTTAAATAGATGTCACTATAGAGGTCTTAGCCACACTAGAGCATGATGGCTTCCCAAGGTTAGACATTGAGGGTGTGGTAAAGTTCTGGGCATTGGACATTCATTACAACATTACATGTTGGGGATTCACTTAGGCCATGAGCCTTTCAGTTGGGCTCCATGTGGTCACACCTGACAGGATAATGGATGGACCAGATGGAGAGGAGTAGTGCTCCCTAGGTCCAGATATCAGTTCAACACAGCGAAGAGTATGATGTTGGCCACCCAAACGTACTGGTACATTTAGAGGGTTTTATTCACATCCTATTTTGATGTACAGGGAGTCTAAGGTTAGTTAACTCCACTGATATTACTATTCTATAGGGGACATAAGAGTACAAGCATGTGGACATTACCCATGGCATTTCCTTATTGGTTAGGGTGGCCACTCATTCCACTATACAAATTTGCATAGGGGGTGTCTTGACTTGACTATTGCTATCACTAGGGGCAAACAAGAGTAGATTTGGTGACCCTCTTCAGGAGGACATTTATGTGGACCTATAAGTTGTGCTCACTATAAAGATGTTATAGCCAATTTAGGGACCAGAGGGGTAGTATTAGTTATTGACCATTTCAGAGACCAGGTAGAGGTGTGGTCAAGATCTCATAGTGCCAGATGCACCCATAGAGGGGGATGTCCAGGACCAGCCACTACATGAGCTGCCAGTAGCCCTATAGGTACTTCTAATATAGCCACTACAATAGGATGATTAGGCAGAGGAGCCACATGAGCCACAAGAGCATCAAGGGGCAAGGGCCAATTCTAATTATAAGTTAAATATGCAGATAGACCTATAGGACCTCTTGGATGGGTCACGACATCCACTTGCACATCCTCGATCACCTATCAAACACCTACGCTTGCTAGCTAGGAGGATAGGGAGGTTTTTGCCTTATAGACATTCGATGGCATCTACCTCTATCACTCCTTAATAGCTAAGGGCATCTATACCGACTGCTTTGCCACCATCAGTGATCCAAAGGCATCCTTTTTTGTTTTTCCACTAGTGCATCCATCATTAGTCCCTTTACCTGACGATGTTTCTAGGAGATTGAAGGTGATAAATGTGAATTACACTATATTTTTAATATGATTTGATGTGGTTAATTAAGCTAATTTTGTATTAATTTAGTGGTTTTAGGTTTAATTAGATAGTTTGTGTGTTTTTAGGCTTAATTGTTATTTTTGGTGTTTTTTGAGGCCAAATTGAAGAGAAAATGGGCTAAAATGCAAAAAGGAGAAAATTAAGGGTAAAACTGTAATTAAGGAGGAATTTGGCTTTCACTCATGAGAGGTAGCCATGAATCACTCGGTTGAGTGATTTTCTCACTTAGATGAGTTATTTGGCACTCACCCAAGTAGAAATTATGTGTTCTATAGTAAAGAACCACTCTCCCAAGCAAAAAAGCCACTCTCCCGAGCAAGTGAAGCACTCTCCCAAGTGGATATAATATTTAGGCAATAAAAGTCTTCCTATTTTACTCAAACACGAATTCTTCCAAGATAGGAAGTCATAAGAGGCATAAAACTCTTCCTTGGGAGGTTATAAAAAGGACTAAAGACACCAAGATTAGGAGAGCACCTTAGATACGAATTTTCTTTAATTAGTTTACATTAGTTTAGGTTTAATTTTGTAAGATACAAGAGCTTAGAGTTTAAAAGCCTTGCTTAGAGTTCTACAGAATTGTCAAGCGAGTTTCTTGCTTTTATGAGTTTGTATCAACTTTATTTACTTTGTTTGGTTTTTAATATAAAGTGTATGTAGTTTTCTTAACTTTTGCTAAAGGATATTTGAATCCTTAACTTTTATTGTAATGATTTAGTTGTGCTTTCATTTAAGAAAAGTTGATTATTTCTTAGTTCTTGATCAATTTCTTATCTTTGGGTTGTATTGAGTCATTGATTAACATATTGAATAAATGGTTGATGAGTGACTTCAAGTACAATCTATGATATGCATATTCTTAGGTTAATTCATTGGTGTTGATGTATGGTTATATTCTGAATAAGAGATAATTGTATGTTAGTATAAGTGGATTAAGATTAAGAAAAGTTGAACTAAGAATAGATTGAAATTAAATTTGCTTGAAAAAGAGTTTAATTGATGTTTAGGAGTTGAAACTAGATCTTTATGCTAAATGTTAAATTGTTCTTAATAAGAGGATTTAATATTTAGAATGATAGTCTGAGTAAGCTATTTGGCTTTATATTTCTATTTTTCCACAATCATTTGTATTCTTTTTAGCTAAGTCATTACAATATCAGTTAAGGTGGATAGTCCTTTAGCAGAAGTTGTCTTTAGCATTGATTTTTATCAAATTTTATTGATTGCTTTGTTCAAGATTAGTTTTAATTGTCTAAGTTTTATTTCTTAGTTTAATTCTCTTATCATCATCACAAAACCTGGGATTTCTTTTATTCTTTGCACACAATATTCACTCTAAAACCTAAAACAAGTTGCATTTTCACAGTTTCCCTAGGGTATGATATTCAGGGTCTTAATTTATATTTTTCTATATTACTAGCCAATCTAATACACTTGCTAGACACCGGTCAAGTTTTTGGCACCATTGTCGAGGAAACATTAGCATTTTTTTTTAGATTTGAAAGTGAATTTTGTGAGTCTTTCTTCTTTCTTATCATCCATTCTTTATTAATTTTATTCTTTTATTCTTTGCAGGTGTTAATAGTTTATGATAAGAGGCAAACCAATTTTGCCTATTGACCCTAAAATTGGGAGGACATTCCCTAAGATTAGGAGATTAAGGCAAAAAAGAGATGAATTTAGAAGAGTAAGATTGGAATAACCTTAATAACCACACACTTCATGATCCACTAATAGATGATCCACACCTTAGGATAGAAGGGTAGGTTAACCAAGCTCAAAGTGATGGGTTTAGGACTAAAACCATTAGAAATTATGCTATACCTAGGTGGAATGAGGATCATAGAACTATTAGGATACCTCACAATCAACATTTTTTGATAAAACCTATCACCATAACCATGGTCTAAAAGAATCAATTTTTTTTAGACCAGAAATAGAGGACCTCGCTCAACATTTAGACACCGTTCTAGAAAATCAATGATACAGTTCAAATACCCAATGTGTCTATAGATGCCATTAGACTTAAGTTATTCCCATTTACTCTCTTTGGTAAGGCAGGGGATTGGTTGCAAATGTTACCAAGTCAATCAATTCAATCATCGCAGCAAATGCAGTAAAATTTCTTATGTCATTTCTTTCCTCCTACCAAAACTGCTACTATTAGGAATAACATCTATAATTTCCACCAATTATATGAGGAACCATTCATGAGGCTTGGGAAATATTTAGGAGACTCCTAAAGAGTTGTCCACACCATGAAATTGTTGTTCATCAACTAATGTCTATTTTTTATGCAAGTGTGAATTAGTTTATAAGATCTCTCCTAGATGTAGCTTCAAATGGAACTTTCATGAACAAGAACCTTGAAGAAGCTTTCCTACACCTAGATGAGATGGCCACCAATGATTCTCAATGGGCAAGTGTAAGGACCACATAGAAAAAGCAAGCTATACATAGTGTGGATGAGGTAGCCATGCTAAGGGCATAATTAGATGCATTGACAAAGTATGTAAGTGGTTTACAAGTTAAAAATGTGTCATCTTTATCTTATGCTAGAACATATGTAGCATATGAGATTAAGAATGAGGAGAGTGTAGGAACATTAGTAGAAGAAGTAAATGCATTAAATCCTTATAGCAATACTTATAATCCTGGGTGAAAAAATCACCCTAATTTCTCATAGAGAGAGGAGAATAATGCATCTTCATCTAGTAATCAACCTAGGGCTCCATTTAATCAGAATATAATCTCCCATAGCAATAGCCACCTACCTAAACAAGCATCTATATATCAACCCCTAGGCTTTCAATCTAGAATTTAACCCACACAGGATAGAAAACCCAATTTAGAGGAAATAATTGCCAATTTAATGAATGTCCAAACTAATTTTATGTCCAATCAAGATGCTAAATGGAAATCACAAGAAATTTGGATAAGAAATCAAGATGCTTCTATTGGAAATCTAGAAAATCAAGTAGGGCAACTTGTTAATTTTATTTCAAATAGGACATATGGCATATTTCCATCTAACGTGGATAGGAACCCAAAGGAGGAAGCCAAAGCAATTACCATAAGAAGTGGGAAAGAGGTGAAGGAAGCGGAAAATGGTAAGCACCCTTCATATTTGATGGAATTGACACCAGAGGTAAGTATTTTTGAACCAATTAATGAGAAATCACTTGTTGTTGAGAGGAACAAAGATAAGGAGAAATTTTTTTCTACTGTGCTTGATGAGTCTAAATTACCTTATCTATCTCTATCTAGGAAGGAAAAGCATAATGAGCAGTTAATTGGATTTTTAGACATGTTTAAAAAGTTACATGTAATTTTACCATTTGTTGAAGCTTTGTTGCACATGCCTAAATATGCTAAGTTTATGAAGGAACTATGTTCGAACAAGTAAAAGCTAGAGAGTGTAGGAATGGTCTAATTATCTAAAAATTGTCGTGCAATTTTAATGAACAAAATTCCTGAAAAACTAGAGGATCCTGGTAGTTTCATTTTACCATGCGAATTAGGAGGGAATTTTGTTAGGCATGCATTATGTGATTTGGGTGCTAGTATTAATTTAATGCCTTATTCAATTTGTAAGAAATTTCATTTAGGTGACATCAAGGAAACCCAAATGACACTACAATTGGCGAATAGATTAGTAAAGAGATCTAAAGGTATTATTGAGGATTTATTGGTGAAAGTGGAAAATTTTATATTCCCAATTGATTTTGTAGTCATGGACATGGAGGAAGATCAAAAGGTATCTTTGATAATAGGAAGGCCATTCTTGAATATGGTGAAGGCTTTAATAGATTTACATGGATAGACAGTTACCTTAAGGTTCAATGAGGAAGAAACGGTTTTCAATATGAATAAAGTAATGAAGCACCCTTCCTATGATTTTGAAGAGTCTGTTTACTTCATAGATGGTATTCAAGAATATGTAGAGGGAAAGTAAGAGGAAATTTTATTGAATGATGAGCTTAAGAATTGTTTAATGCATCCAAGGAATGAGGAGGAAGTGGAAAAGAAGGAAAAAGAGCTGATAGAGGAGCTAGAAAAAGAACATGTAAAGGAAGGAACAAAGGAGGATGAACCGTCCCATCCTAATCGAGAAAATAATTATAAATTTAAAACCCTTCCCTCTCATTTAAAGATGTGTTTTTAGAAAATAATGCAAAACCAATAATTATATTTTCACTTTTGATAGGTATGGAGGAGGAAATGCTTTTCGAAGTATTGAAAAAGCATAAAGGAAAACCATATCGAGTTGGGAAAATGGAGGTTGCTAAGGCGACCATAATGTTTTGCGATTGATACAAGGGTTACAAGTCCAGCTGAGGACTTCCTAAACTTAGAACTAAACTCTTTAACTCTTTATTTTCTTTGATTTAATTTTTTTATTTGTCATTTTATTTTGTCTTTGTGTTTTATAGTGATTTTATTACTTAGGTGTTGATTTATTTCAGTTTGGTTTGATTTAGTTTTGATTCATGAATTAAAAGGGGTTTTGCCTATTGATTATGATCTTGATTTGATTATAGGCTTGCATGAGATTTTGACATGATTTTAAGAAAGATTTAAGAAAAGGAGATTTGTTGTTTGAAGAAAAATTGAGATTGAGTGAGTGTTATATGCTAGTATTTTATTTTAAATATAAATTTGTTTGGGGAATATTTAGTTAAGTGGATGCACAAATATGGTTTAATGTTATCTTAAAGGGTATGATTTAGAGATTTAAGGGCTAATTTAGGATGGGAGTGAAGCAATTAGTAAAAAAAACATTCAAAGGAGGATTTGTGGTTGAAATCGAGCAAAGAAAAAATTTTTGCGAGAGAGGCAGCCCCGAGTCACTCGGCCAAGTGACTCTGGTCACTCTCCCGAGTAGATATGTACTCCCCTGAGTGCAAAATCACTTTCCTAAGTGATATGTGCGTATTTCCTTGGCCTTTTAGAACAGATCTTTATCACTCTTCCGAGTACATTTCATTGGTGTAAAAAAAATTACATAACTTTGAGCTCCATTTTTATCCCTTTTTAGAACCATATGCCCCCCACTTGGCCGAGTGACTTTTCAGTCAACCGAGTGGCCCCTTTTAGAAACCCCTCTCCCATTTTAGATCTCACTCTTGCACACACCATCTCACTTATTCTCTCACTCACCCATCAAGAAATTTTCACTAGCTCGAGTGCTCTTATTTCAAGTCAAGATTTTGCATCTTTCTTGTTAAAATTTATCTAAGTAAGTGATCTCTAACTTTCTAGTTTTGTTTTTCAAATGTAAGGCTGCTTAATTTTGCTTAAAATTGGTGTAACTTAGGGTTAATTTTTTCCTTTATCTTTCCCTTCTAGAATTGGCCATTCTAGCATTGGATGGATTAATCATGTTGGGTATTTTGAAGGGTGTAGTAAGACATTTTTAGTACTATTGTCAAGGGCTATTGATGAAATCAAGGAAATAGTGAGAATTTACCTTATAATTAATGGAATATGACATGGCATATATATAATGATCACGTAATGGAAAAATAATAAAATTGATCATACATACCATGCAATCCATAAATAAGAATAAAAAACATGCAATTTTAGGGTTTTGAAACTTACAATTTTAGATGCACTTCAAATTTTGATTTTGATGATGACTAGCAAGTAGGATAAAATTATCAGCCTTAGATCTCGATCACCAATGCCAAAAAGAGCAACCTTTGTGCCACTCCTCTCTATTCTCACACACACACTTGCAAGAAATGCTTAAAATCGAGAGTGCTAGCTCTATGTGTGTATATTCGGGAATGGGTATTGAACCAAAGACACAAGACCTGATCTTGTTCTTCCTAAAGTTCACCAATGGCTGCCCAAAAACCAAGAGAAGAAGGAAGAGTCCTTTCTCCTTAGGAGTGGCGGCTTAGAGAGAGAAAAAACCCTAAGTTGGAAAATTTATTTCATTAATTTATACCACTAGGTTTAGGAAATACTAAAGATGCCGAAATCCCCTTTAATTAGGTAGTATATTCAGCCTCCATCACTTCCTAATTAAGTGATTCAAATTAATTTCAATTCCTTTAGGCTTTAAATTCAACTTAATTTAAATGGTGTAAGACATTTAATCAAAAACTACCACTTAATTAGAAAATATGCATGTGTCAAAATTCACATTGATTTTAATCTTAGAATTTCAATCACTTTATCTCCTATTTAAGTGTTTTAATTTGATTCAATTGCTTTTAGGATTTAATACTCATTTAACTTAATTAATACAAGATAATTAATTAATTGAAATTAAACCTCGTGGGCCGAATCTCTCTTCTCTCTAATGGACCAAGGTCTATTTAGCAATTTTAATACCCATTACATACATTAATTTGACTTTAATTAAAAGCCCAAATTAATGCCCAATACTTTAATTACATGTTTTAAGCCCCATGCTTTGTGTGCGATCCTATAGGTCTATTTAATATTGGCAATGAATTAATAAATTAATTCAAAGGCTATATATACTCTCTAGCAAGATATTATAACATTTAAAATTAAATGAAAATGCAAATGGCATTTAGTGACCTAATGCAATTTTGCATTGTCCCTTACCCTTAAATATCAAAATTAATATAAGGCATGGAATTAGTCATCCTTATATATAATAATTCCTTTCTTGATATTCCAGTGACACTGAACTCTCAGATAAATAGTGATTATTCATTATTTCATCTCGGTATGGCCATACACTTCTCAATTCACTGATCAAGTGGCCGGTGATATTTTCTCTCTTATCAATAGGGGTAATCCCTTCACTTCTCTCATGCTCTCTAACATGGATCAGTGCATACCCAAGCATACCCATACTTGTCACCCTATTATGAGCACGTTAGTTGTATGTCAAAGTACATAATAATTCATAAAGAGTTTTATAGAAATTTTAGGTTTAAGAACTCCGGTGCAAAACTTGTACATAAGAAACACTTATGACTTGTACCATATAGTATTCTCATGAATGGATCAAATCCAGATACCATGTTCTAAACATGTATCTATGATCTTTGATTGACACTCTTGTCCTTATGATCCGTAAGACAGAACTCATCTTATCAGAGAGAGCATACTAGTCTTAATTCGTTTTGTTATTCCCATAACAATGATTGACTAGGGATATTTAGAATGAAGTCTCATTTGTTTCAAGGTCTTACAACCATGTGTCTCACACATGATAACTTAAACTGAAACAACAGTCTTGGATAGTTCTATCAATTGATATTCACAGGAATACAATAGATACAACAAATGCCTCATTTATTAATTAAATTCTTTATATAAATGTATTGGGGCTAGGGGCTTACACTAACAGTAATTACCTAGTTTATTATTGTATTGCCAACAATAACATAAAAAAAAAGAAAGAAAAGAAGAAAAAGCAATAAAACTAGCATATATGGCAAAAATCTTAAGTGTGGGTTATTTATAAGGAAAGACTTATGTGACTTCAGAAAAGGATGAATTGTGAAGATAGTTTTCATTGATATTTTCTCTCAAAAGTACTTAAGATGTGTTTGGAATTGAACAAACAAAGGGGTTTACGCTTAGAAATTTAAAATTTTGAATATTGATCTATCTTGTTATAGAGTGGGTTATTCCTTTTTGATTCTCTTTATTAATTTTTTGATAACCAATACCTTAACCCCATTACAGCCTAATTAAGACCTAAGTGATTTTAAGTTTGCTTTTGAATTATTTAGTGGAGATGACATTCGGGTTCTAGTGCTAAAGGAGAGGCTTATGGTATTTCTAGAGTTTTAAGTGCGAAATCGCATATACACTTAGTTATACATCAATTCTAAAGCTTAACTAAGAATTTGCATTGGTATTTTAAGTTTTAAAAATACTTAAAAAAGTTTTGGTCTTGCACACACACACAGAGGAAACTAACTCATTTTTTTTTAAATTTATTACTTGGTTTGGAATTTTTTGAGTGCTTTTGCTAATTGATAAAATTCGTTTTGAACTGCATAATTCTTTATTTAAGTTTGATAATTTTGAGGTGTTGGTTTGTTCGAATTTGCTCGAGGGCAAGCAAATACCAAGTGTGGGGTATTTGATAAGTGTGAATTATACTATGTTTTTAATATGATTTTATGTCATTAATTGTGTGAATTTAGTATTAATTTAGTGGTTTTAGGTTTAATTAGTTAGTTTGTGTGTTTTTAGGCTTAATTGTTAGTTTTGGTACTTTTCAGGGCCAAATTGAGGAGAAAAGGGGCAAAAATAAAAAAAGAGAGAAAGTTGGGGGCAAAATTATAATTAAGGAGGAATTTGTCTTTCACTCATGAGAGGTAGCCATGAATCATGTGTTTGAGTGATTTCCCTCACTCAGATGAGTGATTTGGCACTCTCTAGAGTGAATTTGGCACTTCACCTAAGCAAAGATTATGTGTTCTGTAGTAAAAAGCCACTCTCTCGAGCAAAAGAACCACTCTCCTAAGAAAAAAAAGCCACTCTTCCAAGCAAGTGAAGCACTCTCTCGAGTGGATATCCTGTTTAGGTAATAAAAGTCTTCCTATTTCACTATAACAACACGAATTCTTCCAAGATAGGAAGTCACAAGAGGTGTAAAACTCTTCCTTGGGAGGTTATAAAAAGGATCGAAGACACCAAGACTGGAGAGCACCTTAGATATGAATTTTCTTTAATTAGTTTACATTAGATTAGGTTTAACTTTTTAAGATATAAGAGCTTAGAGTTTAAAAGGCTTGTTTGGAGTTCTACAGAATTGTCAAGGGAGTTTCTGTGCTTCTACCAGTTTGTATCAATTTTATTTACTTTGTTTGGTTTTTAATATGAAGTGTGAGTAGTTTTCTTAACTTTTACTAAATGATACTTAAACCCTTAACTTTTATTGTAATGATTTGGCTATGCTTTCATTTAATACAAGTTGATTAATACTTAGTTCTTGAGTAATTTCTTATCTTTGGGTAGTATTGAGTCATTGATTAACGTATTGAATAAATGGTTGATGATTGACTTCAAGTACAATCTATGATATGCATGTTCTTAGGTTAATTCATTGGTGTTGATGAATGATTATATTCTCAATAATAGATAATTGTATGTTAGTAAAAGTGATTAAGATTAAGAAAAGTTAAACTAAGAATAGATTGAAATTAAATTTACTTGAAAAAGAGTTTAATGGATGTTTTGGAGTTGATGAGTCACTGTAGTCTAACATTAGAGATGTTAGAGCCAAGTTAGTGGCTGCAAGGCAGAGATTCAATGTGTGCCTACAGGTAGTTGATGAGTCACTCATCCACATTAAGGAGCAAGGCAGTCACATTGAGGCTGAGGTCCTTAAAATAGATAGGTTATAGTGGAGATGGATGAGTAGTTGAGGGGATATATTGAGTACTTGAGGGGCTACTTGATGAGGTATCTTGAGCAGCATTTTAGGGTGGTCACTTAGGTTATCCAAGGATTAGAACAACTAGCAGAGGTGATAGCACAAATTCTGTAGCCCTTAACAACCACATTGCCAAGTTTTCATTTCAGATTAAGATAGAAGGAGGAGCAACGACCAGTAGTGTCGCAGGCCATAACACTAGCCAGACCTCCCAAGCCCTTAGCTTTTAAAAGTCTATTAAGGCCAGCCTACCGCAAAGGACCAGGGCCATCCCAGTAGATTTGTTATTTTGTGCTCAAGGAGTTTAAAACTTTATTTAAATATTTTTTATGTATATAAGGATAGAACTTGTATTTAATTTGTGCACTTATTTTATGTTCTATTTATTTTATTCATGCTTAACATACCTGAAAAAAAAAGACCATGAAATCAATAAGAAAATATGTAATTAATAAGCAGTGACAAGTAAAAAAAATATAAATAATATAAAATAATAATAAAGAAGAAAAAAAAAGAAAAAGAAAGGAAAGAAAATGAACATAGAAATTAAATAAGCAAAAACACTAATATCAAATCCTTCTCACATATACCTAAAACCCCTATCAAGGGGTATATACCTACCACCACAACTAAAGGATGGGCTAAAACACCTATCTTCATCATAAGAAGCTACCTAAATAGGTTGAAATTAAAAGAGATGCACAACAAAGAGAAGTGTGGATATTTTTGGATTTTAAATGGATTTTATATCCCTTTTTGCTTGCTAAGGATTCACACAAACTAAGTTCATTTAAGAAAGGGATCACACTTTTCCCCCAATCTCTTTTGGATAAGGGAATTATTAAATTAGGAGAGGATTGCACCATTGCATGGGGTGTCAAATGCCTTTTTTGCTAGAGTTGATGGAAAGCAAGATAGGAAGTATATTCATTGTGAACTAGGCATATCTTTACTATTAGGTCTAAGTTGTGGAAAGGCCATCTATTATATCCTCCACCACTAACCACCTTGCAAAACTTGGATTATAACGAGATCAAAATGGAATACCACCAAAGCTGAAGCTGTAAAATGGTAAAAATGCCATTGTAGCAGTTAATGTCATTTAGGCAATGAGCCACACTCTTTAGAGCATGGGATGTCTTGATTTGAACACGTTAGAGGTCACAAGATTGATGTTGAAAACAAGAAACTATTGGATAAAAGGCAAAAGTTGATAACAATGTAAACCCTAAGAAGACACAGGGTAAGGCCAGGCATGTCGATAGCCTTGATGATGATGGTTTTCCCTATATTGGTGCCAATCTACAGAGTGGTGACATAGTCACTAAGAAGTGTACAAAATCTAGCCAAGATCGCAATATTAAACTAAAATATCTCATATGAATGGTTTAGCTTTAGCAAAGAAGATCATAAGCCAAGGGTTCTTTAGGCTTACCATGGATACAAACTGCTCTAAGTATGCAAAGGAATGCTAGTTGTGCCAATAGTTTGTAGACTTGAGACATTTGCTAGTTGCTGAGTTATGTAACCTTACATTACCTTGGCCATGCTACATAGGGTATAAACATAATGGGAATGATGCATTGGATAGCCTGGAATGGACATAGGTTCATCATAGTTACCATAGACTACTTCACAAAGTGTGTGGAAGCTAAATCCTTCAAGAAAGTATATGCTAGGGACATAGCCAAGTTTATTGAGAAGAATCTAAAATGTAGATATAGGTTACCTCACAATATAGTGTCAGATAATGGGATGCAATTCCAAGTTGAAACTAAGCAGATGCTTAGAAAGTATGGGGTTCAACATCATAGGTCTTTACCTTATTAACCTTAAGCAAATGGGGCAATCGAGGCATCTAACAAGAACATCAAAAGGATTTTGGCTAAGATGGTTCAAACTTACAAGGACTGGACTGATAAGCTACCTTTTGCACTCTAAAGCTATAAGACTACAGGTAGAGCTTCGACAAGAGCCACTTTATTCTCTTTGGTTTATGGTACAAAAGTTATGTTACTTGTATAAATTGAGATTTAGACTTTGAGGTTAGTTTTGAAAGCTAAGTTACCAAAGAAAAAGTTGTTTAGAAAGAGGTTGCTTTAGCTTAACTTATTAGATAAAGATAAAATATGAGCTTACTACCATAATCAGATTTATCAGACAAGATTGTCTCGTTCATTTGGAAAGAAGGTCAAGAAGTATCCTTTGAAGAAAGGGGGGATTTAGTGTTTAAATAGACAAGGCTAATGATTATTGACATCTGGTGCAAGTTTAAGCCTATTTGGGAAGGACCTTTTGTGCTAAAAAAGCTTTTATCTAAAGGGGCAGCTATCTTAACTGACAGTGATGGCAATGAGTTCAAAGAGCCAATCAATATTGACATACTGAAGAGGTTTCATGGCTAGACTCAAAGAGAAAAATAAGAGAATAAAAGCCTAGTAGGTCAAAAATCGAAGAAAATAGTAGCCTTTCTAAAATTGGGTGCCCCATCAAGGTGAAAACTGAAAAAAGGCATCCTGAGTAAAAATTAGGGCTGAGAGAAAATAATCAATCAAGAAAACCTAATAGGGCTGATTGATAATCGGAGTTCTAGTGCTTTTAGGATTTCATTCCGAGATTAGATAACTTGTATTTTTGAGTTAAATGTTAAATAATGATCAAGTGTAATGAAATTAGATGGAAAGATCACATTCGTATTCAAAACATTATTAATATATTCAAAAACTGCTCTTTTACATGTTCAAATTTCAAAATTCTAATGAAAACAAAAATATAGTATTTGATTATATCTAATATAATGTCTATGCTCGACTGCTCTCTCTCTAGAAACCTAATTTGATGTGTTTTGTTATCGGCTATTGGACTAATAACCCATTGCTTATGCTTAGTGAAAGTGTTGAAGTCACATGTTTTGATCTCAAGTATGATGGTCTTCTCAGACATTCAAGCTTAGAGGTGATGAAAACTCAACATAAAACCAACAAAGAGGATACCACCTCAAAAAGCTAAAGGACACATAACAATATCCTAACATTATCCATATTGGCAAGCATAATGGGCAGCAATGCAAAAGGTGGCCTAATGTAGCCAACACAAAGGAATACACCTACAGGGTCAATCCCTAGTCATAGAATTAATAGGCAACCAAGGGCACTTGAAGCTAATGTAACTATCTGCCATAATAGCCATCAAAATAACCCTTTGAAAGGCAAGTAAAAATCATAAAACTTTTGTCTAAGGAGATAATGCCTTAAAGGATAAGTGCCTATAGCTCAAGGAGTAAGCTCTATTAATAACCTTATCTTCTTTTGTAGCCAGATTTGAAAAAAAATATAAAAAGAGCCACTGGGGTGAGTTGGATTCAGCTCCGACAAAAATAAGACAAGGAAATATGTGAAAATTCAAAAGGACACATGTTACAATAAGAAAAGCTAGTATGACAACCCACAAGGGGCGTACTACCTCTAAAATAATGATATACCTGGAACAATAAGAGACTACTGGTAATGCAAGTTATGGGATCCGTATAAATAGCATCCAACCCAAGAACGATCTCCTCCAAGATCAAGGAAATGGGATTAGCCCACTATACACACCATGTATGATGCTAAATAGCCCATATTCCTCGATCAAACCATTTGAAATCGACGTCACGTACCGAAGAAATATAGTAAAATGACACTAATCTAGAGCGCAGACACATCACAAAAATTATCCAGGGCATCTATCGGCCTCTTCAATGAGAAAGTGTTTCCTTGGGGTACTAGGCCAGTGGCCTCAAAAGGGAGAATGCCTAAAGCCCATGTCACTTCCCTGGGATAATAAAAAACACAGTAAGGCACACAGGGCAAAGTACCAGGTGGAAATCTCACATTAAAGATCTTAGTAAATGCCTTTATTAAAAGGTATAATTCCTAATTAGTAAATCTAAAAACATGGAACCTTGGATCCTAGTACAAGACAACATATAAAATTAGGGTTTTGTCTTCCCTCACCCTCCTTAAGAACCTCAAATTTGAGTAAGGTGTTAAATAGGGTTTTCCTAGGTTTTTGGGTCATCCAGTAAAATGTACAGCTTGGTTCAGGCCAAAGTTGACATAATAAAAATATCTTAATAGTCTATATGCCAAATTAATAAAGATAATATTAAATAAAAATGACTATAAATGAAATTAAAATAAAAGGAAAAAAGAAAAGAAGAAAAAGAGAAATACTTAAAAAGGAGGCTAACTGGAAGAGGAGGAGTCAAGGCATAAAAATTAAGGAGGAAGTCAAGCTAATTATAGGGAGTGCTAGATAGATGGTTGTCCCTTAAGAGCAAGTCCTGGCCAGGCTGTCTGTCACTAGATTGCCTAGATGAATCTTTTGCATTTCTACATGTCTCATCCATTGTACATATACTTTTACATCCATTTTGTCTTTATTTTACGGATAACATGCTGACATTTCTAGAGTTCTTTAGAGATTTGAAAATTCAAGGAGTATTTTCAGGAAATGTTTCAGAAAAAGAATAAAAAGGAAAGAAGAAGAAATAAAAACAAAAATAAATATTAGTAAATGATGTAATTTAATTAGTTGTAAATTAGCTCATTGATGTAAAATATTATAAAATAATGAATAAAAAAGAAGTAATAAATAAAATAAAAAAAGAAAGAAAAATTTCAAAAACCCAAAATGGGGCAACAGATGCCCTGCCCATCTATCACTTAAAATTAAAAATTCTCAGCCTTTTCTTTTTCTTTTCTTCTTCCTCCCTCCTAAACTTCCGTTAAGGATGTTTTTTCAAGGTTTTTTCTTTGATTTTTTAGGTTTTCTCATAGGATCGGTGTGCACTTTAGCATGTTCTCAATTTCAATTTTTATTGCATTTTTAGATTACCCGTTTTTACTATTCTACATGTAATTTTTCTAATTTAAATCATTATTTTTTTATCATTCATTGGTTCTTATTTTCCTTTATTTATGCTCATAGGGTGATTATGGATTTTTTTTGTTTTCCTCACTTACTTAGCCTACTACTATATAATTTTATTTTCTTCGTTAATTTTTTTGTTGTTAGTTATGCTTAATGCCTATAAAACCTAATTTTATTGGCTTTGGAAATGCCGATTAATGTATCTCTTTTAATTGTTTTTGCTCCATTGTACATTGGTAAAATGTGGACATAAATGAAAATATATTTAAACGTGTGAATTACAGAATTTGATGTTTAGTTTTCTTTTAGCTTTTAGTTTAGCCTGATACCATTACTTATCTTGATATTTAGTTTAATTTGAATGATACATCAATGTAGATTAATTTTGTATTTGTTAATTGGACCTCATTGACAAAGTGTAATTAGATTAATTAAATAAAGGCCTTAAAAAGAAATGAACCGGTTGCTTTGTTACATTGCACTTAATGTGAAATAATAGACTACCCGGTGGCCATTTGGTTTGTGGTTTGTTCCCTTTTAAATGTGTTTTCATTCAGGGGGTAAGTACATTTCCAGTTGTAATGCTACCTTTTTTTTTTAATTTCTCGCTTGTCATGCATGTTTGTTAGATAGCCACTGATGGGCTTAGGGTCTGTGATATATTTTGTGGTGCTCAATGCACATTCCAATGTAGGTTTTCTAGCACCAGTTTAAGCCAGCATGCTATTGATATTTTAACAAAAATTCACTTAAATTTAATTTATGATATTACCTACGATACAAGAAAAATAACTTTTGACTTTTTACAGATGGCTTCATGCCGTGAGGTACAGGCTACACCAGCTCCATTGAATCTTGAATGGATGACTAAGTGGGAGGCTAATAGGTATTTGACCTTATATTTGATTTAGTACTATGCTAATAGATTTATATCCCACCAATTATTGCAGAGCGTGAGCATGCTAAGTGATATAGATGGACTATTGGTAGCTACGGGGTGGACAATAATCTTTGCTCCCTCTTTTCTCACCTACCTAGAGGAGGGTGCCATCACTTTTAGTGTCCAAGGCATTCCTTACAGCATTACTCGATGCTGATATATTAAAGCTATAGGTTGCCTATTGGGCCAGACATCCTGACCCTTGAGAGAGGAGTAGAGAGACAACATTAGGCATAGATCACACTATCTAAGGCCATATACCATTTGGATATAGCCAAGAGCATGATGTTAGCCACACAAGCATACCGATACATATAGAGGGTTCTTGCCACATCATACCTCGACTATACTAGCAACCTTGGGCTAGTCAATACATTTGATATCTTTTATTTATGGGCTATACACAGATACAAGAGGCTGGACATTAGTCATGAGGTCATCTCTACACTAGTTAGAGTAGTTATAAGGCCCCTACTTAGGGAAATGTATGTGTGATTAAATGAAAATATGATTGATATATGCATTGTTAGTCAATGAATTGAGGGTTGGGATATAGAGGTAATTGACATAAAAGAGAAAAGGGCAATATGGTCATTTTTAAATTAAGTTGTACATATGCCTAATTAGAAGGAAATTTAATTTAAGGTCTCAATTGAGAAGGAAAAGAGAAAGAAATAGGGTAGACATAAGAAATTGAAGGAATTGAGGGAGCCGAGTGAAATTTCTCTAGAGCTAATAAGTAGCCCAATGAGAGAAAGACACCTAGCCTCTCTAGATTTGTCTTGAGAAATGAAGAAAATTCAAGGATTTAAGGGAGTGTTGGCTATCTACTTCAAGGGAAAAAAAGGGCAGCCAATTTTCTCTCTAAAACCAGCCATCTAACCCCTAAAATTTAACACTAGCATTTGAGAGGAGAAAGAATTTAGTGGTTAGTCCTCTTAAGGTAATGACTCTCTCTTCTCTTTTTCTTTTGTTTCTTATAATTAGATATTGAATTGAGGGAGTAGATGAATCTTCAAGCATGATAATCTATAATTTTATTATGAAGAAGGAAAGAGAAGCAAAGGCAAGGAGAAAGAGGTGGAAAAAGCTTGAAGAAGGTGTTGTCAAAGAGGTACAGGAACTTCTTACATTTTTTGTGTGCTTGCACTGAGATACTATATTACAAAGATGTTTTGGATGTTCTTGTAAAATTAAAACATGTACATGGTGTTTCTTGCTGCATAAGAGTCAGATTTTAAGAGCTTTACTTGAGATAGTAAGATTATGTCCTAGGATTCATTAGACCTAGTAGTGCTATTTAACCTATAATTTTAGTTATAGAACTTTAAATTGAATGATTCTAGTTGGGTTAGAAACTAGACTCATAGAACTAGATTTAATATAAAGAAATTGAAATTTAAATATGCCTTCAAGTTTGTCAAAAATTTGTTTAAACTCTAACCAGGTCTGTTGCCCTGTCAATGGGAGTAGTCCTCACTATTTGATGAATATCATAAGATTTAAAAGAGTAAATTGAGTTATTTTTAATGATATGGAAAATAGAAATATAAGAGAACAACTTTGTAGGAGAACACTTGGCTAAAAATATTATCTTAGCCATGTGCCTCCCCTATTATAGCTTATACATGATTTTTAGGCTTAAATAGTCATCGAAACTTACCCAAACCTTCCCGGACACTTATGGAGCAAATTAAACACATAAACAAGAATACATCAAGTCATGAAACACATTTAATACATGATTTAGAGATTAAGAAATAATTGCAAATGAACCAAAAATATAAGGAAACTTAAGTATAGGAATTATTTAGGTTATCCTTTAGACTATACACTAACTTTATGCATGTAACCAATGTAACTAAAATAGGAGAGTGCAAATAAAGACATGAGTGCTAGAATATGTACAAATATACACGGATATATATATATATATATATATATATATATATATATATATATATATATAAGTATACACATGAATATGTATGACTAATGATACTCTAATTAGGTGATGATTGCATATATGGATGTATATGAATGTTTATATTCTTAGAAATATGCATTTATGTTCCAACTACATTATTGTGGTCAATTATGGATACTTGTCTATGTATATATATGTATATTGTGATGCATTGAACATGATGTAATATGTTCAAATATAAAAATAAATAGGATGTGTATAGGATGAATCATGCAGATATGCATGCATTTATACATATACATAATAGTTTCTATATAGATGTAATCACTATGAACACATTATATAATTAGGGAAATGATGATGCAAGACTAAAGATGTTATAATTAGGGAATGTAAACATACATGAGTGTTTATAAGGTTGTGATTATGCATTGATGTTCAAAGCTATACTACTATGATTATAAAAGATACTTGTATATGTACATATGCATATAAAAGCAACTAGATTATATGAACTATAAATGATTTATAGGATTGTTAAGTCTAATTATTTATTCTATATATGAATGAAAGATGTAACTAGATTATAACAATATACAAAAATCTATGAACATGTACGTGATTCCGTGCTCCTAGGTATGATTTTGCAACTGAGTTAATGACATATAAGATGGTAAAGAGAAAAGTAAAGATAGTTAAAGAAAAGAATTATAGTTGCCTGCATATATTGCAGCTGCTATAGTTTTAACCCCGTTTGGGTCCATAACACAGTATTGACCTCATTTGGGTCATTAGCCCACCTTGTTTAGGTCCATTTGATCGGTCCATAGTATAGAGCTAACCTCATTTGGGTCCATAATTTGATACCTTCGAGTACCATAGTTTCACCTGTTATCCACATCCTTAGAAAGAGGTGCAGGCTTACTAAAGGATATGAGAAAAGCACTATAAAAGGCTAAATGACCAAAAATGATTTGATAGTTGCATAGTAAATGATAAAACCAAAATTTGACGAAGTTATATTTTTTTAAATATGTAACTCTATAATATTATAATATCACACATATGTCATTATGATTGTAATTCCATGATGTCTTCTATAGTAGAGTCCACAAATTATATATATATAAACATATGCCATGGAATCGAGATGGCCCGATATTAATTATACTTCTGAATACACATTCATATTAATACTATGTTACATATTTGACATTGATAAATTGATGAGTGACTCATTCTTGTATTAAATGTGTGGACCTATACTAGAATATATGTAACTTCCATTGATAGAGGTATACTTAGGAATTACTTTATTATTTAAAGGATTAATAAGGATAATTAATTAGGAAAATTTGTAATTGACAACAAAGTTTTATTATAAGAAAGTAGGGGAAATGTAGCTAAGGAACACATAAATATATGTACTATTTAGTGATGAAAAGTTTGTTCAAACCAATATAGGTAATAACAAGCTAATTAACGTAATATATATATATATATAAAAGGTGGCCTCCCGGTTAAGGCTTATACATTATTATAAGAAAATTTGGTGCAGGTAATTGAATAATACCATGTAAGATTTTAAACATATCATGTATATTTATCACTAATTTATTAATTACTTAATATTTATAATGCATTTATGTGTGTGTATTTGATGACTTCAGTAAAGGGTCATCCTCATAACTTAGGTTCCCCACTAAGCTGTATAGCTTATCATGGGTGTTTATCCATGTAGGTACATTAAGCTAGGACTCTTCAGCAAGGATGAGATTTACAGCTACAAGGACAACACCAAAGTTAGGAAAAGTTAAAGTATAAAGTCTTCGATTTTTTTGTTTGTAAATAACATTTTGTATTAATTGAACAAAGATGTTTAATGTAATATGATAGTTTATAAATTGTAAAGTATAAAAGTCTACATTAAAAGTATTATAGAACATGATGTTGTACAGATGAATGGTTCAATATTATTGTGATATTTGTGCAAATAAACTATAATGTGCTCAACGAAATGCAATATAGTACATATAGTAACAATATTATGGATAGTTAGAATGAGCATTACAATAGCCACAAAATCTACCTCATAGATATACATTAGGGGAGTGGTGACCCACCTATTACTACACTTAAAGGCAGATATAAGTACATTCGGGTGGCCACTCAAGGAGGAGACCCTTGTAGACTTACAGGCGGCCCTTATTATTAGGATGGTCGAGTTAGACCGTGGACAGGCGGAACAGTATAGGCTACCGACAATCCTACAAACTAGAGTGGTTTGTAGATTGCCACATATTATGCCAATGCCACCAGTGGAGCATCAGCCACCCTAATCAGATAAGCCACAATAGGTTCCAAAGGATGGGCCACATGAGCCACAGGGAGCAAATATGGATTTGGACTTGGAGAGGGACATAAGGTTTGATTTGGATAACCTACTTAGCAAAACACCTCTAACAATACGATCTCCAATACAACCCCAATTTTCTCCTTCTAGAGTATACAGGAGGTTGAATCTGTATGTCCATCCTAATGCATCTACTTCGAATGCCCTACCAGCAGTTTAGCTAGTGCCACCTCTAGTAACACCTCCATCAGATGATATCTCCATGAGGCTAGCCACCATAAAAGACACCATTTAGCGGCAAGATTAGACTTTACAGACCATTCTAGCCCTTATATGATCTATGCAGACTCAACACCAGGCTGATGTATAGGGTATCCGAGTAGACTTAGTAGTAGCTGGATGAAGATTTGATGAGACCTTACAGGCAGCAGATGATTCTCTCGCCAGTATTAGGGAGTAGATAGACCATAGCAAGGGGAGATCCTTAGGGGTAAAGATGCTATGATTCAGATTGATAAGCAGTTAAAAGCTTACATCAGGAACTTAAGAGAAGATCTCATGAGCTATTTGGAGTAACACTCACGAGCAATCTTAAGGCTAAGGGCGAGTTCAGATTATTTGGCAGAGGTGATCACACAAAACCTTCACCCACTATCCGCTGCACTACTAGGATTTGAGTTTTGATTTCGACAGCAATAGGAGCAGCCACCAACACCACAGTAGGCAGTAGTATAACACATATCTCTTAGGCCATTAGCCTATCTTTCGCTGCTTGGATCATCATATTGCAGGGGACCTAGATCATCACATTAGTTATATGCCTTACTCAGGGAGTTTGAAACATTTTTGAACATTTTGATGTGTATAAGAAAACTGTTGATTTGTATTTATATTTATGTTTCATTTTGTTTTTAATTATTTTTGTATTTTATTTTTTTTAATGTTATTATTTACTTTAAGACTAAGATAAATAAAAAAGCAATAAAATGGAAAAATAAGAAAAAAAATTACAAAAATAACAAGGTAAATGAATAAAGAGTAAAAATGATAAATGGCGAAAGAATGAATTGACCACAATTGGCCAAAAATAACACGAAATGAAATGACAAGTCTTTCAAATTTAACAAGCAATACACTAATAATATACCTTTCTCATATGAACAAAGGCCATTATAGGAGGCACATATTCCATATGCCATACAAACAATCATTATACAAATGGCCTTAATGATGATGGCTTTTCCTATATTGGAGCTATAGTCATGGGGAAGTGTCAGAACCTATGGTAAACATATTGTTTGCTTATGGAATGGAGAAACTTGTTAATAATACCCACACTAAACTAGATTAGAAGGATAAATTGTTCATGAATATGGAATGGCAAGGAGTTTGATAATTCTTCTTCCTTTGTTATTGCTCTAAGACACCTGTAACACCATAAGAGGTTGCCTAAATAGGTTGAAATCAAAAGAGATGTACAACAAAGAAAAATGTGGATATTTTCTAACTCTAGAATTTATTCAATAGTGATTAATCCACATGGCTGAAGATAAAGTGAAATACTTCACCAATGATTGATCAACATAGCTAAAGACAAAGTGAAATACTTGACCAATGATTGATCAACATGGCTAAAGATAAAGTGAAATGCTTCACCAAAAATGAAGCACATAGAAGATTGATGGTCCAAAAGGCTATTTTAACTTCCAATGATGAGGGAAAAAATTATATTGTACTATCTCCAAGGTAGATCAACAGATAGGAAGCAAACTACAGAGCATACTATCAGTAACTCCTCACAAATGCATATTTGCCAAAAAAAATTCCAACAAGTATATTAACTCAAAAGGGGTTAGTCATACCAAAAAAGGGCAACAACCATAATAGTAAGATTAGACATGCTGACAGATGGCATCAACCAATCAAGAATTCAATCTGATTCTGCATGCTGATAAGCTATTGCTAATCAAATGCAAGCAACACATCTCAATTCTACTTGTCGATAAGCTGGCGCTAATTAGACATTCAACTAAAGGTTAAGTCATCAACAAACTGATGGTAACTACCCAATCAAGTGTTAACACATCGACAAACCGATGGTAACTACCTATCCAAAGGTCAACACATCGACAAGTTGGCATTAACTACCTGACCAGAGATTCACTGCCTCAATGGTATATGTATTTTAATGATTAGAGACTTACTACCTCAAATGGTACATGTTTTAAATTAATCAAAAAGATATTTGCTACCTCAAGTACACATCTTTTATCCCTTTACTTTGAATTTTGGCTCACTTAGGCATTAGTGCACAAGTTCCTTAAAATTAAAGGCAACTGTAGACACCGTGACCTAAGGCAGCCTAAATTAGGGTTACCTGATGATGAGGAACCATTTATACTTCTGACAGAGAACACAAATCCTAAGTTTTGGCCTTGATTTCCATATTTTTAAAAATGTTTTATGGGTTTCAATTTTGTTTTTTTTAAAGGTTTCGAAAAGAGGGTAAAAAACCTTGAATTTGATTTATACTTGTGGTAAACAGTAATCTATCACTGAAGGGATGGCCTTCAGTGGCCATCTTTCTCAAGGCTTTTTCAGTAGACACCTCTATCCAGGGTGCCTGTTATGGCCTATGACTCATTGACTGGCGATTGTCAATCAATGAGTTATGACATAAAGGGATAGGTCAAATTCAAGGGCATCTTTGTAATAACCTAAGGGTCATATGAGTAATGGTCATTTGTCAATGATAAATGCTTATCTGTGGGGCTATTTTGAGTTTTCCTATGATTTCCAATTTTGGATAAAGATCATATTTAGGAGATCTAATCTATAATGTATTTTATTTGATAAAAAACTTCAAATTCTAGGGGATTAGAGTTAGAGTTGATATCTAACTCTTCTCTAGGTATTTAAAGGAAAAATTAGGGTTTTCAAAAGGGATTCTCTCACTTGTGAAAAACAAAGGTAGACTTTTAAGAGAGATAAGTATAATTCTCTACTCTTAGAGGTCTCAAACTTCTAAATAATATTCTTTCACACTAAACAAACACCTTCTCTTTATCTTAGATGTGGGAATCAAGGTTAGAAGCTTAGGAGTGCACTTTCTAAAACTATGAAACCTTGTTCTTGGGGGCAATATTCTAGGCTCTATTCACTCTTTCTCTAAAATCATCTAGTTAACATGTTCACTTATTGACTATGATGCTATATTTCTTATTAGTTCATTAGTTAGTGATTTTTTTGGTTATGCTATGATGATTTAAAATTGTCTAATATATTAGAATGTCATGAAATAATTCTTTCCATTCTTCCACTGAGGCATGAAGATTAGTTAATTTAATTCTTATAATAGCTTAATTATTACTGTATTAGTATGATTTAGATTATGTTTTTATGGTTTTTTTTCATAGATTTGGCATGTTTAGGATTTTGATTTTGTTTTCTCCATTTTTGGTTGAATTTTTTGCATTCTGTTTGTTCCTCAAGTGACAAATGATAAGAAGGGTAGACAAATGGTTTTTGGTTAGCATGACCAACGAGATATCTCGGTGCCTTCTTCTTGTCCCATCTTTCCCCCTCCTACAGGCCATCCATCCTTCCCTTCGGGCATTTATGCCTTTATTTTGGCCTCTTTTAGGTGTATTTTACAATATTATAGATATTATTTGTTTTGCATGCTTCGATGTATTTTAATGGTACTTTTGCCCTCTGTTCGACATAATTTGCATTATGTCCTTTTAATATCTCTTTATTTGAGTATATTTTTGTGAATATTTTACTTTATTATTTAAGTCATTATTTTCCATGCATTTTTGGAGTTTTTTTTAGATTAACACATTTTGGAGGCTGTCTTTCATGCAATTCTTCTTTCTCTCCTTACCCTTTTCATTTCATTTAACTTTTTGCATTATTTATTTATATTTTATGGTTGGTGCACTTTATGCTTTTATTTCATTTATTTTTTTTGTCTTAATCATTATTTCTAATGTATTTTAATTTTAAGCATGTAATAGCTTAGTAAAAAAAGGAATTTATTTTGGCACGATAAATAAAAAGGACTTAAATGATTTTTACTTAATTAATTGACCTTTCTAAATAAAATAAACTAATGTCCACCTTTCATCCCAAATTCACACATAAAAGAAGAGTTATACTTTGTATCTAAATTGGGATCACTCATCCTATATTTTCCTAAAAATTGGCAAAGACTCTTCATCTTTTCTTTTTTTGAACAAAATTGAGGGAACTAATGTTTTCAACTCAAATAAATGGCTCGATTTATGTATGTATTTTATATTTTAAGTTGGACGATTTTCCTTTGTAATAATTAAGTAGGATTATTTTATCTATTTGCTTTACTTACCGCTTTATTTAAAAGTGATTGATATGTTTATTTAAATTAAATTGTATTGCATTGTGTGAGAAGGGAGGTAGTAGATTAGCATTTAAAAACATAATTATAAGAAAATACCTAATCGAGGTGCCAAGTAAGAGTGATGTCACGAACATCAATCTCTATTTGTGTATCAAAAGGTTGAGATTTATGTTCCAACATTCTATTGGAAGGTGACTCAATGAAACCACCTCTCGAGTACACATTGGATGCCTTCATGGGCTAACCATCAATAATAGAGAAACCCCTTTCTATTATGAAGTGCCAATTTATGAGTTACTGTAACACCCTAAAATTTGCATCTGACATGCATGATACATTCTAGAGCATTGATAGTAATCCTAAGATAGTTTTCAATGTGACTACAGTAGAATAGTATAGAAAAATTTAATAATGTATAAGTGTTAAAAGTACTCAGCCCAGAAAATCCTAAGATGGGTGACCTGACAAGAAGTCTTACTTAACTATCAAATGAGAAAGTATGTGTTAAATGGAGCCTATTGGTATTATTTGAGAAGAAATTTACCTTAAATAAGTCCCCAAATTTGACAGAAAAGAAGTTCCTCGGTATCGTAAAAGGGTTGACCATAAGTTTGACTAAGTCATAAAATGTACCAAAAAGCTCCAAAAATTATTTTGATTAGATAAACTCATTAGAAATATCATAAATGACCCATTGGAAGTGAAAAAATTTTTTTCTAACTATTTCAAAATTTTAGGTTTTGACTAGCTAATTTTTCCTTGAGAGCTAGAAGTATAGCAAAAAAGACATTAGAATGACTTTATATTCTAAAAACATGTTTCTTCATATGTTAGTGCATACGGGAAAAAATATCATAGCATTCTGACAAGTGGAACATCAATTTCAGAAAAATGATAAAAAATCGAGGTTAAATTAGTTAGTAGGCTTAAATGCCATATTTTATTTAACTAAGGGCATAATTGTCATTAGAAAATGAGCAACGATCACCTACATGCATCAACATAGCAAAAAAAGGGGTAGGAGCTAATGAAACCATGACAAATAACTTAAAAATAAGCCATTAGATTAAATAGTAAATGGAGGAATCTTGGCCATTGGTTTGGTGGAATTAAAGGCTTCCTAGAGAGGTCTAGAATCCTCTACATCTCAGCTAAAAATCTATAATTTTCCTCCCTTTTTCCTTCTAAAATCTGAACCATCATCCCTAAGCCCTCTCCACCTTTTTTTTGCTTCATTTCTTCCTCCTTCCATAAAATGTGAAGCCTTAATTTCACCCGCATACATTGAAAAGAATCCTCTTCATCTTAGAAACTTAATTGAAGCATAAAGAAGCTTAGAAAGTGAAGAATTTTAGTAAGAGCAAGTTAACCTAATTTGGTAACACATGGTGTCTTTGCTAGATTTCATTGGGGATTTTGATATGGGGTTGTAGAAAACCATTAGTACAATTGATTAGTAGCATTTATATGTTAAAATACATAGCATAGACTTATGATTTCCTCCTCTTTAAATTCAACCTAAAGGTGATTTCCAATAAGAAGAAAAGAGCAAAGAGGAGAAAGGCAAAGGAGAAGAGATATAGGTGATTTCAAGCTACTCTAAGGTTAGTGGATACAAAACTATAGTCTATTTCATTTAATTTTTTGAATTTTTTCTAAAAATCACATTATATAACTATATGAACTTAAAGGGAAATGTGAAATAATTTGAGATAACATAATAAAATGATGTTCTAAAATGAAAAAAAAAACCATGGATTGAAGGAAACATTAAGCATATGATGGAAGAACATGCCTTAGCTGAATTATGTACTATATTGTATAATATGTTAATTTAATGTTTATAAGCATATTAAGCATGAAATGTGTAATACTAAGATGAATAAGTACATAATGACTAATTTGAGCTTGAGATAATATATGGACATAATGTTTGCCATGTTAGCTTGACGATGTATCACGATATAACTAAGGATTTCTTAGGTAAAATGGATGTATGTTAAAATGTAAATACATAAATTAAACTTAGAAACATATATAGTATGAAAAGGAATATGAAAACACATGGTACGCTTGAATTCTCAAAGAGGTTGAATGGTACTCCTTATGGAAATGCCAAAATCTCATCATGTTTTGATATTATTTATCATGTGTATTATGGTTTCATATGTAATGTTGATCAATACATATAAGATTAGAATATATGATATGACACATAATGGAAATAACATAAAGGCTAGTATTGAAATATAATATAATGTGAGATAATTAGTTGCCCTTAATATACAGTGGGTAATCTAGGATCATAGGATATAATGGCTAGCCATAGGGACCTATATACTGTGGTAGAATCATAGAGTATATATTTTATTAAGGGATGGCTATGCTCAAGTAGCCACCTCACTCATATAGTCATATAGTATACACACGTAGTCATACAGTCCTCATCCTGCATATCCAGTTTGAGAATTTTCACTAGTTACTATTAGGGGGTAAAATTACAATTTTGTAAAAAAGGGACCAAATGGTAAATTTTGCATAAAACATGTCATAAAGGTGATTAAATAAGAAATTATGTGAAGAAAATATAACACCCCAAAATTTGCATATGATATGCATGGTATATTTTAGAGCATGAACAATAACCCTAGGATAGTATTTGATATGATTAAAGTAGAATAGTACAGAAAAATCTAAAAGTGTATAAGTGTTAAATATACTTAGCCTCGTGAAATCTTAGGATGGGTGACTTGGCAGGAAGTCTTACTTAACTACCAGATGAGAAAATAGGTGTTAAATGGAGTTCAGTGGTATAATTTGAGAAGAAATTAAGCTTAAATAGGTCTCCAAATCAGATAGAGAAGAAGTTCTTTGATATCATAAAAGAGTTGACCATAAGTTTGATTGATTCATAAAATGTTTCAAAAATCTCCAAAAAATATTCTGATCACATAAACTTATTAGAAATATCATAAATGAGCCATTAGAAGTGAAAAATAATTTTTATGACTGTTTTGGAATTTTGGGTTTCGAACCAGCTGATTTTGCCTCTAGAGTTGGAATTATAGCATAAAGACATTAGAATGAGTTGAAATTTTAAAACATGTTTCTTCATATGTTAGTACACGCGGATTAAAATATCAAAGCATGCGGACAATTGGAACATCGATTTCAAAAAAATTGTAGAAAACAGAGGTTAAATTAGTTAGTGGGCTTAAATACAATATTTTATTTAACTAAGGGCATAATTTTCATTAAAAAATAAGCCATGATCACCTACATGCATCAGCATAGTAAAATGAGGGGTAGGAACTAATGAAACCATGACAAATGGCTTTAAAATAAGCCATTGGATTAAATAATAAATGAAGAAATCTTGGCCATTGGTTTGGTAGACTTAAGTGATGTCTAGAGAGGTCTATAACTCAGCCCAAAAATTTGTAATTTTTCCTATAACTCAGCCCAAAAATTTGTAATTTTCCTTCCCATTCCTTCCAATATCCTAACTATCATTCTTAAGTCCTCTCCACCATTTTTTCTTCATTTCTTCCTCCTCCCACCAAATCTTAACCCCTAATTTCACCCACATACATTAGAAAGCATCCTCTTCATCTTAGAAACTTGATTGGAGAAAAAAAAGCTTAGACAGTGAAAAATTTTAGTAAGATAAATTTAACCTAATTAGGTAAGATATGGTGTTTTTGTTAGATTTAATTAGGGATTTTGATATGGGTTTGTAGAACATCATTAGTATAATTGATTAGTAGTATTTATATGTTAAAATACATAGCAAAAAATCATGATTTCCTCCTCCATAAATTTGGCCTAAAGGTGATTTCTAAGAAGAAGAAAAGAGCAAAAAGGAGAAAGGCAAGGGATAAGAGAAATAGGTGATTTCAAGCTACTCTAAGGTTACTGGATTAAAAACTACACTCTATTTCATTTAATTTTTTGGATTTTTTTCCTAAAAATCACATTATGAAACTATATAAACTTAAAGGGAAATGTGAAATAATTTAAGACAACATAATAAAATGATGTTCTAAGATGAAATAAACATGGATTGAAGGAAAAAGTAAGCATATGATGGAAGAATTATACACTATGTTGTATAATATATTAATTTAATGTTTATAAGCATATTAAACATGAAATGCGTAATACTAAGATTAATAAGTACACAATGATTAATTTGAGCTTGAGATGATATATGGACATAATGTTTGCCATGTTAACATAATGGTGTATCATTATGTAACTAAGGATTTCTTAGGTAAAATGGATGTATGTTAAAATGTAAATGTGTAAATTGAACTTAGAAACATATATAACATGAAAAAGAATGAGAAAACACATGGTATGCTTGAATTCTCAATGAGGCTGAATCGTACTCCTTATGAAAATTCTACAATTTCATCATGTTTGGATGTTATTAATCATGTATATTATGGTTTCATATGTAATGTTGATGAATGCATATAAGATAACAATATATTATATGAAAACTAATGGAAATAACATAAAGGTTAGTATAGAAATATAACATAATGTGAGATAATTAGTTGCCTTTAGTATATAGTGAGTAATCCAAGATCATAGGATGTAATGGCTAGCCATAGGAACTTATATACTGTGGTAGAATTATAGAGGCGATATTTATTGAGGGATGGTTGCACTTAAGTAGCCACCTCACTCATACAGTCATATAGTATACACACATAGTCATACAGTCCTTATCTTGCACATTCGGTTCGTGAATTTTCAATAGTTACTACTAGGGGAAATTTTGTAGTTTTACAAGAAAATAGGGACCAAATGGTAAATTTTGCATTGATTAAATAAGAAATAATATGAGAAACATGATTAACAATTTCAAAAAGGGTAAAAATATAATTACAAGATAAACTAGGGGTAAAATTATAATTTGGTATTAAAAATATGACCAAAAGGTTAAATTAGTCAAATGGGCAAGGAAGGGGAAAATTGAAATTAACGAAAGGTATTAGGTACCAAAATATAATTTACCATTTCTTAGGTAAGCATAAGGACCAAAATATAAATTTTGCACTTGAAATGAAATAAAAGTCAAAGGAAGCAAAAAAGGGTCAAAATTGAGATCAAATAAACTCAAATATATTGAATAAAAAGTTTAGGGACTAAATGGTAATTTTCCATTTAAGAATGAATTATGTTAGATCTAATAAGAAGAATAAGTATAAATATTATTAAATAGTAAATTAAAATAGTATATGATTTGATTATATTAATTAAAAGTAACATAAAAGGCAAAATGGTAATTTAGTTTAAAATAGATTTATTAGATGAAATTTGTATAGTTGTAGCTACAACTAGACAACAACATTGCTTAGCGCGTGGTTTGTTGACTGTGCATAGGGATAGGTAACTAAGGACACAAAGAAGGAAGAGGAGTGAATGGCATATACATGTGTCACTTTTTGTTGGATGTAGATTTAGAAATCTTATGTGTTAGGTTTTGGAACAATTGGCATGTAACCTATTATGTTATGTTATGGATGTTAATTAGTAGTAAATATATGTATTTAAGCATCCTTAAATGATGTTTTTGTAAATGTGTTGCAATGATGATTGATGGATGTTATTAGAAGTTCTATATATGTAATTGGAGTATTGGAGGTGGAGTTTGCCCTTTAGGCATGATAATTTGTGAGTTTGTAGGTTTGGGTAGCATGGTTTATAAGTCATTATGCTACCGAAATTTATACTAAATAATTGAATTTAAAGCTTAGAGGATTAATTTAACTATTAACCAACAACAAAAGTGGTTAGTTACATTAGTAGTTATGTAACGTCATTTACAATAACATACGGGGTATGAAATTATGCAGTAAGTAAGGTGTTATAGTTATAGCGAGCCTCATCCAATCTTGGACCCTAAAATCAGGCCTCTGTGAACCAATCTGAAATCGAGCGGGCTCTGGCGCTCATCACACATTTGAGTTCTTGTACAAGCCAAAGTTAATAGCTTCTTTTACAATATTTTCCTACTTTTAATTGTCCCCTACTCGTAGTCAAAACAAACCACGCTTAGTGTTGATAGTGTTTCACTACATACACATATACTCCAAAATCTATTTAAAGTCATAAATTCTTAACTATCCATTTATTTACTTAAATATCTATATCATTATTAATTTCCTTATTTGTTTACATTTCTATCATCATCATTGTTTAGTTGCTTATCTATATTATCACTATTATTATATTCATTCTAACAAATTTTAACTTTTAATTCACAATTAAGTCTCATATATAATAAACCCATGTAATCGAATAATTTTTAACATTATTCTTAGGTTCATCCTTTTTAAGCTAAAAGTATAATTCTTCCATATTTTCAATACTTAAGTTATTTCTCCTTTCATTTTAGTCCCTAACTTCACTTCTTTTACCAATATCACAATTTAGTCCGTACTTTTACCCATTTTTTACTTATTTACGATTTTACCCTTTTCTTACCAAATTAAATTTGTAACTTTATTTTAGTCCTCAATTTTCTATTTACTTTACCCTTCCTCTCTTTAATTACTTATTTATGCTAAAATTCATTTTTAGTCCTTAAACTTTTGTTTTTCTTCAATTTACATCCCTTTCTAATCCAAATTTATATTTTCACTTTAAATTACCATTTAATCCCTCTATTAATTATTTCTATCTTTGCTCACTTATTCCAAAATTTAGGTGAAATTTTCATTTTCGTCCCTAAACTTTTATTTTATCCCATTTTCACCAATTTTTGTACTAATTTTACTCTTTATCCCTTCATACCATTTATTGCATTTTCACCCTTTAATTTATAGTTTAGTCCTTATGGTTTCTTCATATAGTGGCAAATTAGCATTTGGCTTGTATTAACTTTATTTTCATATATTTTCATCCTTTTTACCATTTACCCTTCATAATCTAATTTTTACCACTGATGTTCACTTTTGCCACTACTTTTCCATTTATTTATAATTTTTGCCACTATTTAATTACTTTTTGACATTTTTTGTCCTTTAATTATAAAATTGCCATTTTTTCATTTTTTACACTTTTATTCTCTTTTAATTCCAAATTACATATTTGCCATTACTTTAACGTTTATTTACATAATTTCCACTTTTCATCATTTCTTTACATATTTATCTTTGATTAATGTTTACTCATATATTTATCCATTTTTCATCAATAATTTATGTATTACTGTATTTTCTTCACAAATTTCCAATTAAATGCTTATTTTGCCCCGAGTAAAGGAAATCCTTGAGCTAGATATGTGAAACATGGACCTTATAGGTCAAGAAAAAGCTAAGGTGGCCACATGGAGGGCACCTCAACAAACATCATATTGCTTATTTTTTATTCTTTTTTTCTCCACTTTCTTACATATCTTACGGGGTGGATCCTCTATTAGTCCACTTATACGAGTTGCCATGACTCGATAACATGGTGAATGTCCGTATGGCAAGCCAATTATATCATATACCTTTGGTTTTACTTCTAGACACTAAGGGCAAAACTCATTATCATCAAGATCAATAATTTACATTACGATCATCATACTATGTTATTAATCATTCTATCACATCATTATTTCATTTATTATTATATTCCTTACATCATTCTTGCATCATTTCCCTTTTCTATCATGTTTCATTATATACACATTGTATACACATTATATACACTTGCTTCATACACATCAACATTCGGCCACCTTAGGCACATAATAAATCACATACTTTTTCATGTCACAAATTGCTCCTATGATCTCTTTAAGACTTAAATCAAACATATCTAACTTTAATTAATCACAAATAGCATTTGATTCATCATAAAAGTGGTTTCTTCCATTCAGCCATAATGGGACCACACAAATACTAATCTATTTAATTCTCATAATTCATTTCAAACATGTTTTTCATGCATAATTAACATACTTCTAATCTTTAATCAAATTAATTCCATAAGTAACTCTAATTACTTATACTTACACAATAGGTGTCAAATCTAACTTTGCATTTTAATCATGTTTTCATAAATTTAACTTCACAAATCTCATTATTTAGCATTCAATTTCACTTATTAATCATTAATTTGAATTTAAACACGGTTTACATGTAAGAACTCCAGGTTACATAATAGGTTCTAATTTAACTTTCCTTTGCTTGATCATGCTTTCATGTATTTCCTTTTACTAATTCCATTATTTGTTATCCAATTTCACTTATCTACTGTAAAGAATACCCTAAATTTTCCTGTTACCTCTCATATTATATACAATTTTACATATAATTGAATACACGATAAACTATTTGCACAATTGTTAGGTTAACTTATAATATTTATATGCTGATATATATCAACAAATTGTAAAAGATTACACAAAATAAATATATTATTTTATTGTACTCCACTGATTACTATTATGTTCTTTACATTACATTTTGCTTAGTACAATATGATATTTACAAGGATAAAAAGAACAAAATACAACTCTATACTTTATCTCTGTCTATACCTAGTGTTGGCCTTTTGGTAGCGGATCTTGTCCCTTTAAATTAAATCCTAGCTTTATGTACCTACATGGTTAAACACCTATGCTAGGCTTACTAGCTTAGTGGGGAACAAATAAAAATTGTGAAGATGACCTTCAATAGAAGTTGCCACTAACTCACACACATATGCATATTATTAGTCTAATATAATCATGAGCCACAACATAAATTTTGAATATAAAAAATACAAGGCTTCATTATAATGAATACGAGTTTATAATGTAATCAATTACAATCATTAACTAAATTATGTGTGTTCACCTGTTTATATAGATATGTATGTAAATACAATCATCTTAAACGAAGAAAACATTAGGTATCCACAGTCATTATTATTATATACAAGAGTTACTATAGTATTATATATTTCATGTTTAAACACAACTATATTAAATCTCATACTTTTCATATGTTATACATGAGTTAAGTAGAACTATATTTGGATTAAATTATGGTCTATCATGTCATTTTTGTCAAATTGCTTTTTATATTACTTTACTTGTATCCTATAATAAGCCTGCACCTTTCTCTAAGAGTGTGGATATGGGCGATACTAGGATACTTGAAGGTATGAAATGATACCAAAAAGTATCAAACTATAGACCTAAATGGGGTCAAATTTGTACTATAGACAGATCAAGTAGACCCAAAGAAGGTTGGCAAGTGACCCAAATAGGATCAAAATATAGGGACCCAAATAAGGTCAAACATAGGGCAACTTCAATATATCCTTATAGGCATGGCTATCTATCATATGTGTTGAATCATATCATATGTATTACACCCATGCATCATTGTTGTAATACAATTATTAACCCTCACATTACATGCATCCCTGACATATTCATTCTCATACGCCATCCTACATACATCGTTACCATACAAAAAAGTGTGAATAATAATAATGTAATAATTCATTAATGAACATACATCTAATGTGCATATTAATGCATGTCATAACATGTATGTATTAACATGCATCATGACATGTGCATATGCCTATCCTGCAAATATATAGCAATGCTTGTAACAGCATGTGCATATTAACATACATCATGACATGTGCACATAAACATTCCTCATAACATTTACCATATGTGTATTGGCATGTAAATGTAAATATTCACTATCACATGTGCACATTGATAAGCGTTCGAACATATATTGTGACATGCAAGTATATCCATCATGCATGTTAACACGTGGTATGATATGAACGTGTAGATATACATCCTGGCACGTACATAATAACATACATTATAATATGAACATATTGACATTTATCATGACCTGAACATATGAACATTCGTCACCTCCATTAATCATGGCATGTACACTTGATATTCATGTATTATAGCATGTAGATATTTGTAAAGACCCAAAATAGGCCCTAGGAGAATTCAAGGGTATTATCATGGTAATAATGTCTAATTTAGCATAATTGGATGATGCATGACAAGTTTAGATGTGAGGATTAATTTTTTTAAGTGAAAGAGGGTAAAATAGTTATTTTACCTTGTGTACAATAGGAGCAAATTATAATTATTGGGTCAATTACAATACAACAAAGATAGTTAGGGTAAATTTGTGAATTATAAAGCATGTTATTATTATTAGGGATACAATTAAAAGAGGAAAGATAACTTTGGGCGCAATTCTAAAAGAAAGAAAGAGTGTGGTTGATTTTTAAAAGATATGGAAATGAGAGGGGGTTAAGTGGAATTTTTTTCCACTTAGGTTTCTAAAGTTTTGCATGTAAGAGAGAGAAGAGCACCTATTGGTTCTTCAAGAGGTATGGGCAGTAATATCAAGGCGAAAAAATCAAATTTTCTTCTTCATAACTCTCTCTAAAAGATTAAAGTCTCACTTTCATTACCTCTCTCAAAAATTCTGCTTCTATATGGTTGATTTAGGAGTTTGAAATTAGGTTTGTTTACAGTAATGTATTCTCTTTATCTCCATTATATTTTTCTTAGAGTGGAAAGGAATTTCTTGAGGAAAATTTCTAGATATTTATGAATGCATGTTCTATGTAGAAGAACAAGGAAATAAGAAGAACAAAGGAAAAGAAGTGTTGAAAGATTTAAGGTGGCATGTTGTGGATTTCGGCTAAGGTATGGGAACCATGAGAAATTCTTGCTTTGCACGTGTGATTACATGTGTGAATTCATGCTAAATGTGTTGTATTGTTGGTGGGATGGTGGAGAGGATGATTTTGATCATGGAATTAAAGGTTGATGAAAGAAAAGAAAGTAATTATAGAAATTTGTGTTAGGTCACTAGGAACTAGCACTGCAAAAAAAAAACTGCCAATTGGCGACTAAAATTAGCGACGATACTATTTTTGTCGCAAATTTTGCGATGGATTCGCGACTGTTTTATAATTCCGTCGTGAGAAGGATATTTTCTATTTTTTGGACGAAATAGCAATGGAATGAATAAACAGTCGCTAATTATTGGCGAAAAGTATACGCGCCATGTTTTGCGACTGAATTAGCGACAAATATTTTCGTCGCTAAATTTTATAATTTTTTATTCATGAAATTAGTTTCAGAAAATTTAGCGACGAATATTTTAGTATCTAATTTTGGAGGAAAATTATAGCGCCTTTTTTTGCGACGGTTTAGCGACTGAAATTGTTCTGTCGCTAATAGTAATTTGTAACAGTAATACAATTAGTGACGAAAGTATTTAGTTGCTAATCTGTCGCAAATAAATTAAAAAGCATTTTTTTAATTTCACTCCCATGGTTTATGTATAGTTTCAAGTAATTTTAATGTAGATCATATGAAATGAATATTTTATTTTGTAACAGAAAATTATAAATTATTTTATAAGTTGATAATAATTTTTTATGAATTATACAAAAATCTAAAGTTATTTATTTAGAAAATTTACATTTTTAATCATAATAATAAACTGATTGTTACGATTATTATATATTTGCATGTTCAAAATTAATAAAAATAAATATTTATAAAATAGTAATATAAAATTTATTATTTCATTTAAAATAATAATAAAAAGATTTGTAATTTATTTTTATTTTATAAAATTTAAATCAAATATTAAATTATTAGGAATTATATTAATTTATTTATCAATTATCCACAATTATAAACTTATTTATTTAAAAAAGTTACATTTGTAATAATTATAATAAAGTAATTGTTATAATTATTATATAGTCATATTTTGAAAAATAATAAATATAAATATTTATATAATAATAATATAAAATTTATTATTTCATTTAAAATGATTATGCAAAATTTATAATTTATTTTTATTTTGTTAAAATTTTGAGCAAATTTTAAATTATTAAAAAATTTTAGTTATATATATTTACATAATTATCATTGAATACAATGATAAAATGATGACATTTGATAAGGGCATTTTAGTAATTTCAGAAATTTACCCTACATATAAAAATAACGTTTTCTCTCTCCTCACCTCTCTCCACCATTTCAATTTAATACGTATATGATTTTAAGCTTAATTTATTATTTAATTGAATAAGAATTAATTAATTGAAATTTCTAGTTCTATAATTAAATTATTTTTATTCAAACTTAATTCATCTACTAGTCCATTCAAATTATAGATTGAAAATTATAGGGATATTAAATAAAATTTTCAAATTTGTCATTTAATATTATCTTATTATCATATTTATGAATTATTTTTACTTTTAATTAGTTTAACCATTTGCAAGTGTAAAATACAAAAGTTTGTATTCAGATATGTTTTATCTCATAAACAACTAGCTGTTAAAGGCAAAAGAGAAATTTGTAGCAATTGCAACCAACTAAGATTAGGTACACCAAAATGTATATTTTTCATGCAATGAATATTAAAGTATTGTATCAATGCATAATTTTAATCGAGAGATCTAAATTCATTAATTAGCTTAAATAACTTTGGTATTTATAAAATATAGGAAAGTGAAACAACCGTGGATAAACTTTGAATTACGAAGCTTAATAATAATAATAATGATAATAAATCAAGAATGAAAATGACCCTTTTGTTGTCAATATTAGTTGTGATATAAATGATATGGGGCCAATATGATTCTCATTTAATGCCATTATGCTAAGTAGGGACAATTTCAATTTTAATTATAAATACTTTCTATCCCATTATCCAAGCACACTATTTCTATAGGAAATAATAATATACTGAAACAGCAAGCTATTTTAGTTATGTAGCAAGCAAACTGTCAACAAACTAAAACAACAAGTTGTTTTAGTTATGTAGTTGTTTTAGTTACGTAAAAATTACTAACTAAAACAACAACAAATAAACTGTCAACAAACTAAAACAACAAGTTGTTTTAGTTATGTAACAATTATTAACTAAAACAGTAAGCTATTTTAGTTTATGTAACAAGCAAACTGTCAACAAACTAAAACAGCAAGTTGTTTTAGTTTCGTAACAATTATTAACTAAAACAACAAGTTGTTTTATTTATGTAACAAGCAAACTGTCAACATACTAAAATAGCTTGTTGTTTTAGTTATGTAACAATTATTAACAAATTATAATTGCACAAATCACGCCAACAGGTTATTCAACTAAATTTGACAAAAATGGAGCTATTCACCAATTATAAGAGCAATTTGTTTTATTTATTTGTGACATTTTGAGTTTCAATTTGCAGTTACATCTTTAGTTTTGATCATTTGAAAAAACATTTACTGATATGGTAATTCATAATTTCGGAGAATAAATATAAATTTGATAAAAATTAGTAAAATACAATAATTAAATGATTAATATATGAAAAAATAATATGTTATTTTCTAAAATGAAGTTAGTAATTAAATGATTGACTAATAATATTTTTTCTAACATTTTAATAGTAATTGAGACTAATAATATTTTCTAATATGAAGTTAGTAAATAAATGATTGACTAATAATATTTTTTTCTAATATTTTATAATAAAACAGCAAGCTATTTACACTAAAACAATGAAGCTAACTGTTTATACTAAAACAGCAAGCTGTTTATATTAAAACAGCAAGTTGTTTACACTAAAAATCAGAAGCTAGCTTTTTATACTAAATTGTTGTTACTTAATTAATTAAATTAAACTAATTATTATATTTATATTTAATAATATCAATTATTATAAATTATACAATAAAATAATTAAATTAGGAGAATATAGCTCTCACAAAATTAGCTTGGGAAAATTTTGTAGCCAATTTTGCAAGAGACATTCTGCAGCTAATTCACTGAAATTTTGAGCGAGATAAAATGGCTTTGGTGGGTTTCATTTTTTCTAAATTCATAAAACCTTACCCTTTAATGTTGCCCCTCTTTTAATTAGCTTCTCTCTCCCTCCTTCGTTCTCATTACAAGATTAGGAATTTGGTTTTGAATTCGCTCTCTTTAAGGACAGAGATTTCATTTTTTCTTTCTATGTCTCTTTTTCTAGGTGTTGTCTTGGTGGGGAAATCAAAAGCTGAAAAGGCCAATCGCTTGAGGACCACTTACCTCAAAAATACTGTTCCTTTACTTATGGAAGAGTTCTCCTACACTAACATTCATCAGGTGACAATTTTATGTTGGTTTTACTGTTATTTTCCCTCAATTTCTTACTGTATTATCTCCTATTTAGCACGCCAATTGAAAATTTTTTTATGTTGAATTGATAAAGACATATTGAGAGAGATAATAGTTTATGCTTGGCTATAGAATGTACTGGAGAAGAGATTATTTCTACTGGATAAGGTTGTTGGCTTGTTTCAAGAGAATGAGTTTGTTTTTTTACAAAGAGAAGAAAAAATGAATTTTCATGGTTTTATATCAATTATCCCATATTATTTTAAGATTTTACAGGATATAGCTTGAAATAAGTACATAAGGGCGAGTCCCGAGCCATGTTAATTATAAGTTTACTCTATTGAGATAGAGGTTATAGGTTCTAATTATGCCATGCAAGGAGTTCCAGCAAGGATTGAGCATTTTGTTGGATAACTGCAAGGGAAGTTATTGGAGAGTTATACTGAAACACAAATAACAAGCTGGAGTGCTACCAAAACACACTTAAACAACAAGTTATTTTAGTTATTTAACATTTCATACTTAAAGAGCTTGCTGTTTAAGTGTGAAATGTTAGATAACTAAAGTAGCTTGCAGTTTGCCCTTAAACAGCTTGCTGTTTAAATGTGTTTAGTAGCACTCCAGCTTGTTAATTGTGTTTTTTTATAACTCTCCAATAGAATTGTTATGTCCAAACAAGCTCTGGAAATGCTAATTTTCTTTTGATTTTCTTTGTGCATTTCTTGTAATACACATTTGAATTCAACTCTTGATTTTCATTTTATTTCTTTTATCAAATTTCATGGCATTGGATTCTCTAGGTTTTGAAAATTGAAAAGGTTGTGGTGGACTGTGGTATTGGAGATGCTGCTCAGAATGCTAAAGGTTTGGAAACTGCAATGAATGAGTTGGCTCTAATTATTGGACAGAGGCCTAGAAAATGAATTTTATGTTTAATTTTAATTCGGTACACAATTTTTGTCTTCAAGCTCATTAACTCTGATATTCTATGTCTGAGTCTAAATGGTTTATTTATGGATATATATTATATATATAGAAATTGTCACTTTTTTATTTCCTCCATTGTTGTCTTTCACTTTTTGAATTTTAAAGCATTAGCCTTAATTTCTTCTTGATAGACAAATTTGAGGTGCTAATTCCCATAATATTATTCCTTATGCCTTATTTATTATTATTATTTTACAAATATTAACCCACTTGGTTTTGTTTTTGAATTGATATTTCTGATAAAGATCATAAAGTATGGAAATCTATTTATTTAATTTTTTATTTTAATACATATAGCTCATATTAAAGAAACAAACTTTCATAATTGCAACCGTATTTGCTTAATCAAAAGGTAGGTGCTAAAAGAAAAGAATCAAAAGGGATAGAGAGGAGAAATTGATTGGGCAAGAGCGCTAAGTTTTTTTTTATTTCATCACCATCAGCTTGCTCAGGTTTTCTTATTCTGTTCCTTTTATTAATAATTTTCTTTTATCCAATATAGTTTCTTTTTTTATCCTGGATCTTACATTTTATCTTTAATTTTTGGGTTTGATCTTAGGTAGCTGACTTCAGGAACTAATTTAATTTTCATATTGATAGCTAGAGCTAGCTGAGTAGTAAATTTAATTTGCTGTACAATTGATTTTTGCTTTCAAGATTTTCTCTACATGCCAATTTCAATTATTTTTTCGCTGCTTGCTTTTCTTATTCTACTGGCAGTTCTAATCTTCAGTGAAGCTTCAATGGCTAACAATTCAAGAGAAAGACCCAAAAAATTAACTGTCTACCTTTGCATACCCAATATAGTTGGTTTGTTTTCTTTCTTCTTTTTTTGACCAATTTTAAGTCCTTTGTTTCCTAAAAAGCACAATTCAAATTTGACAGACATTTGTTTATGGATGATGCTATGCAAATGCAGGATATACAAAGGTTCTCTTGAATTGCTTTGCTTTTGCCGTATGCTTTTCCAACAAAAACCTTTTTGGTCTTCTCTATTTTATAAGGTGAGAAATAGAATTAAGTCAAATTTCTTTCGAGATTTCAGCCATATTTTTTCGCTTGGCTTTTGAAATTAGATCTAATATCATTTATGTATTCTGATTTTAGCTTTGTCTGTGATGGCATTGATGGTTGGTGTGCTCGAAAATTCAATCAAGGTATGGACCTATTATTTTTAAAAATATCTTTTTTTTCTTCTACAAAAATTCATAGACCTATATGTAGTTGGGACCAGTATTAAAATACTGAGATTTATCAGAAAATAGTCCTGCTATTTCAGAAATGTACAGTTTGAATACTTTTTATGTGCTACTAGGATAATGCTTTAGCCTTCTTTGTACAATACTTTGAAACTTCTACCACTTTCCAATGCTCAACCTTATTGAACCCATGGCTCAGCTTGGTTGATTACTCATAGTGGGCTTTTATGCTTTTGTTATTTTTAATTTTATTTAGAAATCTTAACATATTATACTAGACTTGCTTATCATTCCCATTCCATAGCCATGCGATAGATTGATAAAACAACACTAAAAACCAAAGCTAAGCTTTTTCAGATTCGATATTACTCTTAGAAATCTCGAAAAAGATGATCCACTACTTGTGTTTTTAATGGGTTTGCCTCATGTTAATTCCTCACACCCTTGTATTAATTTTCTATTTGTTTCTCATAGCTTGTACTTGCAATATTTATCCACTATGCAGATTGAGTGTTAAGTTGAGATTTGTGCTGAGCATGAACAAAAAATGGATCAGCAGGTCAAACGAATCCAATAATAGATGGAGATGTAACAACTTTTTCAGCACTAGATTTAGGAGCAAATGTATCTATTTACATTATAGTTGTAAGTATATAGTATGACATTTTGGTGACAATTGTTATTGTTATATATGCTTGTATTATTTTAGATATACAATTAACGATGATATCCATTTGTAAATAATAATCTTTTCATGAATATATATATATATATATATATTTGTATTAAATATTAAGTAGTCTATAAATATAAATTTGTCATATATGGCTTGTCATTTAAATGAAATTTTTATATTAATTTAAAAATAAAAAAATAATTTTAATTTAGCGAGGATTTAGCATTTTTGAACATAGCTATTTAGCATCAACAATGTCGTAGTAATATTGCGACGAAAATATTATCGTCGCAAAATATTGCTTGAACAATGTCATAGCAATATTGTGATGAAAATACTGTAGTCGCAAAATTTTGCGTAAATATTGTAGTAGCAATATTACAACGAAAATATTGTCGCAAAATTTTGCTTGAACAATATCGTAGCAATATTGCGACGAAAATACTATCGTCGCAAAATATTGCGCGAACAATGTCGTAGCAATATTGTGACGAAAAAATTGTCATCGCAAAATTTTGCGTGAACATTATTGTAGCAAAATGGCGATAAATATTTAGCGACAACGCTCTTTCGTCGCTAAAATTTGGTGACGACTTTTTGATGTAGCTAGATTATGCTACGATGACTTTTGTTTCAAAATGAAAGTCGTTGCTAAGTTGTCACTAAATCAAAAAAATACCAGTTAGCGACAACTTTTGTTGTCGCTAATTTGCATTTTTTTAGTAGTGTAATGCTTACTAAAAGGCTCAAAATGCCTTGAAAAAAGACTAATGCTAAGTAAAAGACTCAAAATGTCATGAAACAACTCAAACTACCTTGAAAAAAGAGTTAATGCTCGTTAAAATACTTGAAATGCCTTAAGAAAGGACTTAATGTTCGCTAAAAAACTTAAAATGCCTTGAAAAAGGACTTGATGCTCACTAAAAGACTCGAAATGCCTTAAAGAGGGACTTAATGCCCAATAAGAGACTCAAATTGCCTTGAAAAAGGACTTAATGTTTGCTAAAAGACTTAAAATACCTTAAAAAAGGACTTGATGCTCACTAAAAGACTCGAAATGCCTTAAAGAGGGACTTAATGCTCATGAAAAGACTTTGAAAGCCTTTCAAAGAAGACTTTCATTTTTGTTGCTTCGAAGAGACATTGAATGCCTCTCAAATAGGAATTTGCTATTTTATTTATTTAAGTTTACTCGTTGTTGTGTTTGTTTTCTTAGGTATGTGAAATTACACTTTGGGTGTATTTTCATTTTTACAATTTGGATAGATTTTTAATTTGTACAATTTTGAGTGTGTATTGAATTATTACAGTTTGAGTGTATCATGAATTCTTACAATTTGAGTGTATGTTGAATTTTTACATTTTGATTGTATGTTGAATTTTTACATTTTGTATGTATATTGAGTTTATACAATTTGAGTGTATTTTGAATTTTTACATTTTGGGATCATTTCAAGGCTTTGAAACTTTTAGGGTGTTAGCTATTTATAGAATTTGTATTCTTTGTACACTTGTATTTTTAGGGTATTTAAAGGAGTTTTGTACATTTGAAGAATTTTGAGTTTTTCTACATTTAAAGAAATTGAGTTTTTATACAATTTATTTTTTACATTTATTGTGTGGTATGTTTGAATGTACATTTTAGAATAAAAGGTCTTTCTTGATTGCCCCAACAAGGGTGTGCGTTAGTAGTCTACCTCCACGAAGGGTCTTCTTTTTATGGGTTTGCATGATCTCCACTTCCTAGGGATTTTGTCTTTAAGCAAGATGGTCATCCTCTCGTAATTGTCCCCAGCATAACATGCGTAGATGACCTTGCTTTTTGAGATACTCCCCTTGCATGATTTCTCCCATGGGAACTTTATCATTATATGATTATCCATTGCCTAAAGTTTCCCTGTTATCAACTTATATGCATAGAGACCATTTGCATTTTCCTTGCAAGAAGTTACATATGTGAGTATGTGTAGGAAATTATATATGTGCAGTATAGGTGCAAAATTCATTTGTGTATGCACAATTTTGTCAACCATATCTTGAATAAGATCTCTTAACGGATGGCAGTAATCAATTTTATGATCTATGTCCTAGTGGTAAGCATAATACCAATCATTTTTGTGTCCAAGTTTCCCTTGGCTCATGTTTGCCTTTACTGGTACTGGTTGTAACTTCCTTTCGCAATGAGATGAGTGAGGTACCAAGATAATGGTTTACCCATGATGGTATAATGATTTCCCTTTGTTTTTATGGCTAAAACTTTGGCAACCCCATCATTACCTCTACTTGAGTCTCAATTCTTCTACTCGTTTCCATGATTGCCTTTTTCTATACTTACAGCCTGAGCCTTTTCTTCCAAATATCCCCTTTCAACTTCAATGGGTTGTCCTTCAGAGATTCCCGATCTTTAAGCCCCTTTATTTTAAGTCCCTATTTTAAGTATTGACTTGTATTCCTGATGAAAAGTCTTATCTCATCATAAGTGTCTAGTTTTCACTTTATCTCCATTATCTTATTCCTCCATTGAGTGAGGTACTTATTAAAGGACTCATCAAATTTTTGTCGTAATAGCTCTAGATCTTTTAGGGTCACTTCCATCCTGGTACTGCAATCATATTGCTTCATAAATTCCTCCATTAATAAATCTCAATCCTTCTTGGTTATGTGATCTAGCCTATGATACTAATCAATGGAAAGGCTTATCAAACTAAGCTAGGAATACTCAATCTTCTATTTCTTGGTTAAGGTCATCCCCTTCATGACTAATGTGTATTATTTTATATGGGCAGGCGAATCAGATGTGCCATCAAATTTGGGCAAGTCTTGAATTTTAAATCACTGGGGTAGCAAATCCTCACTTTCTAGGTTTCTATCCTCGGGGCTAATTCTTTATATTGTAGATAAACTCGGGCCATAACTTTTATTTTTCCCTCCATCTTTTTCAAAATTGCATTCTCTATTCTAGGTACCTTACTTCTTTAAACTTGAGTCACTACTGACACTTCCTCTTACTCAAGAATAAAATCCACCTCAAGGGTGATAACCTTATCCTTTCATTGCTTAACAGGTAGAACTGTTGGTGCCATACCTCTAAATTTAATAGCTAAAGGAGGTACCATAGTAAGAGCTGTGGTAAAGGTATATCTAGCAGTGGCTAGTTCCACTTGTCCAATGGCGGATGCCACAGTCTGTTGTCTAATAGCATACATGATCTCACTTATCATTGACCTCATTCTCCTTTTAAACTCTTTAAACTTTCTATCCATCTCTTGATGATCAGAAGCTACGGTCTGTAATGGATCTACCATTGTTGTATGTTCTAAAGTTGCTTTAAAAATATCAGCCAAACTCAAATCTGGCTCTAATTCTAATTTTGATTTTGATTCAACCTGCTCTAGTAATGGTTCTCTGTTAAGAAGGCTGTTTAGACCCTTAAACCACCTAGGCACATGATCTAAAATGGTTGAGGTAAAAATTAAAGAGTTAGAATGATCTATGGAAAATAGTTTATGTATCAAATAAGGTGTATAGGTTTTATTGATAAAAATTTATACACAAAATGTATACTTTCTATTGTACACATTTTCATGGTAAAGAAAATTTACACAAAGAATGCATGCATTTTCCATTATCATATTATTTTTTGTTTGCACACAAAATAAGATGTACACATATGTATATTTTTATTTTATAGAAAATTATGCACACAAATTTGCGTGCTTTAATTTTTATTATAATTTTGGTTGTACATAAAATGATTTGTGCAAGTAGAAACTATACACATAATATATGATGTACATATGTTGAAAAATCTATGCACACAAAATATGCTTATTCATTGTTATTATTTCATTAAAAATGCATGCATGTATATGCAGCATAGACAAACAAATGCAAAAGAAAGGAAAATACTCCTAACCTTATAACTCCCTCATAGGAGGTTGTACGGTCTCTTTTCTAGGTAGGATTAGCTTAATGGTTAACGGGAACCCAATTAACGTGTCTGGTGCATGAGGGAAGACCAGCAGTATAACCTCTCTTTATTTAAAGTGCATGCAAATGGATTTTGGCCATTGTGTATTTAAACAATCCAAACAAACTAAAATGTGCCTATTGAGATATGAAAGCCTTTGATGAGCAAACATATAAATTTATTAGGATTTATTCAATACATAAAGTCCTACATCACAAGCAATGTATTATGTTGCCTACCCTCTAATGATAGTGTTTATGCCATTACATGGGCTTTCGGTCTGGTGATATAGCTTTAGGGCTACCCAAGCATGGTTCCTGCTAATGGGTCTAGCTCATCACAAGCATAATGATCAATCGGGTCACCATTTGAGATGCCGAAAAGTCATAAGGCTTGGGCTAGTGGTCCTCCCTAATACTTTCCTACATTGAGTGAACTTAGGGTCATGTATTAGGAATGCACTAAGGTTAAAAAAAGGGACATCTAACTAATTTTAAGGCTCTAGCATAAATGCAATGCAATTTATTTTGAAAAAAGATAGGATTTCTTCACCTTAAACCCATTTATATTAAATTAACAAAAGGTACTTTCAGAGCAAAATCTCATGGCCCCCAATAGAGTCACCACTATGACCCTCGTCGAACTCCCGATTGGTATCCACTTTGTTCTTGAAAGTCCACTATTAGGACCCAAGATCGGATAAAGGTTTATTTATCTTGTGAAGGTTGGTTGCTTCATAATAGATAGGGATTTAACCCAATTTGCAAAGTCTCGGGCCTAAAAAAGGCACGAGACAATGTCTCGAGGTACCTATATTCTATTATTGGTAATCAATCTACAAGGGCATCTATTGGGCACCATAAAGTAGGTATTATGGAGTCGTTACCCAATATAACATTGAAAAATGGGTTCTAACCTTATGGGGCCAAAAATAAAGATAAGTTCAGGACCTCACTCTTATTCATAGCCTTGGATAAAGTTATATAAATGGATTTTTAGGATTAATTATTTTATCTCTTTTCTTATGTGAGTTATCTTGCTATAAAAATAAAAGGCGCACTCATTCATGTTGGAAAGCTACAAAAACATGCATATTGAAAGTAGTAAAGACATGGCATAGGAAGCAGTAAAAACATGGCATAAAAAGTATTAAAGTTATAGGATAAAAAAGTAAAATTATGATAAATAAATATATCATACATAAAATAGGTTGTTTATTTACAATGTTCATTTTGATAGGAACGTTGGGTCTCACATGCATATTTATAAAAAAAAGGAAATTTGGTGTACTTTTAAATGAAAATAGGGATCTCGTGGCTTGAAAACAATCACGTTGACTAATTTTATGGTAAAAAATCATTTGTATTTTATAAAGAAAAAAAATCTTTAATTTTTATATATTATTTTGTGGATGAAAAATAAGACATTGATCCCTTTTTATTATAGAAAAATCCCACTCCTTGTATAAAAACATCTGGTTAGTTTTTAAGTTAAAGTTTGAAAATTAATTTATTATTACAAACCAATCGTATAATAAATAAAAAGACAAAGATAAATTACAAATTTCTAAATAACCATAACGAACTCCACCAGCCTCGTGCATGGGTGTGTAGTGAGGAGTAAGATATAATGGTTAGTGATAGATAAATAAAAAATAGTGTGTGTGTAATAATGATGAATAATAAGAAAGAGTAGTAGTAGTAGCAGAAGCAGCAGCAGCAGTATATAATAGTGTGTCTAATAATAATAATAATAATAATAATAATAATAATAATAATAATAATAATAATAATAATAATAATAATAATAATAACAACAACAACAACAACAACAACAACAACAACAACAACAATAATAATAATAATAATAATAATAATAACAACAACAGTAGTAGTGGTAGCAGTAGTAATGATAATAAAGAAATTAAAATAATAAAAGAAGAAAAATAAAAAGAAGATTGAAAGCATGCAAAATTGGCCCAAAAATGAATAGTGTCATGCAAAAAGAATGGGTGTGAGAAGCATGAGTAGTGAGCAGTAGTGACAAATCAAACATGGAAGGCTTTGATTCACGGGAGAAAACTAGCATCGCCAAAAGCCTGGAGACAAAGAAGTTGGAAAAGGGTGATAGCAGAAGGCAGACCTTTAGCGACGAGATGAATTAAGCATCGCTAAAAGTTAATGCCAGGCGCAAGGTGAATAGGTAGTGGTCATGAAGAAACCTTTTAGTGACAAAAAAAATCGAACATCTTTAAAAGACCTGGAAAAACAAAACTCATGCAGGAACAAAAAAAAACTCAAATTTTGGCCTATTTTAACCCACATAACTCATGCAAATGCCTAGAAAATTTTGACAAAACACCTTAAAAATCATTTAAAAGTGATTAAAACTCATTTTAGATGAATTAAACCAAAAAAAACCAAAAAAAAATTTATAAATCAAAGGTTGAAAATGATAAATAGTAAAAACTATATTTATGCTAATTAATTTTTTTTACATGTTTTGAATAGTTTTTTGTGTTTTCATGATTAAAATAAATATAAAACTCAAGAAATAAGTAAAAAAAAAGCTAAGAATAAAAAACCAAAAAATATAAAGTGTTAAAGAAAAACACTAGAAACTATGAATATTTACACTAAAATGCATTTCTAAATATGGGTTAGGAGGGTAGGGGACTCAACAACATTACCCTTAGATTTTGTAACTCAAAGACAAAGAGTTTAGTGTATTTTTTGCTCTTCCCCATCTTGGTTTTCTTTGTTTTTTCCATGTTATGGAGAGCTTGAGAGAAAGAGAGAAAGAAAGAGGGGGGAGAGAGAGAGACCCTATTTGATTGGTGCAAAACGTGTATTTATAGGCAAGGAAACCACCACCTCAAGTTGGATAAAATTTGGAAGAAAATATCCCCTTGTACAAATCTATTCTTGGGTCAAAATAAGAGTGGAAAATTTGTTTTTGCCACCCCACAACTTAGTGAGTTTTGGCAAGTTACATAGAGCATAACTCACCAAGTTACAAGCGAGTCAACCCTCTTCTCAGCCAACTGACCCCTAATTCAAAATATTTTCAAATTTTTAGGCTAGAAGATGCCATTTTTTTAACAAGTGTCCCTTAAAATTTGTTCTCCTATGTCTTAGATTTCTATGAATCAAGAATCACTCAATTTGCATTTGTAGATTTGGATTTATTGCAAAAATACTGACGACTTTGAAAAATTATTGGAAATAATGGGTTCAAAACTAGGTCATACTATCTTCATTAAAGTTGTTCCAAAATGAGTATAGTTTCTGGAAAAATTAGACTAACCTCAAAATTATCTCTACGAAGGGTGTTATGCCCAAATTACTACAAACTGGTCTAGGTGCAAGGATAGATTTGGCTCATCTATGTTCAAGCCTACTGTTGAGGATCTTAAAGTGTGAACTGGGCTTAGATTTCTGTAGGAAAGTTGTAATTATATGTCTTAAGATTTATATGGATTTAGGTAATTAAATTAAGAGGTCTGTAAGCTGAGATAAGGCTAAAACACTAAAGACTCCTTTAAATTTTTGAAATCATTTTCAACATTTTGCCTTTTTTGAAGGAGATAAATGGGGGGAGCCCGAAATAATTATTTTTAGAGCATTAAAAGCTTTAGGAGAGCTATACACTTCCATTATTTGTATTTTTATGAGAATCATTCTCCTCATTGGGTAAGAAAAGCTGACTTAGAATTCAATGTCTACAGTTGCCCCTAACTTTATAGAAACTAGTACACTAGTGTCTAGATTAGCCAAAGTTCAAAGTAAAAGATAGAGACACATACCTGAGGTGGCTGTCTCCTTGGATAATTGATGATGGTTAAGGCAGGTGGTTTATCATTAACTTATCGATGCATTAACCCTTTTTAGTAAAGTAAGTTGCTTATCATCAACTTGTCAAAACGTTAACCCTTTTTGGTAAAGTAGGTGGCTTATCATCAACTTATCGATGTGTTAACCCTTTTTAGTGAAGTAGGTGGTTTATCATCAACTTGTCAATGTGTTAACCCTTTTTAATGACTATCCATCTTAGAATGCATCTTAAAAGGACTTTATGCTCTAAAGAGACTCGAGGTTACTTGTGTGATGTTTTTCATGGGTTTCACTATGCATGATCACGACCATGCAGCATTCATATTTGATATTAACTCAATGAATCTTTCCTCATTTAATCTCAACATTACAAAAAATCCAAAAGAAATCCTAAAAGCTTTTGACCTAACTTTTAAAGAGAGAGAAAAATTCAAGAGAATATTAAGAAAATATGAAAAAGTCTTTGCCTGGACCTATAAAGATATGATAAGGATAAACCATTAAATTGCTAGACATACTATTCCTACATACCCGAGTTACAAGCCAATTAAGCAGAACCTTAAAAGGCTTAAACCAGAGTAGGAAGAAAGGTTAAGGAGGAAGTGCTAAGTAGATTGAAGTTAAGTTCTTAGTAGAGTTTTAATACTTGACTTGGTTAGCTAATGTCGTCCTTGTTGCCAAAAAATATGGAAAGGTTTGAGTATGTGTTGATTATCGAGATCTCAACAAAACTACCCGAAGGACTACTTTTTATAAACACTAGGTCCTAAGATGGCTTTGGATTAGGGTTACCTAATGAGGAAGGCATTTCTCATAAATACACAAGGAATAAAAGTTCTAGGCTTTCTCTTAGATTTTTATGGTTTCAAAATGTTTTTAAGTCTCCTATAGGTTTTAAAAGTTTAAAAATCTTTTTCGGACAGTAAGGTCAAAATAGGTTTCAAGGTTAAAAAGTCAAAGCTAAAGTCAAAGTCAAAGTCAAAGTCAAAAGGCACGAGTCACTCCCTTAACTCATGGGTCAAGGTCGTGATTCACACCCATAACTCACTCTTGGAACTTATTTTGAGCAGTGAAACAGGGGAAAATGAGAGAGGATTTTATTTGATCCTCACCCAAAACACATTTAATTTAATTAGGGATATTTAATCAAAGGAATAGATTTTTTAAGAGGGGTTATCTCTCTTTTCTTCTGGCTCTCTCTCTCTCTCTCACATTTCCTCTATTTCTCACACACACTCTGTATTTTGAAAACCAAGAACAAGAGCAAAAAAAAAGGAAAAAGGAAGGCCAAAAGCACTATGTTTCCTTGGTCTTTAATGGAAACAACCTGAAATTAATATTATTAAGCCCCAAAATCATTAAAATCTAGTGTTATATTCAATTTATAGTAAATATTCATTTTATTCTTTATTTTCTTTGATTTGTCCATATATTTGATTTCTTGAATTTAAGCTTGTTAATTTGTTATTAATTGAATTTTATGCTTATTTCCTTCATTAGATCATGTTAACTAATTAAAATCATGTTAAAATTGAGTAAATAAATTAATTTGAAAGTTACTATTCATCTTCTTCTTCCTTGGGTTCAAGTTTTGATTTTCATATTTCTTGCTTTAACCTTTGTTTTTCTAATTAAAATCATGTTTTTCATGTGTTTTAATGAGTGTGGTTCCTTTCCCATGCATTTAGATGACTTAAAATTGAGTTTTAGTTAATTTCCATGACTTTTGGCATCGTTCCAAGAGTTGAATTCATTTTTGGGCTAAGTCATAGCCTTAAGTTAGATCGAATCACACCTTTGGCCCGTGACTCAACTTGACTAGAGACTCACCCCTGTGCTCCCACCCTTCTCTTTGCTCAAATACTTCTAACAATTAATTTATTTGCATTTGTTACTTATTCTTTCAATTCACACTGCTGCATCATGTTTCTTAATTTAGTTTTTTTTATTTGAGTAATATATATATATATATATATATATATAGTATTGTTTAGTTTATCAATATTATATTATTAATATTTTTTGTTAATATTCTTTTTATATTTGTATTTATTTAGCCGAATTAATTAATATTTGTGATTTATTTATTTTGATTCATATATTCATGTAATTGTTTTATTTCTTTTAATTCTATTATTTTATTATTGCTTATATTTTTATTAATGTTGAAATTTTTTCACTTTGTTTTATTCATTTTATGTTATGTGATTTCATATAATGTGAATTTATTTCCTATTTATAATATTTATCTATTTAATTATTATTGTCACCACTATTCTATTTATCTAACATATTTTTATAATATTATTTATGCATATTATATCTATTAATTTGTCTCAATTTACTATATATTTATTTAATTATTGTATTTATTTTTCATTTTAGCATGCGCGTGCCAAATGCATGCTGCATGAATTTCAAAATGTATCATGCATTTTATTTATTTAATTAATTTTATGTTATTAATTATTTTCTAGTAATTTTCCTATTTATATGCTATTTATAAATAATCTTGATTATTTATCACTTGTTCAACTTTTATCATTATTAACTAATATTATTATTTTGCTATATTCTAGCACACAATAGGCATTTTGGATCGGAATTGAGTATAAGGTGGAGCAAATTAGCTTAGAATTTATTTTATTTCCCCATTTATTTATTTGGGTTTGTATTTAATTATCCCTTTATTTCTTGCAAAGCATGTAATAATAAAGGCTTTTCACACACTTAAATAAAAAAACAACGCCAAAACTTATTTCTACTCAATTAATCAAATTTTTTCTAATAAACTCTGACCAATGTCCATTCTTTTTCTCAAAATCCACACAAAAGAGTTTTATAAATAAGCATGAAGGAACAAATATTCTAAATCAATAAATATCCCAATTTATGTATGTCATTTTGTTAGAGAGTATGCCCTAGAGCCCATGTAATAGGAATGTATTTCATATGTATGAACTCATATTCTTAATAAAAGGCATCATTCATTTATTAATGTTATGTTTAAATACATGAGTTTGTAAATCTTAAATTAATAAATGAAGTCCTAAATATTATAAACACGGTTCAAAGGCAATCATGAAAGTGTTCATGATATGAGATGTCTATTACATACAAATATGTTAATATCTAAATATCCCTAGTCATAGAATTAATAAGATAGGACATTGTTAATTCAGATAGACTAGCACATGTTATGTTTCTTGAATGGTTCAAGCAATGGTTCTCATAATTGTGATTATGGAAAATAATCAAAGCTAACATATGGATGCTTGTTAGAAGAAAAAGTTCATTGGAGACATGCAAAGAGAATCCTCACATAGATATTAAATATATGTTAGTGAGGAATCTCTTCATAGAAGTTGTGCAAGTATCCTTAGACTTGAGATCACCAAAGTTATCTTAAGTAGCAAATGGTATACTTTGACTCCATAACTTATTAATTCCAACTAGGGGTGAACATAGTTAGGAGGTTGGGTATATCATAACCTACTTAAAGATGGTTGAGTGATTAAAAAAGGATTCACCATCCCCGATTTATTAAGGGAATTTATCTCGCATGATCTATAATTACCTTGTTCAGATAATCTCTGGCCAGAGTAATATGCCAAGATGGATAGGGATCCATGAAGGGCATTTTGGAAACAATGATTAAATTAATAGAACATGTATAATTAGATTTATATGAGTTTATAGAAATCCATACTCAAAATCTCAATTGAGATAAGAGTGGTGAAAGGAGTAATTACACTGTAATTATTTTTATGGAAGGTTATAGTCAAACCACTTGACTTTTCTAACATTTGGATAGTCATGATGCTTAGCTAGAGGTGTATCATAAATATCAATAGGGATTGATAAAATAATTTAAAGAAGTTTAAATCATGTGAATTTTGAATAGAACTCACAATTACATATTATATACTACCAATATGGACAGGAACCCAATTGGTCACACACATATAGAGAAAATGATTAAACGGTAAAATGGCAAGGATAATAATATTTGATATTATTATGGGAATAGAAAAGTGAATAAGAGAATAATTAATTAAAGAGTTTAATTAATTATGATCAGGTAAAATTGTTTGCAGAACTTTTTAGAAATATTCTGTAAAATGGACCTAATTGAAATAATATATTTCATAATTAATTTTTATTAGACTATAAGTGTTATAGGGCTGATATAATAATTAATATATCCATTGGAGAAATTAAAAGGGGCTCAAAGAATTGAGGTTGCCGTAGAAACCCTCCAGAGGAAGGGTTTCACGCCACCTTCTGATAGAAGGCCTTAGAGGCCTAATTATTGGACCAAAATAAATTAAATATATTTAATAAGTGTTATGGAGTCTACATATTTAATTTGGATGGATTTGGAATTCATTTGGGCTGATTAAATCCAAGTATATGCACAAAGGGCCTAATTTATGGATTTTGTACATAGTCTTTTGTGAAAGGACTTAAATTGGATTTAATTAAGCCCAATTAATATTTTTCCAACAATTTTAAAGAGCCCAATCCTATTATGAAGTTGGATTTTTAACCTAACTATAAATATCCAAACAATTAAGAGAAAAAGATTCTCTCATTCTCTAAACCCTAGCCGCCACTTCCCCCTTGCTAGCATCAAGGGATTTTGTCCAACCTTGTATTCCTCCATTATTGGTTCATTCAATTCTTCTCTAGTGTTGATTACTAATTGGAGGTGTTCAATTTTGGACACTGTGGTTTACGACAACCCAGTGAGAAGGAAAATCAACTGTTCAACAAAAATCAAAGGTGATTTTTCTTATTCTCATTAATATGTATATTGTAAATTCATGGCAAGATCAGATCTATTGGTTAGAAAATTTTAAATTCTGCTTATTTATGAGATGCATGTAACCAATAATTCCCAACATGGTATCAGAGCCTCGCTTTTACCATGAATCTAAAATTCTATATTTTAGCGAAATAGTTTTATTTTTGAGTTATTTATTTCATGAACTTTAAAATGTCAGATTTGATTATTCATGAATGAGAAATATTGATTTCTTGATGTATGTGATCAAATACATAAAACGAAATATAAAAATGATTATTTTGAGAAAAGAATCATGGCTTTGGCGTGAATGGCTTTGATTTTTCAATAAATTTTAGGGGCTGTTCTAAATTAAATTTTTATTGATCCATGCTAAAATTATATTTATGATAATTTATGTGTTTAAAATGTGATATTAAATCATAGGATCAAACAAAATTAAAATCGAACAAGTTTTGCATAAAAACTAGTTTAATCGAAAAGTTTGATAAAGTGGTGTTCTTGGTGTGTTCTTGTTTATAACTATTTTTAATCTTCTAAATATGATATATCTGATATATTAATGTGTTTTTAATTAATTGAATTAATTAAAATGGGCCTTAAATTAATTGGATTAATTTTAATTCATTAAAACCACTTAATGGGCTTAATTACGTTTACGGACTTGATTTAAATTAGTGAGTGACTTGGTGGGCCTAAGGATCTTATTTAAATTAAATATTATAAACTACAATTAAGTTTATTAATGGATTTTAAGGGCTGGAGTGGGCTTGGCTCATTCTAAAAGGCCTAAATGATCCAATAGACACAAAACTAGTTTGTGTGTGAACACACTTTAGGATTTATTGTGTGGGTTTCATCCTACCCTTTATTTTAAGCCCAAAATTGATTCTTTAATTATTTAATGTGATTAATTAATTAAATAATCAATTAATTATTAATTAAGGATCTATTAGATTAATAATTGAGACAAGAACACATGCATGCAAAAAGCTTTCCTAAAATGAAAGTTTCCAAAATGGAAAAAGTTTCCTAATTTGATCACATTATCAAAATAACTCAAAAGTAAGTTTCAAGAGTTGAAATAAAGTTAGTAATCCATTATATTTTTTACTTTATGCATTAGAAATGCATATAAGGGTGTATGATTAGCATGATGGATAATTATGGACAAGGCCCAATGTGATTGGGTATAATATATGTTTCGGCCCAATGAGGACTTTTAGGTCTTGGCCACTTGTTTTTGTTTTATATTTCTTTTCAAATTGTAATATGTAATTAGATTACTTAGATTAGAATTAGAGATAGAAATTAAAACCACTATCAAGGAGCAAGATGGGCCAGATGGAGATCCAACAAGTTTAAAGATAATATAATTATTTGTACTTGTTTGAATCATGCATATTACCTAGGTTTGATCTTTTGATTTCCCTTTTGGCTCGGGGAAATCAATGTAGTAAAGTCCATAACTATACCATATTTGTATGCTTATATTTATGAGATAGATATAGGAATCATACTAATGTATGCCAACCATATATGATGAGACTTAATTAACTAAAATTCCTCAAACTAATACTAAGGTATATAAGCCTTCCATTAATTTCAGGAGAACCAGAGTTCTTTATGGTGCGAGTTATTGACCATAGTTAAGCTCACATTATATCGAATATGTTTGAATCTAATTAAATGGGTCATCTTAGCCAGCCCATTAGCTTGTTGGCACAGTCAAGGCTAATGATTCTAGAGGCAAAATTGGGGAATGCATATATGATATGCATGTATCAAGAGTTGATAACCTAATGATCCAATAGTTGTGTAGAGACACAATTGGTATAGAGATACCTACCTTTTAAGGGTATGGAGTTTGATTTGTTGACCACAGTCAAGGTCAAATTTCATATCAAGGATTGGATATTGGCCCACTAAGAATACCATTGGGTTTTCTTGGATTAAATAGTAAGGGCTATTGATTCTCAATAAAATAGTGGGAGTAAATGGATTAATTAAATACCTAATTAATACATACATATCTATGAATATACTCTCATATGTTTTCTTTTTTTGCATCTAAGTCATCATTATGAGCATATTAAACAATAATATATGATCAATCTTGGATAACAAGTTGATTAGCAGCAACTATTCTGACTGGATCAGGCAAGTGAGAATTGTTCTCAGAGCTGAAAAGATCCATTATGTCTTGGATAAAGATCCACCATCACTTCCATCAGATGATGCCATTGATGAGATCAAGGGCACTTATCAAAAATATATGGAGGATAGTGAAGTAGTAGCATGTCTGATGCTAGTTGTTATGTCCTCAGAGCTTCAGAAGCAACAATAGATGATGGATGCTAGAACCATCATTTTGCATCTAGAGGAGCTTTATTCTTCTTAGGGTAGAATTGAGCAATATGAGATTGCTCAAGCGCTATTTAGCTGCAAAATGGTGGAAGGCACTTTGGCTACTACTCATGCATTGAAGATGTATGGGTATATTGAGCATTTGAGTAGACTTGGCTATGTAATGGATAATGATCTATACGTAGATTTAATCTTGTACTCATTGGCTCCAAGTTATGCACCCTTTGTGCTTAACTTTAACATGAACAAGATCCAAGTAACCATTTCTGAGTTAATCAACATGCTCAAAATAGCTGATGGATCCTTGAAGAAGGATTCAAAAAGTGTCATGGTTGTCACTTTTGCTAAAGACAAGAAGCAGAAGAAGAAGAATAAGATGACCAAGGCATAGCCAAAGCATGGTGGGATTTCAAAAAATAAGGTTGCCAAGAAAGAGAATCCCAAAGGAACTTGCTTTAATTGTGGAAAAGATGGTTATTAGAAGCATAACTGCAAGGCCTATCTAGATTCTCTCAAAGAGAAGAAGCAAGCTGATGTTTCTACTTTAGGTATTCATATGATTGAAATTAATACTTATTCTATTGCTTTAAAACAATCTTGGGTATTAGATATTGGATGTGGATCTCATTTGTGTAATGATCTACAGGGGCTTAAAAGCAGTAGAAGAGTTGGAAAGGCAAAAATATATCTAAAGTCAGCTACTAGACAAAACATCTCTACAACAGTTGTGGGGACTTACCATTTGCCTCTTCCAAGTGGATTAATACTGGAATTAAATAATTGTTATTATGTTCCATTTTTATCCAAAAGTGTTATTTCTTTCAGTTGTTTATTAAATGATTATGACATTTCTTTAAAGGACAAGTGTTGTTACATTTTTAAGAACAATATGTTTTATGCAAAAGCTATCATTAAGAATGGTATATTTGTTCTTGATTTAATTAAATAAGTGCATAATATGGATACCAAGAGAATAAAATAAGATAATCTAAATACCTCATATTTATGGCACTGTCATTTAGGCCATAAAAATGAGAAATGTATTACCAAATTACAAAAGTTAGGTGATTTGGGATCATTTGATTATGAATCATTCGATAAATGTGAGTCTTGTTTATTGGGAAAAATGACAAAAGCTCCCTTTATTGGTAAAGGAGAATGAGCTAAAATAGTTTTGGAATTAATAAATTCAGATCTATGTGGTCCAATGACTACACATGCCAGAGGAGGTTACTCCTACTTCATTACTTTCATAGATGATTATTCCAGGTTTGGATATATCTATCTAATGAAATATAAATAAGAAGCATTTGAAAAGTTCAAAGAATTCAGAAATGAAGTAGAGAAGCAACATGGCAAGAGTATCAAAACACTTAGATCAGATCGAGGTGGAGAATACTTAAGCCAAGAATTTCAAGATTATCTTAGAGATAATAGGATTTTATCTCAATAGACTCCACCATATACGCCACAATATAATGGTGTATCTGAAAGGAGAAATTGAACACTATTAGATATGGTTCGATCCATGATGAGCCGAGCAGACTTGCCTAAGTCCTTTTGGGGATATGCACTAGAAACTGTTGTTTATGTGTTAGATATAGTTCATAGTAAATCGGTTGATTTGGACAGACTAGCACATGTTATGCACTAGAAACTGCTGTCATTTATGTCTATTGCATGCAAATGTGTTAATATCTAAATATCCCTAGTTATAGAATTAACAAGACAGGACATTGTTAATTCGGACAGACTAGCACATGTTATGTTTCTTAAATGGTTCAAGCAATGGTTCTCATAACTGTGATTATGGAAGATAATCAAAGCTAACATGTGGATGCTTGTTAGAAGAATAAGTTCATTGGAGACCTGCAAAGAGAATCTTCACATGGATATTAAATCTATGCCAGTGAGGAATCTCTTCATAGAAGTTGTGCAAATATCCTTAGACTTGAGATCACCAAAGTTATCGTAAGTAGCAAGTGATATACTTTGACTCCATAACTGATTACTTCTAACTGGGGGTGAACATAGTTAGGAGGTTGGGTATATCATGACCTACTTGAAGATAGTTGAGTGATTAACAAAGGATTCACTATCCCAAATTTATTAAGGGAAGTTATCTCGCATGATTCTATAATTGCCTTGTTCAGACAATCTCTAGCCAGAGTAATATGCCAAGATGGATATGGATCCATGAAGGACATTTTGGGAACAATATTTAAATTAATAGAACATACATAATTAGATTTATATTAGTTGACAGAAATTCATACTCAGAATCTAAATTGAGATAAGAGTTGTGAAAGGAGTAATTGTACGATAACTGCTTATATGGAAGGGTATAGTCAAACCACTTAACTTTCCTGACATTTGTGTAGTCATGAAACTTAGCTAGAAGCCAATCATGAATTGTATAATAGTGTATCATAAATATCAATAGGGATTGATAAAATGATTTAAAGAAGTTTAAATCATGTGAGTTTTGAATAAAACTCACAATTACATATTATACTGCCAATATGGATAGGAACCCAATGGGTCACACACATATAGAGAAAAAGATAAAATGTTAAAATGAAAAGGATAATAATATTTGATATTATTATGGGAATAGAGAAGTGAATAAGAGAATAATTAATTAAAGAGTTTAATTAATTATAATCAAGTAAAATTATTCGGATTACTTTTTAGAAATATTTTGTAAAATGGACCTAATTGAAATAATATATTTCATAATTAATTATTATTGGACTATAAGTGTTATAGGACTTATATAATAATTAATAGATCCATTGGAGAAATTAAAAGGGTCCTAAAGAATTGAGGTTGGCGCAGAAACCCTTCCGAGGAAGGGTTTCACGCCGCCTTCTAATAGAAGGCCTTAGAGGCATAATTCTTGGAACAAAATAAATTAAATATATTTAATAAGTGTTATGGAGCCTACATATTTAATTTGGATGGATTTGGAATTCATTTGAGTGATTAAATCCAAGTATATGCACAAAGGGCCTAGTTTGTGGGTTTTGTGCATAGTCTTTTGTGAAAGGTCTTAAATTAGATTTAATTGAGCCCAAATAAATTATTAGTAATCCTAGAAGCCCAATTAATATTTCTCCAGCAATTTTGAAGAGTCCAATCCTATTATGAAGTTGGATTTTTAACCTAACTATAAACATCCAAGTGATGGGATTTTAGGGTTAAGTGAACAATTAAGAGAAAAAGAATTTCTATCATTCTTTAAACCCTATCCACCACTTCCCCCTTGCTAGCATCAAGGGATTTTGGCCAGCCTTGTATTTCTCCATTGTTGGTTCATTCAATCCTTCTCTAGTGTGGATTACTAATTGCTGTGGTTTGCGATAACACAGTGAGAAGAAAAATCAACTATTTAATAAAAATAAAAGGTGATTTTTCTTATTCTCATTAATATTTATATTGTAAATTCATGGCAAGATTAGATCTATTGGTTAAAAAAATTTAAATTTCGCTTAGGTATGAGATGCATGTAACCGATAATTTTCAACACATTTTAATTGTATTATTATTTTTTCATGCCTTTTTTATTTATTGTAAATAAATGATTTTTTTAGCGATAAGCCTTTTCACCAAATGATTTTATACAAGTTTGAGTGGAATTTTTTTTATTATAAGAGGACCAAAGTCCCAATTTTCACCCATAAAATAATATGTAAAAATTAAATATTTTTCCTTTATAAATACAAATGATTTTTGCCTTAAAACTAATTAATGCAATTCTTTTTTTAAAGTCACATGGGCTTAATGCCCTCATTTTTTATCCAAAATACACCAAAAACTTTGTCCTTTTTAATACATATGCGATGACCAACATCTTCATGTAAATGAACCCAACTAATTCTCTAATTTATGTATGATTTTATATTTGTATTTATTCTTTTATTCTTTAATGCTTTCTATACCACCCTCTTATAGCTTTCAATATGCATGCTTTACTACTTTTCAATGTGCTTAAGTGTACTTTGCTTTTTTAAGCATAATAACTTGTGTGAGAAAAGAGATAAATAAATTAATCTTTAAAACTCATTTATATAACACTAACCAAAGGTATAAATAGGACTGAGGCCTTGAACTCACTTTGGTTTTGGCCTCATAAGGTTAGAACTCACTTTTTCAATATTTTATTGGGTGGTGACTTCATGATACCTACCTTGTGTTGCCCAGTAGATGCCCTCATAGGTTAATCATCAACAATAGATAGAAATAGAATCCTATCTATTGTGAAGTGATCGACTTTCACAAGTTAAATCAATCTTCATCCGGTCTCAAATTCTAAAAGCGGGCTTTAAGAGCAAATCGAATGCCTACGGAGTTTGGTATGCATCACAATGGCGACTCCACTAGGACCATGAGATTTGTCTCTGAAAGTACCTTTGGTTAATTTAATATAAATAGGATTAGAGATTAAGATGTTTTATCTCTTTTCGAAATAAATTGCATTACATTCATGCTAAGGTCTTAGAATTGAGTTAGGCATGCCTCTTTTTGCCCCTATGCAATCCTAAAACATGACCTTACATTCACTCAATGTAAGGAAGTGTTAGGGAGAACCACTAGCCCAAGCCTCATGTTCTTTTAGCATATCAAATGGTGACTTGATCGGTCATTATACACGTGATGAGTTAAACCCATTGGCAAGGACTATACTTGGATAGCCTTAAAGTTGTACCACTAGACTGAATAGACACTTCCACTAGAGTGTATGCACTATAATACCTTGCTTGTGATGTGGGCTTTTATGAATTGAATAAATCACAATAAACATAGATGCCTATTCATCAAAGGCTTTCGTGCCCCGATGGGTATATTTTAGTTTATTTGGATTGTTCAAATGCATAATGGCCAAAATCCATTTGCATGCACTTTAAATAAAGAGGAAGTATACTATCAACTTTTAATCATGCATCGTACGCATTTATTAGGTTTTCTATCAACCCACAAGATAATCCCGCCTAGGAACATGATCGCACAACCTCCCATGCAGGAGCAATAAGGTTAGGAAGATTTTCTTTTCTTTTGCATGTGTTTGTTTATGTTGTATATACATGCATACATTTTTAATTAATAGTAAAAATAATGGTAATGATAATAAATAATAAAATATGCATGCTTGTGTGCATAGATTTTTTATGTATGTGCATCTCATCTCATGTGTATAGTTTCTGCTTTCATAAATAATTCCATGTAATTAGAATTAAAACATGTAAATCTTGTATGCATAATTTTAAACCAAATAAAAATGTGCATGAGCAAGCATCTTATTTTATGTGCAAACAAAATAATAATATGATAATGCGAAAAGCAAGCATTCTATGTGTAAATTCTCTTTACCATGAAAATGTGTATATTTTGTTTTATATGTCATGAAAATGGACATTTTACATCAAATTTTTTATTAGTCTACACATCCTACTTTGTGTATAGAATTTTTTCTATGCATCATATGCATGCCATGTTCATGCATCACTTATATATCACACATCATTATGTTTCATGCTAATAGTTGAGTCACATATCATATCTATGGCATTCATGTGATCATTCTAATGCATCTATGTGTAAAATATTCACTATGCATCATGTATATAATACATTCATATGTCATGCATCATATGTATTCTCCATATACATATACATCATGTAAACATGTTTTAAAAATAATAATAAAATTTTTACATAGGCTTTTATTCTTATGATATAGCTTTAGGGCTACCCAAGCGTGATCGATGCTAATAGGTCTAACTCATTAGGTGCATAATGACTTATCAAGTCACCATTTGTTATACTAAAAGGCACAAGGCTTGGGCTAGTGGTCCTCTTTATAAATTTCCTACATTGAGTGAATGCAGGGTCATGCTTTAGGAATGCACCATGGCTAAAAGAGGGACACCTAACTTAATTCTAAAGCCCTAACATGAATGTAATGCAATTTATTTTTAAAAGAGATAAAACATATTAATCACTAAACTCATTTATATTAAATCAACCAAAGGTACTTTTAGGGAAAAATCTCATGATCCCTAGTAGAGTCACCACTGTGATGCATGCCAAACCCCGTAGGCATCCAATTGGCTCTCGAAAACCCACTTTTAGGGCTCGAGATTGGACAAGGTTTATTAACTCATAAAGGCCAATCATTTCATAATGGATAAGGATTCAATGTAATAAGCATGCCTAGGGCCTTAAACAAACATACGATAGCATCTTGGGGTACCCCTTTTCCATTATCGGTGATCAACCTATGAAGGCATCTGCTATGCACCATAAGGTGGGTATTATGGAGTCGCCATCCAATAAAACATTGGGAAAATGAGTTCTAGCCTCATGAAGCCGAAACCAAAGATAGTTCAGAATTCACTCCTATTTATACCTTTGGTTAATGTTGTATAAGTAAGTTTTAATGATTAATTTATTTTATCTCATTTCTCACACAAGATATTATGATAGAAAAATAAAGCACACTCAAGCACATTGAAAAGTTGTAAAGCATGTATATGGAAAGCTGTATAAGCATGGCATTGAAAGCATTAATGAATAAAGGAATAAATATAAAGATAAAATCATAAATGAATCAAGAAATTAATTGAGTTTTTTTAAATAAGGACATTGATCCCTGTATGCAAATTTACAAAAAGGCAGAATTTCGAGGTCTATTTTGGATAAAAAGAAGGCATTGAGCCTATAAAGCTTAAAAGAAAAGAATTGTTTTAATTAAATAATTTAAGGTAGAAAATATTTGATGACTTTTTAATTTAACGTTTGAAAAAAATGTTTATGTGCAATGTAAATAGTAAAAGAATGAAAGCATAAAAGAGTAATAAATGCTACAAAAAAGCATTCATAAACCAGGTCATTCATTAAGTTAGGAACATTAGTTCCTTTATGTGTATATAGAAAATTCTTCAGTATGGTTTTTGAAATAAAAGTGGACATTGGTCTATTTATGAGGAAAAAACCAAATTTAATTAAGTAAAAACAGTTTTAGCATTGTTTTTAATTAACAGTTAAAAAACCTTTATTACTAAACTATTATATATTTGCACGAAATAAAATGAAATGAAAGGACAATTAAATACAGGCCCAAAACAAATAAATAAGAAAAAAATAAAATCTTAAACTGTTCTCGCTTTGCTCTCCAGCCCAATTCACCATGCCAATGGGTTATGTTCATTAAAAAGGACAAAAAATAGTAATGTTAGTTAATATTGAATTTAATCAAACAAGTAATAATTATTTAATTCAAATAATTATTTAAATAATTAATATATAGCATGTTGTATAAATTGTATGATAAATAACAATATTAATAATAATAAGATCAATAATAAATAAATAAGTAAAATTTAATGTAGAAAACAAATAGACTCAATGTTAAATAAATACGTGAATAAATACAAAAAATTATATTAATAAAATAAATAATATTAGAAATCATGAAAATAATAGAAATGAGTGAAAAATGGGTCATGAGAGTGAATTATATGCAAAAAGGAGGCCAAAAGAGTGATCACAAAGCAAAAAAGAAAAATAAAATGTGACTCACGAGTCACGGCCTTAGAACGTGACTCACAAACAAGTTAAGGACGTCAACCCAAAACACGAACAGAAGCTGGAAAACACCATTAATGGCCAAGAAAAAGCTCCCAAACTTAATTTAAAGCTATTTTTATGCAAGAAAATATCCCCAAAATCATTTGTAAGCATAAACAACAAGATATATGCACTAAAAACACAAATTAAAGCAAGAAAACATGGGAATCAAGGATTGAACACAAAGAAGAAGATGAATAGTAATCCTCCAAACATGCATTAAACCTTAATTTACATAGTTTTAATCTGATTTTACATATTAATGAGAGAAATGATCATAAATCAGAATACATAACCAATAAACAAGCTCAAATCCAATAAATCACATAAATAGAAAAAAATAACAAAAAAATGAAAATTAATTGAATATTTACTATAAATCTAATCTAACATTGGATTTAATTGTTTTTGGAGCTCAATAATATTACCTTCAGCATGGGTTCCATCAAATAACAAGAAATCAAGTGCATATAGCCTTCTTTTCCCATTTTTCCCTTGCTCTCTGTTTTTTTAAGTTATAGAGGACAAAAGAAAGAAGATGAAGGCAAGAGAGAAAATTCAGCTCCTTTTTTAAATTTGATCCTCTTTTGCTTAAAATATCCCAAAACATTAAATTTTAGATAAGGTTTAAAGGATAAAAATCTTCCCCATTTTCATCTTGTGGTCCTAGATGTAGAATACATTCCAAGAGTGAGTTACAACCTTGACTCATAAGTCTAATGAACCACTCACAAATGATTCATGGCATTTGACTTTGACTTTAACCATTGACTCTTGTTTTGACTCCTGAAACTTATTTTAACCACGCTAACAGCGGAAATCTGAAAAAAAATACCCAAAAAGGATTTTTAAACATTTAAAATTTGTAGAAGAGTCCAAAAATCACTTTAAGGATATAAAACCCGGGAGAAAGTTTGGCACTTTTATTCCTTTTCTATTTATGAGAAATTATTTCCACATTAGGTAACCCTGATTAGAAGCTGCCTCATAACCCAGTGTCTACACATGCACACGCACACACACATATATAAAGCCTAGAGATAAGAAAAAAAGTTGGAAAAAGGCAAAAGCAGGAGGTAGACCTTTAGCAATAGGATGAATCAAGCATCGCAAAAAGTCATATATATATATATATGTATATACACACACACACACATAGAGTGACGGGAGAAAACTAACATCTCAAAAGTTGGTTCCAGGCACAAGTTGAATAGGTGGAGGCCATGAAGAAGCTTTTATATAGACAAGAAAAATTGAACTCACTAAAAGACCTGGAAAAACAAAACTCATGTAGAAATGAAAAAACTCAATTTTTGGCCTATTTTAACCTACATAACTCCTGCAAATGCCTAGAAAAATTAACCAAAACACCTTAAAAACATTTAAAAGTGATTAAGACTCATTTTTTGTGAATTAAACTCAAAAAACAAATTAAAATTTGGAAATTGAAGGTTGAAGATGATGAATAGTAAAATTCATTTTGGTGCCAATTAATTTTTTTACATGTTTTGATTAGTTTATATGTTCTCATGATTAAAACAAATATAAAACTCAAGAAATAAAAATATAAAGTATTAGAGAACAATAATGGAAACTATGAATATTTACAATAAAAAGCATTTCTAAACATAGGTTAGGAGGGTAGGGGGCTTAAGAATATTACCCTTAGATTTTGTAACTCAAAGACAAAGAATTAAATTTTTTTATAGATATTCCCTATCTTGGTTTTCTTTGCATTTCCTATGTTACAAAGAGCTTAGGAGATAAAAAGAAAGAAAAGGGAAGAGAGAAGGAGAGAGAGAGAGAAAGAGAGAGAAAGGCCATTTAATTGGTGTAAAACATGTATTTATAAGCAAAGAAAACACCACCTCATGTTGTATCAGTTTTGGACAAAAATATATCTCCTTATCTTAATCTATTCTTGGGTGAAAATAAGAGTGGAAAATCGGTGTTTCCCACCCCACAACTCATTGAGTTATGGGTCAGTTACATGGAGCATAACTCATTAAGTTATGGGTGAGTTAACCTTCTTCATAGCCAACTAAACCCTAATTCAAAATAGTTTTCAATGTTTAGGCTAGAAGATGCCATTTTTTTGACAAGGTTTCTATTACCATTTGTTTTTATGTTTCATATTTTCCATGAATTAAGAATCACTCAATTTGGATTTGTAGATTGAGATTTATAGCCAAAATATTAACGACTACTCCTAGGAAATTTTCAGGGACAAATAATAATTTGACTTTGAAAAATTACTGGGAAGAATGGGTTCAAAATTAGGTAATACTATCTTCATGAAAGTTGTTTTAAAATGGATCTAGTTTTTATCACAATTAGACTCACCTCAAAAGTATCTTTACAGAGGGTGTTATACCCAAATTACTAGAGATTGGTGCAGGACAAGGGATAGATTTGGGTCATCCATGTTCAAGCCTACTTTTGAGGATCTTAAGAACTACACTAGGCTTAGGTTTCATTGAAAGTTTTACTTTTATGTCTTAAGGTTCATATGGATTTGGAATCATTAAATTAGGAGGTCTATAGGCTGAGACACTTAAGACTGCCTTAAATTTTTGAAACTATTTTTCTTATTTTGCCTTTTTTAAACGAGATCAATGGGGGGAGCCCGAAAAAATTATTTTAAAAACATTAAAAACTTAGGGAGAAACAAACATTTCCATTCCTTATCTTTTTATGAAAATTATTTTCCTCATTGGGTAGCCCTAATTAGAAGCTACCTCAGAACCCAATGTCTACAGTTACCCCTAACTTTTAGGAAACTAGTTTACTAGTGTCTAGATTAGCTAAAGTTTAGAATAAAAGATAGAGACACATACCTTAGGTGGTTGTCTCCTTGGTTGATTGATGATGGTTGAGGCAGGTGGTTTATCGTCAACTTGTTGACGTGTTAACCCTTTTCGGTGAAATAGGTTGCTTATCATCAACTTTGCTATGCATTAACCCTTTTCATTAAAGTAGATGGTTTATCATCAACTTATCGATGCATTAACCCTTTTTAGTGAAGCATGTGAATTATTGTAAAATTATCGATGCACTAACCCATTTTGATGACTATCTATCTTGTAACACCTCTCAAAAGGACTTTATGCATTGAAGACATTCTAAATGCCTTCAAAAAAGACTTAATACTTGTTAAAAGACTTGAAATACTCATTAAGAGACTTGGAATGTCATAAAAGAAGGCTTCAAACTCATTAAAAGACTTGAAATGCCTTGAAAAAGGACTTAATGCTTACTAAAAGACTCAAAATGCCTTGAAAAAAGACTAATGCTAAGTAAAAGACTTAAAATGCCTTGAAACAACTCAAACTACCTTGAAATAAGAGATAATGCTCATTAAAAGACTTGAAATGCCTTAAGAAAGGACTTAATGCTTGCTAAAAGACTTAAAATGCCTTGAAAAAGGACTTGATGCTCACTAAAAGACTCGAAATGCCTTAAAAAAGGACTTAATGCTCAATAAGAGACTTAAATTGCCTTGAAAAGGACTTAATGCTCACTAAGAGACTTGAAATGCCTTGAAAATGGACTTAATGCTCATGAAAAGACTTTGAAAGCCTTTCAAAGAGGACTTTCATTTTTGTTGCTTCGAAGAGACACTGAATGCCTCTCAAAGAGGACTTTACTATTTTGTTTATTTAAGTTTACTAATTGTTGTGTTTGTTTTTTTAGGTATGTGAAATTACACTTTGGGTGTATTTTCATTTTTACAATTTAGATAGATTTTGAATTTGTACACTTTTGAGTGTGTATTGAATTATTACGGTTTGAGTGTATGATGAATTTTTACAATTTAAGTCTATGTTGAATTTTTACATTTTGAGTGTATGTTGAATTATTACATTTTGTATGTATATTGAGTTATACAATTTGAGTGTATTTTGAATTTTTACATTTTGGGATCATTTCAAGGCTTTGAAACTTTTAGCGTGTAAGCTTTTTATAAAATTTGTATTCTTTGCACATTTGTATTTTTAGGGTATTTAAAGGAGTTTTGTACATTTGAAGAATTTTGAGTTTTTCTACATTTAAAGAAATTGAGTTTTTATACATTTGAATTTTTATACAATTTATTTTGTACATTTATTGTGTGGTATGTTTGAATGTACATTTTAGAATAAAAGGTCTTACCTGATTACCCCAGCGAGGGTGTGCGTTAATAGTCTAACTCTACGAAAGGTCATCTTTTATGGGTTTGCATGTTCTCCATTTCCTAGGGATTTTGTCTTTAAGCAAGATGGTCATCCTCTCGTAATTGTCCCCAGCATAACATGCGTAGATAACCTTGCTTTTTAAGATACTCCCCTTGTATGATTTCTCCCATGGGAACTTTATCATTATATGATTATCCACTGCCTAAAGTTGTCCTGTTATCAACTTAGATGCATAGAGACCATTTGCATTTCCTTGCAAGAAGCTACACATGTGAGTATGTGTAGGAAATTATATATGTGCAGTATACGTGCAAAATTCTTTTGTGTATGTACAATTTTGTCAACCATATCCTGAATAAGATCTCTTAGGGGATGGCAGTAATCTGTTTTATGCTCTATGTCCAGGTGGTAAGCATAATACCTATCAATTTTGTGTTCAGGTTTCCCTTGGCTAATGTTTGGCTTTACTGGTAATGGTTGTAACTTCCTTTCCCAATGAGATGAGTGAGGTACTAAGATAATGGTTTACCAATGATGGTATAATGATTTCCCTTTGTTTTTGTGGCTAAAACTTTGGCAACCCCATCATTAGCTCTACTTGAGTCTCAATTCTTCTGCTCGTTTCCATGATTGCCTTTTTCTATACTTACAGTCTGAGTGCTTTCTTCCAAATATTCCCTTTCAACTTCAATGGGATGTCCTTCAGAGATTCCCAATCTTTAAGCCACTTTATTTTAAGTCCCTACTTTAAATATAGACTTGCATTCCTGATGAAAAGTCTTATCTCATCATAAGTGTCTAGTTTTCGCTTCATCTCCATTATCTTATTCCTCCATCGAGTGAGGTACTTATGGAAGGACTCATCAAATTTTTGTCGTAATAGCTCTAGATATTTTAGGATCACTTCCATCATAGTACTTCAGTCATATTGCTTCATAAATTCCTCCGTTAATAGATCTCAATCCTTCTTGGTTATGTGATCTAGCATATGATACCAACCAATGGCAAGGCTTATCAAACTAAGCCAGGAATACTCAACTTCTATTTCTTGGTTCAGGTCATCCCCTTCATAACTAATGTGTATTATTTTATATGGGTAGATGAATCAAATGTGCCATCAAATTTGGGCAAGTCTGGAGTTTTAAATCACTGGGGTGGCAAATCCTTACTTTCTAGGTTTCTATCCTTGGGGCTAATTCTTTATCCTATAGATAAAACTCGGGCCATAACTTTTATTTTTTCCTCCATCTTTTTCAAAATTACATCCTCCATTCTAGGTGCCTTACTTCTTTAAACTTGAGTCACTACTGACACTTCCTCTTCCTCAAGAATAAAATCCCCCTTAAGGGTGATAACCTTATCCTTTCATTGCTTAACAGGAAGAAATATTGGTGCCATATCTCTAAATTTAATAGCTAAAGGAGGTACCACAGTAGGAGCTGCGATAAAGGTATGTCTAGCAGTGGCTAGTTCCACTTATCCAGTGGCGGATGCCACAGTCTGTTGTCTAATAGCATACATCATCTCACTTATCATTGACCTCATTCTCCTTTTAAACTCTTTAAACTTTCTATCCATCTCTTGATGATCAGAAGCTACAGTCTGTGATGGATCTACCATTGTTGTATGTTCTGAAATTGCTTCAAAAATATCAGCCAAACTCAAATCTGGCTCCAATTCTAATTATGATTTTGATTCAACCTGCTCTAGTAATGGTTCTCTGTTAAGAAGTCTGCTTAGATCCCTAAACCACCTAAGCACATGATCTAAAATGGTTGAGGTAAAAATCAAAGAGTTAGAATGATCTATGGAAAATAGTTTATGTACAAAATAAGGTGTATAGGTTTTATTGATAAAAATTTACACGCAGAATGTATACTTTCTATTGTACACAAAATGAATTGTACATATTTTCATGGTAAAGAAAATTTACACAAAGAATGCACGCATTTTACATTATCATATTTTTTTTTGCACACAAAATAAGATGTACACATATGTATATTTTTATTTGATAGAAAATTATGCACACAAATTTGCGTGCTTTAATTTTCATGCAGGAACAAAAAAAACTCAAATTTTGGCTTATTTTAACCCACACAACTCATGCAAATTCCTAGAAAATTTTGCCAAAACACCTTAAAAATAATTTAAAAGTGATTAAAACTCATTTTAGATGAATTAAACTAAAAAAAACCAAAATAAAATTTATAAATCAAAGGTTGAAAATGATAAATAGTAAAACTATATTTATGCTAATTAATTTTTTTTACATGTTTTGATTAGTTTTTTGTGTTTTCATGATTAAAATAAATATAAAACTCAGGAAATAAGTTGAAAAAAAGCTAAAAATAAAAAACCAAAAAATATAAATTATAAAAGAAAAACACTGGAAACTATGAATATTTACACTAAAAAGCAATTCTAAATATGGGTTAGGAGGGTAGGGGACTCAACAACATTACCCTTAGATTTTGTAACTCATAGACAAGGAGTTTACTGTTTTTTTTGCACTTCCCTATCTTGTTTTTCTTTGTTTTTTCCATGTTATGGAGAGCTTGAGAGAAAGAGAGAAAGAAAGAGGGAGAGAGAGAGAGAGAGAGAGAGAGAGAGAGCCCATTTGATTGGTGCAAAATGTGTATTTTTAGGCAAGGAAACCACCACCTCAAGTTGGATAAAATTTAGAAGAAAAATACTCCTTTGTCCAAATATATTCTTGGGTGAAAATAAGAGAGGAAAAATTTTTTTTCCACCCCATAACTTAGTGAGTTTTGGCAAGTTACATAGGGCATAACTCACCAAGTTACAAGCGAGTCAACCCTCTTCTTAGCCAACTGACCCCTAATTCAAAATATTTTCAAATTTTTAGGCTAGAAGATGCCATTTTTTTTCACAAGTGCCCCTTAAAATTTGCTTTCCTATGTCTTAGATTTCTATGAATCAAGAATCACTTAATTTGCATTTGTAGATTTGGATTTATTGAAAAAATACTGACGACTTTGAAAAATTATTGGAAACAATGGGTACAAAAATAGGTCATACTATCTTCATTAAAGTTGTTCCAAAATGAGTCTAGTTTGTGGAAGAATTAGACTAATCTCAAAATTATCTTTACGGAGGGTGTTATGCCCAAATTACTACAAACTGGTCTAGGTGCAAGGATAGATTTGGCTCATCTATGTTCAAGCCTACTGTTGAGGATCTTAAAGAGTGAACTGGGCTTAGATTTCTTTAGGAAAGTTGTAATTCTATGTCTTAAGATTTATATGGATTTAGAGTAATTAAATTAAGAGGTCTGTAAGCTAAGATAAGGCTAAAACACTAAAGACTCCTTTAAATTTTTGAAATCATTTTCAACATTTTGCCTTTTTTGAAGGAGATAAATGTGGGGAGCCCGAAATAATAATTTTGAGAGCATTAAAAACTCTAGGAGAGCTTTACACTTCCATTATTTGTAGTTTTATTAGAATCATTCTCCTTATTGGGTAAGAAAAGCTGACTCAGAATTCAATGTCTACAGTTGCCCCTAACTTTATGAAAACTAATACACTAGTGTCTAGATTAGCCAAAGTTCAAAGTAAAAGATAGAGACACATAACTGAGGTAGCTGCCTCCTTGGCTAATTGATGATGGTTAAGGTAGGTGGTTTATCATTAACTTATCGATGCGTTAACCCTTTTCTGTGAAGTAAGTTGCTTATCATCAACTTGTCAAAATGTTAACCCTTTTTGGTAAAATAGGTAGCTTATCATCAACTTATCGATGTGTTAATCCTTTTTAGTGAAGTAGGTGGTTCATCGTCAACTTGTCAATGTGTTAACCCTTTTTAATGACTATCCATCTTAGAATGCATCCTTAGAGGACTTTATGCTCTAAAGAGACTCGGGGTTACTTGTGTGACGTTTTTCATGGTTTTCACTATGCACGATCACGACCATGAAGCATTCATATTTGATATTAACTCAATGAATCTTTCCTCATTTAATCTCAACACTACAAAAAATCCAAAAGAAATCCTAAATGCTTTTGACCTAACTTTTAAAGAGAGAGAAAAATTCAATAGAATATTAAGAAAATATGAAAAAGTCTTTGCCTGGACCTATAAAGCTATGATAAGGATAAACCATTAAATTCCTAAAAACACTTTTCCTACATACCCGAGTTACAAGCCAACTAAGCAAAACCTTAGAAGGCTTATACCAGAGTAGGAAGAAAGGTTAAGGTGGAAGTGCTAAGTAGATTGAAGATAAGTTCTTAGTAGAGGCTTAATACCTGACTTGGTTAGCTAATGTCGTTCCTGTTGCCAAAAAGATGGAAAGTTTTGAGTATGTGTTGATTATCGAGATCTCAACAAAGTTGCCCGAAGGACTACTTTTTATAAACACTAGGTCCTAAGATGGCTCTAGATTAAGGTTACCTAATGAGGAAGGTATTTCTCATAAATAGACAAGGAATAAAAGTTCTAGGCTTTCTTTTAGATTTTTATGGTTTCAAAATGTTTTTAAGCTCTCCTGTAGGTTTAAATGTTTAAAAATCTTTTTTTGGACAGTAAGGTCAAAATAGGTTTCAAGGTTAAAAAGTCAAAGCCAAAGTCAAAAGGCACGAGTCACTCCCTTGACTCATGGGTCAAGGTCATGATTCACACCCATAACTCACTCTTGGAACTTATTTTGAGCAATAAAACAGGGGAAAAATGAGAGAGGATTTTATTTGATCCTCATCCAAAACATATTTAATTTAATTAGGGATATTTAATCAAATGATTAGATTTTTTAAGAGGGGCTATCTCTCTTTTCTTCCGATTCTCTCTTTCTCTCTCTCTCACATTTCCTCTATTTCTCACACACACTCTGTATTTTGAAAACTAAGAACAAAGAGCAAAAAAACAAAAGGAAAAAGGAAGGCCAAAAACACTATGTTTCCTTGGTCTTTAATGGAACCAACCTGAATTTAATGTTATTAAGCCCAAAATCATTTACATCTAGTGTTAGATTCAATTTATAGTAAATATTCATTTTATTCTTTATTTTCTTTGATTTTTCCATTTATTTGATTTAATGAATTTAAGCTTGTTAATTTGTTATTAATTGAATTTTATGCTTATTTCCTTCATTAGCTAATGTTAACTAATTAAAATCATGTTAAAATTGAGTAAATAAATTAATTTGAAATTTACTATTCATCTTCTTCTTCCTTGGGTTCAAGTTTCTATTTTCATATTTCTTGCTTTAACATTTGTTTTTCTAATCAAAATCATGTTTTTCATGTGTTTTAATGAGTGTGGTTCCTTTTCCATGCATTTAGATGATTTGAAATTGAGTTTTAGTTAATTTTCATGACTTATGGCATCGTTCCAAGAGTTGGAATTCATTTTTGGGCTGAATCGTAGCCTTAGTTAGATCGAATCACACCCTTGGCCCGTGACTCGACTTGACTAGAGACTCACCCCTGTCCTCCCACCGTTCTCTTCGCGCACATCTCTCAGCTCTTGCATGCATCACTTGGCACTCACGTTATCTTTTTTGCCTTCCTCCGTGTCTTCATTTGTTTACTATTTGTAATTTCGTTGTATATTAGCTCAAATACTTCTAATAATTAATTTATTTGCATTTGTTACTTATTCTTTCAATTCACACTACTGCATCACGTTTCTTAATTTAGTTTTTTTTTATTTGAGTAATATATATTTATATATTGTTTAATTTATCAATATTATATTATTAATATTTTTTTGTTAATATTCTTTTTATATATGTATTTATTTATTTAGCCTAATTAATTAATATTTATGATTTATTTATTTTGATTCATATATTCATGTAATTGTTTAATTTCTTTTAATTCTATTATTTTATTATTGCTTATATTTTCATTAATGTTGACATTTTTTTACTTTGTTTGATTCATTTTATGTTATGTGATTTCATATAATGTGAATTTATTTCATATTTATAATATTTATGTATTTATTTAATAATTATTGTCACCACTATTCTATTTATCTAACATATTATTATAATATTATTTATGCATACCATATCTATTAATTTGTCTCAATTTACTATATATTTATTTAATTATTGTATTTATTTTTCATTTTAGCATGCGCATGCCAAATGCATAATGCATGAATTTGAAAATGTATCATGCATTTTATTTATTTAATTAATTTTATGTTATTCATTATTTTCTAGTAATTTTCCTATTTAAATGCTATTTATAAATAATCTTGATTATTTATCACTTGTTCAACTTTTATCATTATTAACTAATATTATTATTTTGCTATATTTTAGCACACAATAGGCATTTCAGATCGGAATGGAGTATAAGGTAGAGCAAATTAGATTTGAATTTATTTTATTTCCCTATTTATTTATTTGGGTTTGTATTTAATTATCCCTTTATTTCTTGCAAAACATGTAATAATAAAAGGATTTTCACACACTTAAATAAAAAAAATAGCACCAAAACTTATTTCTACTCAATTAATCAGATTTTTTCTAATAAACTCCGTCCAATGTCCATTCTTTTTCTCAAAAGCCACACAAAAGAGTTTTTATAAATAAGCATAAAGGAACCAATATTCTAAATCAATAAATATCCCAATTTATGTATGTCATTTTGTTAGAGAGTATGCCTTAGAGCCCATGTAATAAGGATGTATTTCATATGTATGAACTCATATTCTTAATATAAGGCATCATTCATTTATTAATGCTATGTTTAAATACATGAGTTTATAAATCTTAAATTAATAAATGAAGTCCTAAATATTATAAACACAGTTCAAAGGCAATCATGAAAGTGTTCATGATATGAGATATTTATTGCATGCAAATATGTTAATATCTAAATATCCCTAGTCATAGAATTAACAAGATAGGACATTGTTAATTCGGATAGACTAGCATATGTTATGTTTCTTGAATGGTTCAAGTAATGGTTCTCATAATTGTGATTATGGAAGATAATCAAAGCTAACATGTGGATGCTTGTTAGAAGAACAAGTTCATTTGAGACCTGCAAAGAGAATCCTAACATGGATATTAAATCTATGTCAGTGAGGAATCTCTTCATAACGGTTGTGCAAGTATCCTTAGACTTGAGATCACCAAAGTTATCTTAATTAGCAAGTAGTATACTTTGACTCCATAACTTATTACTTCCAACTAAGGGTGAACATAGTTAGGAGGTTGGGTATATCATGAGTTACTTGAAGATAGTTGAGTGATTAAAAAAGGATTCACCATCCCTGATTTATTAAGGGAATTTATCTCGCATGATTCTATAATTGCCTTGTTCAGATAATCTCTAGCTAGAGTAATATGCCATGATGGATAGGGATCCATGAAGGGCATTTTGGGAACAATGATTAAATTAATGGAACATGCATAATTAGATTTATATGAGTTTACAAAAATCTATACTCAAAATCTAAATTGAGATAAGAGTGGTGAAAGGAGTAATTATACGGTAACTGTTTCTATGGAAGGGTATAGTCAAACCACTTAACTTTCCTAACATTTGGGTAGTCATGATGCCTAGCTAGAGGCCAGTCATGACTTGTGTAATAGTGAATCATAAATATCAATAGGGATTGATAAAATGATTTAAAAAAGTTTAAATCATGTGAGTTTTGAATAGAACTCACAATTACATATTATACTGCCAATATGAACAGGAACCCAATTGGTCACACACAAATAGAGAAAAGGATAACATGGTAAAATGACAAGGATAATAATATTTGATATTATTATGGGAATAAAGAAGTGAATAAGAGAATAATTAATTAAAGAGTTTAATTAATTATGATCAAGTAAAATTGTTCGCAGAACTTTTTAGAAATATTCTGTAAAATGGACCTAATTGATATAATATATTTCATAATTAATTTTTATTGGACTATAAGTATTATAGGGCTGATATAATAATAAATAGATCTATTGAAGAAATTAAAAGGGGCCCAAAGAATTGAGGTTCGTGCAGAAACCCTCCAAAGGAAAGGTTTCACGCCACCTTTTGATAGAATGCCTTAGAGGCAATAATTCTTGGACCAAAATAAATTAAATATATTTAATAAGTGTTATGGAGCCTACATATTTAATTTGGATGGATTTCGAATTCATTTGAGTAATTAAATCCAAGTATATGCACAAAGGGCCTAATTTATGAATTTTGTGCATAGTCTTTTATGAAAGGACTTAAATTGGATTTAATTGAGCCCAAATAAATTATTAATAATTCTAAAAACCCAATTAATATTTCTCCAGAATTTTTAAAGAGTCCAATCCTATTATGAAGTTGGATTTTTAATTTAACTATAAATATCCAAGTAATGGGATTTTAGGGTTAAGTGAAGAATTAAGAGAAAAAGATTTTCTCTCATTCTCTAAACCCTAGCTGCCACTTCCCCCTTGCTAACATCAAGGGATTTCGGCCAGCCTTTTATTCCTCCATTATTGGTTCATTCAATTCTTCTCTAGTGTGGATTACTAATTGGAGGTGTTCAATTTTGGACACTATGGTTTGCGATAATCCGATGAGAAGGAAAATCAATTGTTCAACAAAAATAAAAGGTGATTTTTCTTATTCTCATTAATATGTATATTGTAAATTCATGGCAAGATCAGATCTATTGGTTAAAAAATTTTAAATTCCACTTATGTATAAGATGCATGTAACCGATAATTTCCAACACATTTTAATTGTATTATTATTTTTTCATGCCCTTTTTATTTATTGCAAATAAATGATTTTTTCGACGGATAATCCTTTTCACCAAATGATTTTATACAAGTTTGAGTGGGATTTTTTTATTATAAGAGGACCAAAGTCCACATTTTCACCCATAAAATTATATGTAAAAATTAAATATTTTTCCTTTATAAATACAAATGATTTTTTCCTTAAAACTAATTAATGCAATTCTTTTTTTAAAGTCACATGGGCTTAATGCCCTCATTTTTTATCCAAAATACACCAAAAACTGTCTTTTTTAATACATATGCGATGACCAACGTCTTCATGTAAATGAACCCAACTAATTCTCCAACTTATGTATGATTTTAAATTTGTATTTATTCTTATATTCTTTAATGCTTTCTATACTGCCCTCTTATAGCTTTCAATATGAATGCTTTACTACTTTCCAATGTGTTTAAGTGCACTTTGCTTTTTTAAGCATAATAACTTGTGTGAGAAAAGACATAAAATAAATTAATCTTTAAAACTCATTTATATAACACTAACCAAATATATAAATAGGACTGAGGCCTTGAAATCACTTTGGTTTTGGCCTCATAAGGTTAGAACTCACTTTTCCAATATTTTATTAGGTGGTGACTCCATGATACCTGCCTTGTGGTGTCGAGTAGATGCCCTCATAGGTTAATCATCAACAATAGACCGAAATAAAATCCTATCTATAGCGAAGCGATCGGCCTTCACGAGTTAAATCAACCTTCATCTTGTCTTAAGTTCTAAAAGCAGGCTTTAAGAGCAAATTGAATGCATGCGGAGTTTGGTGTGCATCACAATGGTGACTCTACTAGGAGCATGAGATTTTGCTCTGAAAGTACCTTTGGCTAATTTAATATAAATAGGATTAGAGATTAAGATGTTTTATCTCTTTTCAAAATAAATTGCATTACATTTATGCTAAGGTCTTAGAATTAAGTTAGGCATGCCTCTTTTCGCCCCGGTGTAATCCTGAAACATAACCTTACATTCACTCAATATAGGGAAGTGTTAAGGAGAACCACTAGCCCAAGCCTCATGTTCTTTTAGCATATCAAATGGTGACTTGATCGGTCATTATACACGTGATGAGTTAAACCCATTGGCAAGGACTATACTTGGATAGCCTTCAAGTTGTACCACTAGACTGAATAGACACTTCCACTAGGGTGCATGCACTATAATACCTTGCTTGTGATGTGGGCTTGTCTGAATTGAATGAATCCCAATAAATATAGATGCCTATTCATCAAAGGCTTTCGTGCCCCGATGGGTACATTTTAGTTTATTTGGATTGTTGAAATGCATAATGGCCAAAATTCATTTGCATGCACTTTAAATAAAAGAGGAATTATACTATCAACTTTTAATCGTGCATCAAACGCATTTATTATGTTCTCTATTAACCCACAAGATAATCCCACCTTGGAACATGATCGCACAACCTCCTATGTAGGAGCAATAAGGTTAGGAAGATTTTCTTTCCTTTTGCATGTGTTTGTCTATGTTGTATATACATGCATACATTTTTAATGAATAGTAAAAATAATGATAATGATAATAAATAATAAAATATGCATTCTTGTGTGCATAGATTTTTTATGTATGTGCATCTTATCTCATATGTATAGTTTCTGCTTTCACAAATCATTCCATGTAATTAGAATTAAAACATGTAAATCTTGTATGCATAATTTTAAACTAAATAAAAATGTGCATGAGTAGGCATCTTATTTTATGTGCAAACAAAATAATAATATGATAATGTGAAAAGCATGCATTCTATGTGTAAATTCTCATTACCATGAAAATGTGTATATTTTGTTTTATATGTCATGAAAATGGACATTTTTCATCAAAATTTTATTAGCCTGCACATGCTGCCTTGTGTATAGAATTTTTTCTATGCATCATATGCATGCCATGTTCATGCATCACTTATATAGCACACATCATTATGTTTCATGCTAATAGTTGAGTCACATATCATATCTATGGCATTCATGTGATCATTCTCATGCATCTATGTGTAAAATATCCACTATGCATCATGTATATAATACATTCATATGTCATGCATCATATGTATTCTCCATATACATATGCATCATGTATATAATACATTCATATGTCATGCATCATATGTATTCTCCATATACATATGCATCATGTACACATGTTTTAAAAATAATAAAAAAAATTTTACATCTTATTTTCTTTACATAACCTTGTCATTTAATCAATAAATGTGTGTATTTCATTTTGTGCATATAATTTTTACCATGCATCATTATAGCCCTTTGATCTTTCAGCCATTCTAAGTCATACGCCTAAGTAGTTTAGGGGTCCAAGCAACCTTCTTGTCAAAGAACCTTTAGCAAAGAAGCCCATATTAGAAATAAGATGAGGATCAAAATTGGGTTTGGCTGATATCCTTAGAGTAGCTTTAGGACGTACGGTAATGGTAGATCTATGACAGACTGGGGCTTCTAATCATCGGGAATTAGACAAAAATTTTAATGATCTTGAAAGGAAGGTAATGGCCATGATTAGTGAGGAGCCTACTGTTATGGCAATTGCTCCTAGAACACAACCTATAGTACCTTCTTTAAGCCCAATTGAACTAGTTGTGGTCGAGAAGAGTCATATAACAGTGGTTATAGCCCTTCCAATAGCTGTTGGTTCTAATGGCAAGGTATTACTTGTTCCCTCAGTTAACCAAAAAGAAGATGAGGGTTATGCCCCGAAAGATGATTGTATACAATTCACAAAGGTCTAGGTATGAAGAATAGAGGATCAACCTTAAAAAGGATGGAGGAAAGGATGAAGGACGTGGCCTGATTGATGTCAATGGGTAAGGGTAATAACCCAAAAGATAGAAATTTGAATAGCAAGAAAGTGCTATCTCAAAAGTTCAGAATGCCAGATTTGCCTAAGTTTGATGGTACTTTTTATCCAACAATCCATATAAAGAAATATGCCCTAGTTTGAAAGGGACCACCATCACTAAATGACAAAAAGGTTGAATACTTTAGCTTTAGTCTTGTGTGCCTTTCCATTAACTGGTACCATGGGTTGGACTTAGAAATAAAGAAAGACTAAGATAAGTTAACAGAAGAGTTCTTAAAGCAATATAATTGTAGCATAAGACTGAAAGTGACCTTAAATGATCTAAAGCTACTACATCAGAAAACCAAGATAGTCTTTCTATAAGTATCTCTTCTGATGGAAGAATAGGGTGATAAAGATAAAGAGGAAGCCAGAGACTACAAATCACATTTGGTTATTCATCCAAAATTCCAATACCTACCTAAGAGAAAGTCTCAAAATAAAAGGCTTAAAGTATTAGGAGTCTCTAAAGGATATAGCCATCAAGGTGTATGCAGAATATTTAATGAAAAAGACTAGCTATACCTACCATAGTTTTGACAAGGATGGCAGAAATAGTAGTAGTTTTGGGGGGCCAACGGTGGTAGAGACATAGAGGTGTTAGCTATAGAAATGGCTATAGGGTTGGAAAAATTGCTATTTTGGCACCTCATTCATCTCATTAAAACAGGGAAGTTGCAACTTTTACTGCCAAAGCTGGCTATAAGCTAGGGATAACCTAGACATAGAGCATATTGGTATTATGCCTACCATCAACACACAGGCCATAAAATGGATTATTGCCACACACTAAGGAAATGCATTTAAGATTGGGTTGACATTAAACGAATACCAAATTCGAAGAAAAAAAGGAATAGGTAGAATGGATATCACTTATGCTTACTCAGGTTCACCGAATGGTATATGTCTTGGGAATTATATGTCATTTAGATGACTAGCCATTGATTAATTTCAATGACAAATAGTTTAGAAAGTTGTGGGATGTTAATGTTGTCACAAATCTTAAAGGCACTATCCAGAGAAGCAAGAGACTGAGATGTTGGAAGACTTTTTACTATATGCACTTACAATAGGAAAGGATGTATTTAGCCACCTTTTCATAATATAAAATGTGTCTCTAATATATATATATATATGTTTCTCTAACTATGTTAATAATATGAGGTTTTTAATAATATAAGCTTTTCTTATGTATGCAATGTTTTATTCTATTGCATCATGCATGGAAATAGTCATAACTGATTTGTAAGACATTAATTCAATAAACACAAGTCTTTAGTTAATCTCAAACATAGATTTATTATGAGTTTATCCATTATGACTCTTGAAGTAAGTCCTGAGAGGATAGAATAAAAGTGATTAAATCTTTGCCTAATTCTGTAATGGCACCTCAAAAGATGATAGGAACATTGTAGCATGTCATTCCAATGCTTCCTAACAACAAACCTAAATAGAAGGCCTAACTCACCTAAATAAGCAAGCCCAAATGTACAGCTTATCTCACCTAAATAAGCGAGTGATAAGTGTGGATTATATATAATTTTTGATATGTTTTTAGTTGTATTATTTAGTTGTTTTGGTTTTATTTAGGTTAAATTCAAGTTAATTTGTTAATATTTATGTTTTTGCAGTTAATTTTATGTTTTGTTTGATTTTCAGGTTTAAATTGTCAATAAAGGGCTTAAATTGCAAAAAGGACAAAGTTTAGGGCCAAAAGTACAAATATGAAGAATTGTTGCGAGAAAATTGACGTTCAGTCCAGAGCCTTCACACGCGATCACGTGAAAATGCTGAGCAATTCCACCCATGGCCACATGAAGGCTTGATACTTAGAGGATGTGGCCACGTTAAGACATAAAACATGAAAAGCATGGCCACGTGAAGGAATTTTGGAGGAAGACAAGGCAAACACGTGACCACGTGGGTTCCAAATGAAGGACCACACGTGGCCACGTGTGAAGAAAGACCTAGAGAACACGTGACCACGTGTTCAAATTCACAATGAAGGGCGTGGCCACGTGATGCTATTCCCATTTCGCGAAGGATTTTGTCGCACTTCCTATTTTGGGCAGAAATTACTTCCTATTGAATTCTAAGAGTTTGAAAAGGAATTTATGACTTCTTTGGCCTATAAATATGAAGCTAAAACACAGAACAAGGGGATCGATTATTAGAATTAAGCTGTACTTTTCTTTAATTATTTTACGTTCTTTGTTTTTATTGCTTTCTTCAAAACTTTGTTTTTATTTTTGAGAATGGTTTGTGAGTAGTTTTCTTTAACTTTTGCTAAAGGATACTTGAATCCTTAAACTTGTATTGTTATGACTTAAGTTGTTCTTCAATTAAAATACAAGTTGATTATTTCTTGGTTCATAAATCTAGTCTTGTCTTTTCTCAATTTTAAGTTGATTATTAATTTGATTAAGCATTGGTTAATTAATTGGTTTAAGTTGATTAATGACTTGCATGCTCTTAGGTTAATTTAGTTGGATTAATGCATGATTATAATTTGAATAAGCTATAATTGTGTGTTGATTTGAGTAAGTTAAGATTAAGAAAAGTTTAAACAAGAATAGGTTGAAGTTAAATCTTTTGAGAAAGGCTTTAATAGACATCTAGGAGACTTAATTCAGTTCCTTATGCTAAGTGTTAAGTTTATCTGAATAAGAAAATTTGATACTTGGAATAATAATCTTGAATAAAATTATCTGGTTTTATTAAACTGAATTTTCCATAATCACTTGTATGTTTTCTTTTATTTAAGTCATAGCAATACTTGTTAAGGTGGATAGTCCTTTAGTGAAAGTTGTTTTTAATATTGATTTTCACCTCATTCAATTTACTTGCTTTCAATATATCTTTTCTTTACTTTAGCTGTTTCAATTGTTTTAGTTTGGATTCAAATTATTGTTTTTAGTTTTAATTCTTCGATCATCACAAATTTGGGATTTCTCTTATTTCTTTTACACACAAAAATTGGTTTTGAAATTGAAATAACACATTCAAGCACAAGTTTCCCTTTGGTTCAATATTTTGGGTCATAATGTTATTTCCCTATATTACTAGCCGATCTAGTACACTTGCTAGACTCTGGTCAAGTTTTTAGCACCGTTGCTAGGGACACATTGGCGTTTGTTTATTTATTTTGATTTTAAAGTGATTTTTGTGGGTTTTCTTCTTTTCTCCATCTAATTTCTTATTTTCTTTTTCAGTGACTAGTGGTTTATGGTGAGAGACACCCCCATCCTACCATTAGACCTTGAAATTGAGAGGACATTCCATAGGAATAGAAGAGGCAATATGAACGATCCAGAAATAGAACAACCTATGAATGATCCACCACCTCGTATCGAAGAGTAACACATACCCCACCAAGCTCCCGGGAATGGGTATAGACCTAGAACCATTAGGGATTATGCTATCTCTAGGTGGAATGAAGAACATAAAACTATTAGGATTCCTCACCACCAACCTTTTGAGATTAAACTCGCTACCATCACTATGGTACAAAGAAACCAATTTTCGAGTTCGGACATAGAGGATCCTGCACAACATTTGGATATGTTCTTATAAGTGAGTGACACTGTACAAATTCCTAATGTATCGACTAATGTAATTAGGTTGAAACTCTTCCCATTTACCCTAATAGGAAAAACTAGGGATTGGCTACAAATGCTACCAAATCAATCCATTTATTCTTGGCAACAAATGAAAGAAAAATTTCTGTGCAAATTCTTCCCACCCACCAAGACTGCGCTCATTAGAAAACAAATTAGTGATTTTCAACAATATTATGAAGAGCCATTCCATAAAACATGGGAAAGATTTAGAAGACTTTTAAAAAGTTGTCCTCATAATAAAGTTCCTATTTTTCAACTGATGCACATTTTTTATACAGGTGCCCATCCATCAACAAGATCTTTGTTAGATGCAGCTTCAAATGGCAGTTTCATGAATCAAATTCCCGAGGATGTATTTTTGCTTCTTAATGAGATGGCTACCAATGATGCTCAATGGGCAACCTCTAAAGCAACTCAAAAGAAACAGGGAGTTCATAATATTGATGAAGTAGCTATGTTAAGAGCTCAAATGGAATTAATGAGAAAAGAACATTTAAAAGAAATAAATGAGCTTAAAGCTAAAAATGTTTTTATGTTGTCTAATGAAGTTGATTCTTATGCAGGAATTCCAGGACCTTTGGGAATGAAGAATACTGAAAATATGGTAGAAGAAGTAAATGCCTTGAACTCGTATAGCAATACTTGCAATGCGGGATGGAGAAGCCATCCAATTTTTTCATTGAGGGAAGATAATCAAGGTTCTTCTTCTAACCCTAATCTTAGATCCCAATTTAACCATAATCAACCTCCCAATAATCAACTTCCATACCAAAACCAAGCTCCACCACATTACCTAAATCAATACCCATCACAAGCATACCACCAACCACCCGATTTTCAAAAATCTCCCCCTCCTCAAGAAAAGAAATCCAACATTGAAGAAATGATTGCAAATTTTATGGCCTCCCAAAATTCGATTTTAGCTAGCCAAAATGCTAGATGGAAATTACAAGATATTTGGATGAGGAACCAAGAGGCATCGATTAGGAACTTAGAGAACCAAATGGGATAACTTGCTAGTTCTTTATCAAATCATACTCAAGGGACATTTCCATCCAATGTAGACCGAAATCTGAAGGAGGAAGCCAAAGCAATCATCTTAAGGACTGGAAAAGAGTTAGAGAAGACTGAACTTGGTAAGAATTCTTTCGAAAGGGTGGAACCGACAACAGAGGTAAGTGTTTCTAATTCTGAAAATAATGAAAAAGTGCCTCCTACGGTTGAGAAGGGTAAAGGTAAAGAAAAACTTGTTTCTACAGTTCTTGATGAATCTCAATTACCTTTTCCTGTTCTAGCTAGAAAAGAAAAACAAAATGAACAATTGAGTAGATTTTTAGACATGTTTAAGAAGCTATATATAAACTTACCATTTGCTGAAGCTTTATTACACATGCCTAAATATGCTAAATTTATGAAGGAATTGTGCACTAATAAGAAAAAGCTAAAAGGCATAGGAATGGTTCAACTATCCGGTAATTGTAGTGCCATACTAACCAATAAAATTCCTAAAAAATTAGAAGATCCTGGTAATTTTACATTGTCTTGTGAACTAGGAAGAAATTTTGTTGGACATGCTTTATGTGATTTAGGTGCTAGTATTAATTTGATGCCTTATTCAATTTACAGGAAATTGAATCTAGGTGATTTGAAGGAAACCCGAATGATGCTTCAATTGGCGGATAGATCGGTAAAGAGGCCAAAAGGAATCATTGAGGACTTATTGGTTAAAGTAGGAAATTTCATATTTTCGATTGATTTTGTGGTGATGGACATAGAAGAAGATAGGAAGGTGCCATTAATAGAGGGGAGGCCATTCCTGAAAACCACAAGAGCCCTAACTGGTGATAAAAACTATTTTTGGTAGTATGAATAGCTTATGGTTTTTGTCAAATATCTCGAGTTAAAGATATGATATTAAGATGAATCTTGATTTTTTTGAAACTGGACTCATAAGGGAAGAATTTTATAGAAGGTCACTAGGCCTAAAAATGATGTTTTCCAAATCAAAAATGGCATAGAAGTTAGATTGAGAATTCTGCTTCTATGCAAAATTTTGGAGGCAGAATTTTTAATGTATTTCATATAAATATTTAAATGTTGTTATATTAAATATGTACCTACATGGAAGCGTATAGAATTATATAGGGCATGTAATATGATTTTTGATAAAGGTCTATATATAATCATAAATGTACATAAGTAAAGATTATTGATAATGATATAACAATATTCATATGTGATCAAACTTATATACATGCTTATCATATGCAATTATTCTTCCATGTTTATACTCTAATGATAGAGTAGGTTTTTATTTGAACATGCATTTATACTATGAAATAATAAATATTATAGCACACATTGCTACTGGAACAAAAATAGACATTGGGCACGGTTACTATGAAAACCACAGTAACCGTGAGATAAAACGGATTTCAATTCTGGACTAAATTGAAGGGACCTCACGGTTACTATGATTTTTATAGTAACCGTGAGCCCCTAAAAATTATTTGGAAAATTTTTCATTTCTCTCACTCTCTTTTAACAATTGAACAAACCTTTCTTCTCCACTAAATTTCCAAAAAACACAAACAAATTGAATGAAACTCACAATCCTTGAACCACTACCCTTAACACAACTACTAAAAAGAAACTAACACAAAACATTATTCAAAAGTATGAGTTAGAGGTAGTTCTGCATTTATCAAGTCTGCAGCTGGACTTTCAAATATCGTCAAGGGTCTTAAAGAGTGACAATCACCGAAGCACCTTCAAATGTTGGCTCGAAATAGGGCTTCATGTGATGTCCGTTTACGTTGAATTCTTTCTCATCTCTTGGGTGTTTGAGAGTCACCACCCCAAATTTGTCTGCTCTTACTAGCACATAGGGCCCTTTCCACCTCGATTTCAATTTCCTCGAAAATAATCTCAATCTACTATCATAAAGCAGCACTTTCATTCCTGGTGCAAGTTCCTTCTTGGCTATTCTTCGATCATGCCACTTCTTTGTGTTGTCTTTGTATTTTTTGGCATGTTCATAAGCCCAGAATAGGATCTCCTCCAACTCGTTTAACTGCAAAGACCTGCACTTTCCTGCATTCTCAAGGTTAAGATTTAAGAACTTAGTAGCCCAATAAGCCTTGTGCTCTAACTCCATCGGTAAGTGACAGGACTTGCCAAACACTAGCCTAAAAGGTGACATTCCTATTGGTGTCTTAAAGGCTATCCTATATGCCCACAAAGCTTCATCTAGCTTAAGGTACCAATCCTTCCTAGATGCATTGACCGTTTTCTCCAAAATTACCTTTAACTCTCGGTTAGAAACCTCAACTTGCCCATTAGCTTGGGCATGATATGGGGTAGTTATTTTGTGCCTCACTCCAAATCTTTTCAATAAGGCTTTGAATTGATGGTTGACAAAATGTTTCCCACCATCATTGATAATGGCTCTCGGGGCTCCATAGCGGGTGAATATATTCTTCCTTAGGAATTATAAAACAACATTTGCATTGCAAGTCCTAGTGGCTATAGCTTCTACCCACTTACTCACATAATCGACTGCCACTAAGATATATTCGAACCCATAAGAAATTGGAAAAGGCCCTATGAAATCTATCCCCCATAAATCAAACAGTTCAACCTCAAGCATGTTGGTCAATGGCATTTCATCTCTCCTGGTTATATTTCCCACCCTTTGACATCGATCACAAGTTTGAATGAACATTTTAACATCATGAAATAAGGTGGGCCAATAAAATCCAGAAGAAAGAATTTTCGATATCGTTATGTTAGGGCCATGATGTACACCAGCTTCCCCACTATGATAGGCTTGCATAATTTCTACTTGCTCTTCCTTGGGAATGCACCTTCTGAGAACTTGATCAGCACAAAGACAGAAAAGGTAGGGATCATCCCAAATGTAGTGCTTCGCATTAGCTTTAAGCTTCTTCCTTTGCTTCCATGTGAAGTCCTTTGGCATACAACCTCCTGCGAGAAAATTTGCAACATTAGCAAACCAAGGTAAAGAAACGTCACAAACAAATAATGCACAAATTCGTTCATCAAGGAATAAATCCGAAATCTCCCCTTTTTCAATATGATCATGCTTCATTCTTGACAGATGATCTGCTACATGGTTTTCTGCCCCCTTTTTGTCTTTAATCTCTAAATCGAACTCTTGCAATAGGAGTACCCATCTTATCAGTCTTGGCTTGGATTCCTTCTTGGAAAAGAGATGCCTTAGTGCTGTATGATCAGTCCACACCATAAATTTTGCTCCCAGTAGATATGGTCGAAATTTCTCAAATGCAAATACAATGGCAAGAAGCTCTTTTTTCAGTTTGGTATAATTGACTTGAGCTCCTGTTAGAGTATGGCTCACATAATAAATAGCACAAAAGACTTTCTCTCGCCTTTGTCCGAGCACTGCTCCCACTGCAAAATCACTTGCATCACACATTAACTCAAAGGGCAAATTCCAATCCAAAGATATAATCACCGGAGCTGAAATAAGCATCTGCTTCAACAGTTCAAAGGCCAATAAACATTCATCATCAAAGTCAAAAGGAGCATCTTTCATTAACAAATTCGACAAAGGTTTCACAATTTTTGAAAAATCTTTTATAAACCTTCGATAGAAACCTGCATGCCCTAGAAAACTCCTAACTCCCTTAACATTAGACCTTCAACAATGGTGGAAGCTTCTCTATAACCTCAATATTTGCTTTGTCCACCTCAATCCCCTTCTCAGAAATCTTGTGCCCTAACACTATGCCCTTCCTTACCATAAAGTGGCATTTTTCCCAATTTAGCACTAAGTTGGTCTTCTTACACCTACCTAATACTAAATCGAGATGCTCTAAGCAACTCTCAAAGTCTAGCCCATAAATGGTAAAGTCATCCATGAATACCTCCATAATTTTCTCTATAAAATCATGGAAAATTACCATCATGCACCGCTGAAACGTAGCCGACGCATTACACAAGCCAAAAGGCATCCTCCTATAGGCAAATATGCCATAAGGGCAGGTAAAGGTTGTTTTCTCCTGATCTTCGGGGGCTAAAGGGATTTGCAAGTATCCCGAATACCCATCTAAGAAACAATAAAACCTATTACCAGCTAGCCTCTCTAACATCTGATCAATGAATGGCAATGGAAAATGATCTTTTCGGGTGGCATGGTTCAATCTTTTATAATCTATGCACACCCTCCAACCCGTAATTGTTTGAGTTGGAATGAGTTCATCTAATTCATTCTTCACCACTATCATTCCCCCTTTTCTTAGGGACATATTGCATTGGGCTAACCCATTTACTATCAGAGATTGGATAGATTATACCTGCATCAAGTAGTTTAAGTACCTCTTTCTTTACCACCTCTTGCATAGTCGGATTGAGCCTTCTTTGGGGTTGAGCTACTGGTTTACAATCTTCCTTCATAAGAATCTAATGAGTGCAATAGCTTGGGTTAATGCCCTTTAAATCCGATGTCTCCCATCCTATGGCCTCCTTATGCTTTTTCAACACCTTGAGCAGTGTCTCCTCTTCAACACCTGTTAACAAAGAAGAGATAATTACTTGTTTTTCTTTGTTTTCCAAAAATACATACTTTAAATGAGGAGGAAGAGGTTTAAGTTCAGATTTCAACTCCCCCTCTTGTAAAGTAGTTCTTTCTTGCTTTAGATTCTCCTCTTCGCATCCTTTCTCCACAGCTGCTATCTGTTCTTCTTCTACTCCATCCAACTCTTCATTTTCCAAGGATGTATTAAGCTTGAATTTACTGAATCATTTAGTAGTACTTTTTCTTGCACTTTATCTACACATTCATCAATTTTGTCCATGAAATAAACTGACTCTTCTAGATCACTTGATGGATATTTCTGAGGCTTGTTCATGTCTACCACCAGTTCTTCGTTGTTGAATCGAAGAGTGACCTTTTATCCATGGACATCAATCAAAGCCTTTGCAGTGTTTAAAAATGGTCTTCCCACGATAACGGGCACCTTCCTGTCTTCCTCCATTTCCATGACTACAAAATCCACGGGAAAAATGAATTTTCCTACTTTTACCAGTAAGTCCTCAATAACTCCCTTTGGCCTTATCATCAATCTATCTGCCAGTTGAAGTCTCATTCCTGTTTCCTTGAGATCCCCTAAATTGAGTTTCCTGCACATAGAATAAGGCATTAAATTAATGCTGGCTCCTAATCACATAATGCATTTCCAACAAAGGTTTCACCAATTTCACAAGGCAGAGTAAAACTACTTGGATCTTTTAATTTCTCCAGAATCTTATTCATAATAATTGCACTACAATTTTTCGTAAGTTGCACAGTTCCATACCCTTCTAGTTTCTTTTTATTAGAACAAAGTTCCTTCATAAACTTAGCATAATATGGCATGTGTGCTAGTGCTTCAGCAAAAGGCAAGTTAATGTGTAATTTCTTAAACATCTCTAGAAACCTAGCCAATTGCTCATTTTTTTTCTCCTTTCTAGCTACAACAGGAAATGGCAACCTATTGATATCAAGATCCTCTATGTTTGGATTCACAATACTCTTTCCCTTGTCATTCCTTGGAGCATCCACATCTACCTCTACTCTAAAGTTAGAAATACTTACCTTCCGTGTTGGTTCCTCCAAATTAGTTGATGAAGTTGGTGATTTACCTCTTTCTTCCTCTCGTGCTGCCTCCTTGCCACTTCTTAAAGTGATTGGTTTGGCTTCCTTCTTAAGATTTCGATCTACATTTGAAGGAAATGTCCCCGATTGTCTATTCGACATTGATGTTGCAAGTTGACCCAATTGAGTCTCCAAATTTCTCATTGAAGCATCTTGGTTCCAATTCCATTGCTCTTGAGATTTTCACCTTGAATCTTGACTCACCATGAATTGTTGTTGGCTATTCATGAAATTAGCAAATATGTCTTTTAAATTTGGCTTCTTTTCTTGAATAGGTGGTCTTGATTGGAATCTCGGTGGGTGATAGGGTTTAGGTTGGGAATGATTAGAGCCTTGCCCTTGATGGTGGGTTGGTGGATAGGAGGTTTGGTAGTAATTGGTAGCTTGTGGTTGGTGGGGCTGAGCATGACTTTGATAAGTATTTGAGTGGTAAGGGGCTCTTGGTTGTGGTTGAGAAGATGAAGCTTGTTGATTCCCATCCTTCCAAGAGAAATTTGGGTGATTTCTCCATCCCGGATTATATGAATTGCTGTAGGGATCATTCCTTATAAAATCGCCTAATGCATTGACATCTCCTACAACTCCTCCTTCTTGGATAACTTGCTCACTTTCACACGGTCCACTCCCTTGATTTACTGCAGCCACATTTTGAACTTTCAAGCCGCTCAACTCTTTCTTTACCAATTCTAGTTGTGCTTTTAGCAATGCCACTTCATCCACATTGTATAAACCTTGTCTCCTTGGGACTGATCTAGGGGCAGTCCATTGAGAGTCATTTACCGCCATCTCATCCAACAACTGAAATGCGTCCTCAGGTAGCTTGTTCAATAAGGATCCTGTTGATGCTGCATCCAATAATGACCTTGTTTGAGGTGTAACTCCAGCATAGAAAATGGTCATCAGTTGGTAAACAGCTATCTCATGATATGGATAGCTTTTCAATAATCTCCTAAACCTCTCCCAGGCCTCATGAAAAGGCTCTTCATTCATTTAATGGAACCCCATGATGTTATTTCGAATGCTTGCAGTCTTTGTTGGAGGGAAAAATCTCATTAAAAACTTTTCTTGCATCTGATCCCATGACCATATTGATTGCCGTGGTAATAATTGTAGCCACTTTTTCGCTTTTCCAATTAATGTAAATGGAAACAGCTTCAATCGTACTGCATCCGTACTAACACCCGAAATTTGAAAAGTGTCACTAACTTCCAGAAATATGTCAATATGCTGAGCTGGATCCTTTACTTCTGAACCAGAGAACTGATTTCTCTATACCATAGTAATGGTGGCTGGCTTGAGCTCAAATTGTACTCCTCTCGGTAATACAACTGTTCGATGATCTTTATTCCACCTTGGCACAGCGTAGTCTTTTATGGTCCTTTGCCTAGGTATTTCTTCTCTTTTTGCCCCTGGCATTTGTTCATATGCCCTTGGCACTTGTTCATTTTCGGGAGGAAACTCATCAAGAGGAGGATCGTGCTCCATCTCGTTATCTCTAATAGTTTTCCTTCTTTGGTGTAGGGTCCTCTCGATTTCAGGATCAAAAGGCAGTAATTGTTCTTGTCTTGTTTTGTTCATGCACCAATTTCACCTGAAAAGAATCAAGAAAAACAAAATAAGGAAGAGAAAACACATACAAATAATAATCATAGCTTACTAACAATGCCAAATTTTCCCCGGCAACGGCGCCAAAAACATGTTGCGACCATAGAAAGTGCACTAGATCGACAAGTAATAAAGTGGGTTATAGTTAGGACCCTCAATATCGAACCCAAGGGAAATGTGTGTGTGAAAACTGTGAAGATTAATTGTATGAAAACGAGAATTAAATCTCTCACAAAACTTAGCGAGGACTTTAATCCTCGCTAAAGTTAGCAAGGACTAAATCCTCGCAAAACTTAGCGAGGACTTTAATCCTCACTAAAGTTAGCGAGGACTAAATCCTTGCAAAACTTAGCGAGGACTAAAATCCTCGCTAAAATCAGCTAGGATGACTTTTGTTACAAAATTTTATCCTCGCTAAACTAATTTAGCGATGAAAAATCATCATTTAGCGAGGAATTTTGTCCTCGCTATTTTGCATTTTTCTTATAGTAATCAGCATAGCAAAAAGAAGTGTAGGAACCAATGAAATCATGACAAGTGGCTTAAAAAATAAGCCATTGGCTTAAATAGTAAATGGAGGAATCTTAGCCATTGGTTTGGTGTACTTAAGGGCAGTCTAGAGGGGTATAAAATCCTCTATATTTCTACCCAAATTTTTATAAATTTCCTCCCCTTTCCTTGCAAAATTTAAACTGGGCATTCTTTGGCTCCTCCACCATTTTTTCTTTATTTCTCTCTCCTCCCACCATATCTCAAGCCTTGATTTCACCCCAAATATACTAGAAAACATCCTTTTCATCCTAGAAATTAAATTTAAGTGAGAAGAAGCTTAGAAATGGAGAATTTTTAGTTAGAGAAAGTAAGGTAAGATTTTAAGTTTTTATTATAATTAATTGGGGATTTTGGTATAAAATTTTAGAGAATCAATAATAGAATTATTATTGAGTAATTTCATGTTGAAATACATAGCATAAACTCATGATTTTCTCCTCCCTAAATTCGGCTTAAAGGTGGATTTTAAGAGAAAGGAAAGAGCAAAAATGAGGAAGATGAAATAGAGGAGAATTATTGGATACAAAAAGTACACTTAATTTCATTTATTTCTTGAATTTTACCTGAATATTTCATTATGTAACCATAGGGAATCAAAGGGAAAAATGGGAGAAAATGGTGGAAAAGGAAGAGAAATCATGGATAAGTGCTTGAAAAAAAGGTATTTGGATGCCCAAACTAGTTTATTTCATGTGTATAGGATTATGTAAATTAGGAATTTTGAAATGAGTTGAGTAAAAATTTAATTAATGGTACATAAATGAAATTTGATATGAAATAATGAGACTAGTATGAGAAATTTCATGAAATTATGATTAAAGGTGAGAAAATGGCATAGGAAGGCATTATGTTTCTTTAAGAAAAATTATGTAATGTGAGTATTAAATTAAGTAAATGGTAAACTAATAAAATTAAATGTTCGATAATAGAATATTTTATGTCAAATATAAGAAAACATAACTATAAATCACATGTTAGTTGTATAACCTATTATGTTCTTTATGAATAAATTAAGTAAATGTTAGTTAATCTTGAATTAATGATAGATTAATGTAATTGAGAGAACAAGAATAAGATATGTGATGCTAAATGTAAGAAAACATGCTTAGAAAGGATATGTTAGTTATGGAACTTATTATGTAAGAAAATAAAATTAAGGTTTAATAAAGAATTAAATAAAATCAAAGTTAGAATTATCCTTAATATGCATGGAAGACATATTGAGAATGTGTTAGATGAATTAAATAAATTTATACACACATGTTCTAATAGTGATCAAATGGTAATCTAGGTTATACTATAGAATAATTAGATGATTATTTGTATATTAAGCGTGAAATGCATAATATAATAATGAGTAAACATAACATGATTGATTAAAACTAAAAACAACATGCGAACATAATATTATGTAAATGAACGTAATGATGTACTTAAATGTAACTAAGAGTTACTAATGTATAATGGATTTATGTCAACACATAAATACATAAAATGATCTTGCAAATATATATGACATAAGAAAAAAATGAGAAAACACATTGCATGTATGAGTTTATAATGAGGCCGAATGGTATACCCTAAGAAAATGCCATGTTTCCATCAAGATTGAATGATATTTACCTTGTATGTTATGATTTCATATGTGATATTAATGAATGAATGAGAAATGAGAATGTATGATATGTGACATAATGGAAACAATGTACAAAATTATGTAGAAACGTAACATAGTGTGAATCACATGAAGTAATTATGTGAAAATAAAATGTAATATGAGTTAAATAATTGCCCTTAGTGTATAGTGGGTAATCCAGGATTATAGGATATAATGGCTAGCCATAGGGACCTATATATCGTGGTAGCATCATGAGAGCTGATTGCTATTAAGGGATGGCTACGTTCAAGTAGTCACCTCACATATACAGTCATACAGTATATACCTATAGTCATACAGTATATATATACAGTCATACAGTCCTCATTTTGCATATCCGGTTCGAGAATTTTCATTGGTTGCTACTAAGGGAAAAATTGTAAATATACAAGAAAATAAGGACTAAATGGTAAATTATGCACAAAACTGTCACATGTGTGATTAAATAATAAATAAAGTGAAAAATGTGATTAATAGATTAAGGAAGAGTAAAAATGTAATTATATGAGAAAATGAGGATTATATGACAAATAATATGTCAAAATATTATTTATGTGGTAAAATAATGAAAAATGAATAATGAGATTAATTGGTTTAAAAAGGGAAAAAATAAAATTATGCGATAAAATAGAAGTAAAATCATAAATTGGCATTAGAAATATGGTTAAAAGTGTTAAAATGGTCAAATACGAAGAAAGGGGCAAAATCATAAATAAGAAAAAAAATTGAGGAACCAAACTGCAATTTGTCATCACATGAGTAGGTATAAGGACCAAAACATAAATTTTTAGTTTAAAGTTGAATTAGAACTAAAGGATATATAAGGACCAAAAATTAGAGTTAAGTAAAACACTATTATAAAAAGATAAGTCATAGGGACTAAATTATAATTTACCACCACATAGGAAGAACATGAGGACAAACATGTGAATTTGGGGATAAAGTGGAATAAAAACCAAAAGGAAGCAAAAGAGTAAAATTTGTGAAAAATAACCAAACATGCATTAAAAAGGAAGTTTAAGGATTAAATTGTAATTTTCACCTTAAGAAGAAAAGTACAAGAGAAAAAAAAAGGCATAAACATGTAAGAATGAGGATTAGATGATAGTTGGAAAAGTTAAAGAAGAAATTGTAAGAGAAAATATAATATTAAGTGATTAAAAATAAAAAGAAAGGAGAAATAAGAAAATAATATTAATAGGGACTAGAAAGTAAATCACCCTTACATAAAAGAGTCATTAAGAATTAAGACATACAAAGGATCTAATTTGATATTAGGATAAAGAATTTTATAATGAAATAATGTTTAAAAATTTAATATGTAATAGTTATTTAAATGTAACTATAGTAATAAAAGAATCAAAGGGCAATTAGAGAATCAAGAATATGATTAAAATTGCTAAAAAGAAAAAAGGATGCAAGAATAGAAATAATCAAGTTTAAAATATAGTTGCATTTATGAAATAATAATAATAATAATAATAATAATAATAATAATAATAATAATAATAATAATAATTATTATTATTATTATTATTATTATTATTATTATTATTATTATTATTATTATTAACAAATATTATATAAATTCAAAAGAAATTTTACAAGTGACAAAGAATTAGGAATCAAGGTTTATAATTTGGAAAAACCAGTATGTCGCCTAATTAATTTGGAAAAAGAAACATAAATATATTTAAGAATAAATACGTAAGAAAAATTATATAAATTGGGAAATGATTATTAAGATATGTTGGAATTTAACGGTTACATGCATCACATACATGAGCGAAATTTTAAAATTTTTTAACCATTAGATCTGATCTTGCCATGAATACACAATATAACTATATGAGAATAAGAAAATCACCTTTGATTTTTGTTCAACAGTTGATTTTACTTCGCACCGGGTTGTCGCAAACCACAATGTCCAAAATCGAACACCTCAAATGAGTAATCCACACTAGAGAAGGGTAAATTGAACCAACAAATTGGTGTTCAACTAGGGCTGGCCGAAATTCCAAGAAGCTAGCTTGGAGTTGGCGCAAAAAGGAGAGAGAGAATAGAGAAAAAGACTCTTTTTTTTTAATCACTTAACCCTAATTCCTCATTAGTTGGCCTTTTATAGTTAGGTTAAAATTCCAACTCCTTAATGAGATTGGGCTCTTTAAAATTTCTGAAGAATTATTAATTGGGCCTCTGGAGTTAATTATAATCATTTGGGCTTAATTAAATCCAATTTAAACCTTTTCATAAAAGACTATGCACAAAACCCACAAAGTAGGCCCTTTGTGCAACTAATTAGATTTAAATACCCAAATGGATTTCAAATCCAACCAAGTTAAATATGTGAGTTCCATAACACTTATGTAACATATATAAATTAATTTGGTGCATGAAATGGGCCATTAAGGCCTTCTGTATTGGGGTAGGCGTGTGGTAGGCTTGTGGCCCTTACAGAATGGCTTCCGCCAACTTTCTTCATTCCTCTGGCCCTTAATAATTCCTCCAATGAATCTATTAATTATTATATCAGTCCTATAACACTTATAGTAGTCTTATAACACTTATAAGACAATAATAATTAATCATGAAATATATTATTTCAATTAGGTCCAATTTACAAAACATTTCTCAAAAGTTCCGTGGACAATTTTATTTGATCATAATTAATCAAACTCTTTAATTAATTATTATCATATTTACTTCTCTACCTTCATAATAATATCAAATATTATTATCCTTGTCATTTTACCATTTTACCCTTTTCTCTATATGTGTGTGACCTATTGGGTTCCTGTCCATGTTGGCAGTATAATATGTAATTGTGAGTTCTATTCAAAACTCACATGATTTAAACTCCTTTAAATCATTTTATCAATCTCTATTGATATTTTGATACATCATTATACAAGTCATGATTGGCCTTTAGCTAGGCATCATGACTACCCAAATGTTAGGAAAGTCATGTTGTTTGACTGTACCATTCCATAGAAAGAGTTACCGTGCAATTACTCCTTTCACCACTCTTATCTCAATTAGATTCTGAGTATGGATTTATGTCAACTCATATAAATCTAATTATGTATGTTCTATTAATTTAACCATTGTTCCTAAAATTCCCTTCATGGATGTCCATCCACCTCGGTATATTACTCTGGCCAGAGATTCTCTAAACAAGGCAATTATAGAATCATGCGAGATAACTTCCCTTGTTAAATCTGGGATGGTGAATCCTTTGTCAATCACTCAACTATCTTCAAGTAGGTCATGATATACCTAATCTCCTAACTATGTTCACTCCCAGTTGGAAGTAATCAGTTATGGAGTCAAAGTATACCACTTGCTACTTAAGATAACTTTGGTGATCTCAAGTCTAAGGATACTTGCACAACCGCTATGAAGAGATTCCTCACTGACATAGATTTAATATCCATGTGACGATTCTCTATGTAGGTCCCCAATGAACTTGTTCTTCTAACAAGCATCCACATGTTAGCTTTGATTATCTTCCATACTCATAGTTATGAGAACCACTGCTTGAACCATTCAAGAAGCATAACATGTGCTAGTCTGTCTGAATTAACAATGTCCTATCTTGTTAATTCTATGACTAGGGATATTTAGATATTAACACATTTGCATGCAATAGACATCTCACATCACGAACACTTTCATGATTACCTTAGCACTGTGTTTATAATATCTCGGACTTCATTTATTAATTTAAGATTTACAAACTCATGTATTTAAACACAACATTAATAAATGAATTATGCCTTTTATTAAGAATATAAATTTCATACATATGAAAAACATCCCTATTACATGGGCTCTAGGGCATACTCTCTAACAATCTCCCACTTGCACTAGAGCCAATCACTCATATGTCTCAGACCCATGCTATTTATATGGTGATCATGCTTAATCTGGGAAAGTGCTTTAGTGAGGTGATCCGCCACATTGTCATCTGTGGGAACCCTTTCTATTTTCACATCATTTTTAGCTACTATTTCCCTTATGAGATGGTAGCGTCTGAGAACATGCTTGGATTGCTGATGAGACCGTGGTTCCTTTGCTTGCGCAATGGCTTCATTGTTGTCACAATATAAAGGAATCGGATCAACAATACTAGGCACCACTCCTAGTTCGGTTATGAACTTTTTAATCCAGACTGCTTTTTTGGCTGCTTCTGAAGCAGCAATGTACTCAGCTTCCGTCGTGGAATCAGCAGTTGTTTCTTGTTTGGAACTTTTCCAACTAACTGCTCCTCCTCCCATTATGAACACATAACCAGATTGTGATTTACAATCCTCTTTGACAGATTAGAAGCTGGCATCTATATACCCATTTAATTCCAAACTACCCTCTCCATATACCAAGAATATATCCTTAGTCCTTCTCAAGTACTTAAGAATATTCTTGACAGCTGCCCAGTGTTCCTCTCAAAAATTGGATTGGAATCTGCTTGTGACACTCAAAGCAAATGCTACATCTGGACGTGTACATAATATAGCATACATGATAGAACCAATTGTAGATGCATATGGTATTCTATTCATGCTCTCTCTATCCTCTAGTGTCTGTGGACACATAGACTTAGAAAGGTGTTTCCCATGCACCATGGGTATAAACCCTTTCTTAGAGAGATCCATATTGAACCTCTTCAATACTTTATCTATATATGTACTCTGAGAAAGACCTAGCAACCTATTGGATCTATCTCTATAGATCCTTATTCCCAGAATATAGGATGCTTCTCTAAGGTCTTTCATGGAGAATTGCTTGGATAACCATAGTTTAACAGATTGGAGAAGAGAAATGTCATTTCCCATGATCAATATGTCATCTACATATAGAACTAGGAAGACAATTGCACTCCCACTGACCCTTTTATACACACAAGGTTCATCTTCATTCTGTGAGAAACCAAACTCTTTGATTGTCTCATTAAATCGTATGTTCCAGCTCCTAGAGGCTTGCTTCAATCCATAATGGATCTTTGAAGCTTGCATACCTTTTCGCCATTTCCTGATGTGAATCCTTCTGGTTGTGTCATATACACATCCTCGGTAAGATTTCCATTAAGGAAAGTTGTCTTCACATCCATTTGCCAAATCTCATAATCATAATGAGCTACAATGGCTAAAAGTATTCTTATAGACTTAAGCATCGCTACAGGAGAAAAAGTTTCATCATAGTCAATACCTTCTTTTTGACGATAACCTTTTGCTACTAAGCGAGCTTTATAGGTAACTATATTACCTTCCATTTCAGTCTTCTTTTTGAAGACCCATTTGTACCCTATGGGTTTTATCCCTTCAGTTGGTTGAGTTAAAGTCCATACTTTGTTCTCATACATGGAGTCCATTTTAGACTGCATAGCCTTAAGCCATAAATCATGTTCTGAACTGTTCAAAACTTCTTGATAGCTTGTAGGCTCATTGTCCTCTACTACAGTTATGTCTCTATCCGAATCAATGTGAAATCTATATCTCACAGGGATAGAACGCATCCTAGTAGATCTCTTAGGATTTTGTGTATAATCAAGTTCAACTGTAATCTCATCATTATGAAATTCAGTTTCGGGGTCAATCAGTTGATCATCTTCTATTTGTAGGTCTTGAACTTCACCAAGTTCAATTTTACTCCCACTGTCCTCTCGTAGGAGAAATTCTCTTTCCAATAAGACAACATGCCTTGAAACAAACACCTTTTGTTCTAAGCGATGATAGAAATAATATCCAAACGTTTCTTTTGGATATCCCACAAATAAACATTTGTTAGACTTAACATCCAGTTTGTCTGATATTGTCCTCTTCACATAAGCAGGACAACCCCATACTTTCATATGAGAAAGCGTGGGTTTCTTGTTATTCCACATCTCATATGGAGTAACATCAACCGATTTACTAGGAACTCTGTTTAACTCATAAACAACAGTTTCTAGTGCATATCCCCAAAAGGACTTAGGCAAGTCCGCTCGGCTTATCATTGATCGAACCATATCTACTAGTGTTCGATTCCTCCTTTTAGATACACCATTGTGTTGTGGTGTATATGGAGGAGTCCATTGAGATAAAATCCCATTATCTCTAAGATAATCCTGAAACTCTTGACTTAAGTATTCTCCACCTCGATCTGATCTAAGTGTTTTAATACTTTTGCCAAGTTGTTTCTCTACTTCATTTCTGAATTCTTTGAACTTTTCAAATGCTTCAGACCTATATTTCATTAGATAGATGTATCCAAACCTGGAATAATCATCTATGAAAGTAATGAAGTAAGAGTAATCTCCTCTGGCATGTGTAGTCATTGGACCACATACATCTGAATGTATTAAGTCCAAAACCATTTTAGCTCGTTCTCCTTTACCAATAAAGGGAGCTTTTGTCATTTTTCCCAATAAACAAGATTCGCATGTATCAAATGATTCATAATTAAATGATCCCAAATTACATGACTTGTGCAATTTGGTCATGCATTTTTCATTTATGTGGCCTAAATGACAATGCCATAAGTATGAGGTATTTAGATTATCATGTTTCATTCTCTTGGTATCCACATTATGTACTTCTTTAATTAAATCAAGAACAAATATACCATTCTAAATGATAGCTTTTGCATAAAACATATTGTTCTTAAAAATGTAACAACATTTATCCTTTAAAGAAATATCATAATCGTTCATCAAACAACTAAAAGAAATAATACTTTTGGACAAAGCTGGAATATAATAACAATTATTTAATTCCAGTACTAATCCACTAGGAAGAGGCAAATAGTAATTCCCCACAACTGTTGTAGAGATGTTCTGTCCAGTAGCTGACTGCAAACATATCTCTGCCTTTCCAACTCTTCTAAAGCTTCTAAGCCCCTGTAGATCATTACATAAATGAGATCCACATCCGGTATCTAATACCCAAGATTGTTTTGAAGCAATAGAATAAGTATTAATTTCAATCATATGAATACCTAAAGTAGAAGCATCAACTTGCTTCTTCTCCTTGAGAGAATCTAGATAGGCCTTGCAGTTACGTTTCCAATGACCATCCTTTCCATAATGGAAGCAAGTTCCTTTGGGATTCTCTTTCTTGGCAACCTTCTTCTTGGAGATCCCACCATTCTTTGGTTGTGCCTTGGTTATCTTCTTCTTCTTCTGCTTCTTGCCTTTAGCAGAAGTGACAACCATGACACTTTTTGGATCCTTCTTAAATGATCCATCAGCTGTCTTGAGCATATTGATTAACTCAGGAATGGATACTTGGATCTTGTTCATGTTGAAGTTAAGCACGAAAGGTGCATAACTTGGAGCCAACGAGTACAAGATTAAATCTATGTACAGATCATTATCCATAACATAGCCAAGTCTACTCAAATGCTCAATATACCCATACATCTTCAATGCATAAGTAGCAGCTAAAGTGCCTTCAACCATTTTGCAGCTAAATAGAGTTCGAGCAATCTCATATTGCTCAGTAGCCTAAGAAGAATAAAGCTCCTCTAGATGCAAAACGATGGTTTTAGCATCCATCATTTCATGTTGCTTTTGAAGCTCTGAGGACATAGCACCCAGCATCAGACATGCTGCTACTTCACTATCCTCCATGTATTTTCGATAAATGCCTTTGATCTCATCAATGGCATCATCTGATGGAAGTGGTGGTGGATCTTTATCCAAGACATAGTGGATCTTTTCAGCTCTGAGAACAATTCTCACTTGCCTGATCCAATCAGAATAGTTGCTGCCAACCAGCTTGTTATCCAAGATTGATCATATATTAATGTTTGATGTGCTCATGATGATGACCTAGATGTGAAAAAGAAAAGATATGAGAGTATGTTCATATATATGTATGCATTAATAAGGTCTTTAATTAATCCATTTACTCCCACTATTTTATTGCAAATTAATAGCCCTCACTATATAATCCGAGAAAACCCAATGGTTTTCTTAGTGGGCCAATATCCAATCCTTGATATGTAATTTGACCTTGACTGTGGTCAACAAGCCAAATTCCATACCCTTGAAAGGTAGGTATCTCTATACCAATTGTGTCTCTACACAACTATTGGATCATTAGGTTATCAACTCTTGATGCATGCATATCATATATGCATTCCCTAATCTTGCCTCTAGAACCATTAGCCTTAACTGTGGTCAACAAACTAATGGGCTAGCTAAGATGACGCATTTAATTAGATTTGAACATATTTGATATAATGTGAGCTTGACTGTGGTCGACAACCCACACTATAAAGAACTCTGGTTCTCCTCAAATTAATGGAAGGCTTATATACCTTAGTATTTGTTTTAGGGTTTTAGTTAATTAAGTCTCATCATACATAGTTGGCATACATTGGTATGCATCTTATATCTATCACATAAATATAAGCATACAAATATGGTATAGTTATGGACTTTACTACATTGATTTCCCCGAGCCAAAAAGGAAATCAAAAGGTCACACCTAGGTAGTATGCATGATTCAAACAAGAAAATAATTACATTATCTTCAAGCTTGTTGGATCTCCATCCGGCCCATCTTGCTCCTTGATATTGGTCTCCATCTCTATTTCTAATTCTAATCTAAGTAATCTAATTACATATTACAACTTGAAAAGAAATACAAACCAAAAATAAGTGGCCGGGACATGAAAGTCCTCATTGGGCCAAAACATGCATTATGCTCAATCACATTGGGCTTTGTCCATAACTAACCATCATGCCAATCATACACCCTTATATGCCTCTCTAATGCATAAAGAAATGGATTACTAACTTTTTTGCAACCTTTGAAACTATATTTTGAGTTATTTTAATGATGTGATCAAATTAGGAAACTTTTTCCATTTTGGAAACTTTCATTTTAGGAAACCTTTTTGCATGCATGTGTTATTGCCTTAATAATCAATCCAATTGATTATTAATTAAATATAAATTGATTATTTAATTAATTAATCATATTAAATAATTAAAAGAATCAATTTTGGGCTTAAAACCAAGGGTGGGCCGAAACCCACAAAAGTAAACCCTAAATGTGGTCACATATAAACTGGTTTTATGTCTTTTGGACCATTTGGGCCTTTTGGAATGAGCCAAGCCCACTTCAGCCCTTAAAACCCATTAATAAACTTAATTAATGTTTATAATGTTTAATTTAAATCAGATCCTTGGGCCCACCAAGTCATTCACTAATTTAAACCAAGTCCATAAACATAATTAAGCCCATTAAGTGGTTTTAATAAATTAAAATTAATCAAATTAATTTAAGGCCCATTTTAATTAATCCAATTAATTAAAAACACTTTAATATATCATATATATCAGATTTAGAAGATCAAAAGTCGTTCTAACCAAGAACACATGAAGAACACCAATTTATCAAACTTTTCGACTAAACTATTTTTCATGCAAAACTTGTTCGATCTTAATTCCGTTCGATCCTACGGCTTAATATCCCATATTAAACACATAAAATATCATCTAAATGATGTTTTAATGGATCCATAAGAAATTAAATTAGAGCAGCCCCTTAAATCACCTAGGGTTTCACGCCAAACCCTAATCACAATCATTCAAAAATTTCGTTTTTGTTTCCACCAAATTTAGTTGATCACACATACAACCAGAAATTAATATTTCTCATTCATGAACAATCAAATCTAATATTTTAAAGTTCATGAAATAAATAACTCAAAACAAAACAAAACTTATTCCGTAGAAAAATATAGAATTGTATATCCATGGCAAAACCGTGGCTCTGATACTATGTTGGAATTTAACGGTTACATGCATCACATACATGAGCGGAATTTTAAAATTTTTTAACCATTAGATCTGATCTTGCCATGAATACACAATATAAATATATGAGAATAAGAAAAATCAGCTTTGAATTTTGTTGAACAGTTGATTTTACTTCGCACCGGGTTGTCGCAAACCACAGTGTCCAAAATCGAACACCTCCAACGAGTAATCCACACTAGAGAGGGGTAAATTGAACCAAAAAATTGGTTTTCAACTAGGGTTGGCCGAAATTCCAAGAAGCTAGCTTGGAGTTGGCGCAAAAAGGAGAGAGAGAATAGAGAAAAAGACTTTCTTTTTTTCTTTAATCACTTAACCCTAATTCCTCATTAGTTGGCCTTTTATAGTTAGGTTAAAATTCCAACTCCTTAATGAGATTGGGCTCTTTAAAATTTCTGGAGAATTATTAATTGGGCCTCTGGAATTAATTATAATCATTTGGGCTTAATTAAATCCAATTTAAACCTTTTCATAAAAGACTATGCACAAAACCCACAAACTAGGCCCTTTGTGCAACTAATTGGATTTAAATACCCAACAAATCCAAAAAAATTAAATATGTGAGTTCCATAACACTTATGTAACATATATAAATTAATTTTGTGCATGAAATGGGCCATTAAGGCCTTCTGTATTGGAGTAGGCGTGTGGCCCTTACAGAATGGCTTCCGCTAACTTTCTTCATTCCTCTGGCCCTTAATAATTCCTCCAATGGACCTATTAATTATTATATCAGTCCTATAACACTTATAGTAGTCTTATAACACTTATAAGACAATAATAATTAATCATGAAATACATTATTTCAATTAGGTCCAATTTACAGAACATTTCTCAAAAGTTTCGCAGACAATTTTATTTGATCATAATTAATCAAACTCTTTAATTAATTATTATCATATTTACTTCTCTACCTTCATAATAATATCAAATATTATTATCCTTGTCATTTTACCATTTTACCCTTTACTCTATATATGTGTGACCTATTGGGTTTTTGTTCATGTTGGCAGTATAATATGTAATTGTGAGTTATATTCAAAACTCACATGATTTAAACTCCTTTAAATCATTTTATCAATCTATATTGATATTTTGATACATCATTATACAAGTCATGATTGGCCTCTAGCTAGGCATCATGACTACCCAAATGTCAGGGAAGTCATATGGTTTGACTGTACCCTTCCATAGAAACAGTTACCGTGCAATTACTCCTTTCACCACTCTTATGTCAATTAGATTCTGAGTATGGATTTATGTCAACTCATATAAATCTAATTATGTATGTTCTATTAATTTAACCATTGTTCCTAAAATGCCCTTCATGGATGTCCATCCATCTTGGTATATTACTCTGGCCAGAGATTCTCTAAACAAGGCAATTATAGAATCATGCGAGATAACTTCCCTTGTTAAATCTGGGATGGTGAATCCTTTGTCAATCACTCAACTATCTTCAAGTAGGTCATGATATACCAAATCTCCTAACTATGTTCACTCCCAGTTGGAAGTAATCAGTTATGGAGTCAAAGTATATCACTTGCTACTTAAGATAACTTTGGTGATCTCAAGTCTAAGGATACTTGCACAACCGCTATGAAGAGATTCCTTACTGACATAGATTTAATATCCATGTGAGGATTCTCTATGCAGGTCTCCAATGAACTTGTTCTTCTAACAAGCATCCACATGTTAGCTTTGATTATCTTTCATTATCATAGTTATGAGAACCACTGCTTGGACCATTCAAGAAGCATAACATGTGCTAGTCTGTCCGAATTAACAATGTCCTATCTTGTTAATTATATGACTAGGGATATTTAGATATTAACACATTTGCATGGAATAGACATCTCACATCACGAACACTTTTTTGATTGCCTTTGCACTGTGTTTATAATATCTTGGACTTTATTTATTAATTTAAGATTTACAAACTCATGTATTTAAACACAGCATTAATAAATGAATTATGCCTTTTATTAAGAATATAAATTTCATACATATGAAAAACATCCCTATTACATGGGCTCTAAGGCATACTCTCTAACAAGATAAAGCTTTATGACAAAAATTAAATGTTATAATTAAACACATTATGTACAAACATTAAATCCAACCATAAGATTTGAAATTTGTATTATAATTAAGCATAACTAATGAATCAAGAAAGGACAGACAGTAAAGTAATAGTAAAGCATCGGGCAAGAAGTATGTAGTTGATTAAAAATCTAATCAAGGATCCATATATATGTATGACAATGAAAACATTTTGTGACATAAGAATTGAGGTGAATACTAAAAATAAGATGAAAATATAAGTAAGATCAAGTATAAGATGTTGAACGATACAGATGACCATTGAATTAAAAATGTAGAAATCAACCCATATGAGAAAGATCAAAAGTAAGGATGAGGAAATAAAATCATATAAAGGGATCTAGATAAAATGATAACGATAAGTCTAACAAGATTGATGAAACATATAATGGTGTTATAAAGAGTATATTAGAGACAAATGCATGAATTGTAGAACATGTAATTGGCCATAAACAAGAGTAAAACATAATAAAGAATACCAAGTTGTACACTAGGTGAAGAAAACAGGTAGTGAAATGAAAACTAAGATATGCAAAAAAAAAACATAAGCTTAGTTATAAATTAAATATAGATTTTAAAGCTAAGTGACTCAAAATGTAGTGAATATCGAAACAGTTAGGAAAACAAAAAGGATGACAAAAAGATCGCATATGTGTAAGAAACAAACGAATGACTCATGACAAAAATAGAGATAAGAAAGGTTAGAA